>CM031234.1:106972349-107572349 GCA_018340775.1 Taxus wallichiana var. yunnanensis
ACATTATTGCTCAATATATTCATGGTATCATAGAGTTGGCATTTTATTTTAAAACTTCACTCTTGCGAGTTCTCTTCCCTAATGCAGGATTTCGAGAATGCTCTGTCCGAGGAACCTATCTAAATAATTGTTACCATTATTCATCGGCATCACGTCCCTCGGACTAGGTGACATAGGATAATGTAATCAATATGCGATACTTTGGCCAAAGATTTGAAACATATTGTTTCATGTCTAAGTATTCCTTGATGGCATACTCATCAATCTAGAATACGTCCTTTACCACCCACTCAGATGTTAAATAGAATGTCTTATAATGACTTCCTGTCGGCCTCCCTGTCCCAGTCATTCACTCAGGAATGGATTAATAACATGACAAAATGTTATAAGGATGCTCGAGGATTAGGGTGGTGACATCTTGGGTCGGCCCGATTAACCACAGTGTCAAGGGTACCTAGGAGTCTCAAGAAGCAGCCTCTACATAACATGACCATGTTCTACTGAACTTGATCCCAGAGTAAAAACTTGTTCGAGTTTAAGGTGTAAATCTTAACGATCAATGCAGGAGTGTAGCCATAGCTTACAGTCACCTACATTATGTATCTTCGTGAGATCCTAAATCTTCTCGAAGGTACAACCCTCACAGATTGACATGTGTCGACATCATTACAAACCACCTTGAAAATATTTACATAACTTGAGGAGTTACTTAAGTTGAGTTGAAATTAAATTTTAAGACTCTCCTATCTTGGCAGTCTTTTCCTAACCCCACGGGTTCCACCTTTAGAGTTGCCTTACTTAATTAAGATCCATTTCCACGAGAGAGAAGTTTAATAAGATTTGAGATCTGCGTCAAGGAGATCATTGGTTCTCAATAATCTTAATCAACGTAATTGGGCAATAGCCTAAGTCCTCTCATAATGATGCTAACTATACCCGTATGAGTTTATATCAGGTTCCCAAGTTTGAAATATATGTTACTTATTATTATTAAGATATAGTGATTTAAAATCATCGATTACATTGTTCACAGACTTAGATCATGGATAGGGGTAATATATTACTCTTCCGTTTTCAGCTACCTATTGAGGTGTAGTTTAATCTTAACTTCTCGAAAGGCGGTGGACTAATTTCCAATTTAGCCTTATTCATAACATAAAAGAATTACTAATCATTCATGAAGTATTCGAGTCACATAATCTCTACAAGGCACCTTAGAGAATCCAAATAACTCTATGGTATAAAATAATAAAAATGCACTTAAAATCAATCAAACCTAAGAAGATCGATCCATCGATTAAAAATACGAGACACATAAGTAATAATTTCCCCTTTTCATTTATTTCCAAACCATACAGTTACAATTTATGCACTTCAGCATATTTGATACAATACTCAACAACAAAAGAACAACTTTCTTCATATAGTACAAATAGAGAAATCAAGTTGGAATTCATCATAAAACCAGATTAAACAATCTGAGCATCATATCAGATCTACGTGTCTTTACCACTTATGATGACCATCTGCAAAAATTGTTAGCACGGGTCAGTTCAATGAATCCAGGCATGATAAGCACTATTTCTTAAAACAATTGCATTCCCCAATTGTTTTCATTAGACAACCTATTTAAATGAAATCATTTCATCAAACCTATAAACATGAATCACACTAATTATCTTTCTACCATACATGACTTTTTAACATAATTTCATAATATAACTACCATATTGACTCTTCTCGGATAATTCATCTTATGTTAGAGACTAAGAAGAACAAAATGAATCTAATATATCCATCCCTCTGAAATCCAAGGACAGTAACAATCCAATAAAAATTACTCCATTCCAGAATGAATTCTTACCAGTGCGTGTACCCAACAGATTTACATTTAACAATTCAGCAAAGACCGGTTATAGCCTCTAAAGAAATTCCTTTATACTCATTGCATTATTTCCATGACATCGATAGATATACCAACTTCTATTACAATTCTACTTTTATTAAAGTAGATAATTGAATAACTCAAACAAGGTATTACTATAACTGTAAATAAGAAAAGAACTTAGGTCAAGACTAAGCATTTACCATTCTTTCCTCCTAAATTTAACAGTTTAATCATCTTACACCCCTATAGCAGAGTTCTTATGGAAATACAAAAGAAGGGAGTACTAATAATTTTCTAGAAAGGGAGAGTATACTTTCGTATTCTAAAACTCCTATATCCACATGTGCTTTACAACTTAAGAGAAAGAACAGAGGCGTTCAGATCTCCATTCCAAACAAATTCAGGACAGTACCAACTTTCCAGGAGCAAAGCATATACAATCAATCTTGAATTCATTTAGGGAAGAAAAGAAAGCAAGAAAATCAACACAATCCCATCCCTTCCAAGTACAAAACCTAATTTCCATCATGCAGATCTAGGATTACCCACACGTTATTAGGATTCAGAGTTCCTCAAAACAAGATTTCTCTCAGTCAGACTATGTTCCCATTAACCAAGTTAAATCATAAGGAAAACACAGCTACACTAGATATTTCATCACTTACAGAACCCATAATTATTGCCCATCCCGACCCCTTTTCAACAGAGGTACATGCTTGTATTCATACATTTTTCATACACTTGCCACTAAACCAGTCGAGCTCCATAGAAGGAATTACAGTTTCATCTCAAATCAACCATGTTTTCACCTGAAGCTATCAAGCAACAAAAAAAACTCATACGACCAGTGATAAACAATAAACCAACTAAATAAGACACAACAGTTTCCTTTTATGTCATTCCTCAACCAAGAAATCATCCCACGCAACATCTAACATGGTACAGTTGGGAACTTATTACCTCAGTTAATCAAGAAGCAAGGAAACAACATAACAGAAGTTGAACCCATATGCAATCACAACAAACATTTCAATAGGGTCGAATCCATATGCAATCATAACAAACATTTCAATAAAGTCGAATCCATATGCAATCATAACAAACATTTCAATAGAGTCGATTCCATATGTATACACAGCAAATACTTCAACAGAAGTCGAATCAACATGCAAACGCAGTCAAGGACTTCAACAGAAGTTGAATTCATAAAGTATTCATAGCAAGGACTTCAACAGAAGTCGAACCAACATGTAAACATAGCAAGGACTTCAACAGAAGTCGTGTTCATACGTAATCATAACAAACACTTCAACGAAGTTGAACCAATTTGAAAACATAGCAGGGACTCCAACAGAGTCATGTTCGTATGTAATCCCAACACACATTTCAACATAGTCGAACCAAATGTAAACACAACAATCATTTTAACAGAATTCAAATCCATATGTATACTAAAGTGAGGATTTAACAAAATTTCAACGACATGTTAACATAGCAAGGACTTGACCAAGATGAATCCATAATATAAATACAACAAGGAATTCAACAGAAGTCAAACCATGGATTCCCAAATCAAAAAGAGAAGAATAAAACCAATATATTGCTTCAAGTCAAACCAACTGAAAAAAATAAATCATCTAAACAAAGTTGTTCTAATGAAAGCATTTGAAGGAAAGGAAGATTTTTAAAAGTTAGGGCCTATCATGCTGATAGTGTTGCTTAAAAATCGAAGAAGACCTGCGAATGTGCTCACACCTTCTCTTCTTCTTCCATGATAGATTAAACAATAATAAATTGTTACCTTTATGCCTTATAAACTTTCCCGGCGAGAGAAGGAAGCTAGAAATTCTCAAAGTTACCATGCGGCAAAGAGTAGGCACGACTAGTTCGAAGAACCGATTACTCAAGTAGAGTGAAAAATGGAATGCATGGAAAACCAAACAACCAAACAATATTCCATTTGCATGCCTTCCCACGCAATCCATGCTCGGGAACCGAAGTTCATTAATTGCATTAACTCCCATCCTCCTGCCTATTCTCCATTGCCACCGACCGCCAAAGTTGGTGATTGCCAAAAGAAAACAAACAAACATTCCCATACTTGGTGATACTACCATGTCAGGTCATATAGCCATTTGTAACCTCCGCCCAGAATCGTGATCATCAGAGTCCTTCAATCCTTATCCCCCTCATAAATGCCATGGAAACCACCGCCCATGACTCACGCCCCTTCATAGGTCCCCCTCCATTCTTGTCATTAGTTAGGATAGGTAAGAAACATAGGTTAGATCATAGGGTAAGACGTTAGTCTTACATCCATAGCGCTAGAAGAAGTTAACTCTTAGGAGCATTAAGCTTATAGTTTAGGGCTAGGTTAGATTAGCAATTATTTAACCAATAGGCTATAATTTAGGTTAAGGTTATTAACCTTAACAAATCAGAGTCCTAGGTCTCCCAAGTAGGACCAATCAGTATTAGAGCCAAACAGGGTAAAACATTCCTGTAAAGGATCCTATCTGGCATTGCTAATTAAGCTTATGGTATACCCAAGAACATCTTACCTGGCTTAAGGTCTAGGCCTTCCTGATGTTACGATATCTATAACCAAATTTCATTCATCATGATCAAGCAGGTTAAACTCGGGATTGTTCATTCAAACTCATTCAGACCTTATAACTTTTGTAAGGTCCATAAATTTTGTTCATCCTAAATAAGCTTAAAAAATTCCTTGGATCGATACAACTGATCCAAGGCTGAGTCAAAGATCTTCAAGAGCAAAGGAGATACAATCCATATCAAGCATGACTTCCCACAACCCAAAGGAACATGTCCTTATACAGAAGAAATCATATATCAACACTTGAATGCTCAGGAGGAACTAACAATAGTTCAGGGTGTTACATTTTCTATAAATGTATAACCATGGCTTATTGACTTGAGTCCATCTTTCCAGGCCATTTAGCTTTGACACCAGGTGCATGACCATCTTCATTACTAGATCCTTGATGTCTGTGACATCATAGTAACTTGAGCCCTTTTTTGCAAGCAAGAGTGGCGGTAGTTTCCTCTTAATCACTTCCTTGTATGCATCAAATCATCTTCCAACCCATCTCCCTTATAGATGAGGCGAGTGAAATGTAAAATGAGCTAAGAGGTTATGCACATCTTATGCCCCATGAAGTGGAAATAGTCCTCCTACACACGCGACATCAGCCACTTGGTAAAGTTTCTCAGGTTTCCCGAATTAGGGCAACTCAAATAGTTTTAGTAACCTTGCCTTCTCCAACTTGACCTTCACGTCATCATTGTATATGGAAAAACCTTTTGGCATCCTCTTATTTGTTATGTACTAACACTAGCACTAAATCCTTTTCAATTGTGCTTTTTCGATGATTATAATCATTTATGGACATATCCCTAAGATGGGACTCCCACTCCTTCCCCAAGAACACTCCATCTGGGTACTACATTTTTGAATACCATTCCTCATTTTTTCTTGCTTCAATTTCTTATTGTTTTCACTTTCCCTTTCCTTTTCCTTTCTCGGTGTACTAGTTGGTTTCTTGGGTGCCATTTTCTAGGTCTTCTACCCACTTTAATTACTTCTGTTACTTTGTTCTTCCACTCTCCATACTCCCTTCACAAGATGTCATATTCTCACACTTTCTCCCACACCCATGAAATCCCTTCCTCCTGTTTACAAATCTGAACTAGCTACTCACGCTTCAATTTCTCCAAATTTTTCTTCACACATGGATCAGTTTTTTGGAAGCCCTAGTTTGCAAAGGTGCAAAAAGTGCTTCATTCTCTTATATGCAAAGTGAAAAATGAAGTGTCCCGACCCCCTTATTTATAGTTTTTCCCTTTTTGAGCATTAAGTGCTACTTCACCTACCACCATACTTTCTTCATTTAATGTGGATTTTTCAAACAAAGCCTGACTTAAGCACTTTCCCTCACGCACCCAACCTACGTGAAAAATCCTTCAACCTTTTGGTGCGTAACTAATCCAACCTGACAAGAGACTCTTACACGTGAAAAACCAGCACTAAAGGCACTTCTTCTGTCCTTATTTTTTCTCTTTCCTATCTTGTGTTTCTTAATGCACTTTCTCCTCCTTGTATGTGGGATCTAAAAGTAGCTTTATCTTGGCACTAACCATCCTTTTTCTATCTTTTCTCTCCATACACCTCTTTTAACCGGGCCATTCAATTGGGATTTTTAACACAAACTTCCTTGGCACTTTAACCATGCACTCCTTCACATTACTCCACCCCACACTTAAAATGATGCATGGTCCTCTGCACACTCACAAATTCTCAAAAATTAGCAATAAGGTTACTGGCGCCCAAGGCACAAAACAAAACAACAACGCGAAAGGGAAACACAAGAAAATAAATGCATAAAGGAAATTTCTAAACTAACTAGAAAAACTACCTTATTTATAAACACCAAGAAGACTTATTTATAGTAGGGCTTCAGCCTACTCCCATTGAAGTGTCTAGGTAACTTCATTCCATCCAATGCTTGTAACTAGCACGCACCTGAATCAAGGATGTATGAGATTGTGTAAGGACCCAACCAATGGACTTTCAACTTCCCAGGATGGTGTAAAAAATTGTTATCATATAGTAAAACCATATGCCCAACCTCAAACTTCTTGTTTCTAATGTGGCGATCATGCCAAGCTTTCTTCTTTACTTTCTCGTTGTTTGGCTCCACCTGGTGAGTGATCGTCTTTCATCCAATTTCATTAACTCCTTAATTCTTTCTTCCAGTGCTTGCTCATCAACCAACCCTCCTGCGTGCACTATTCATAGAGAAGGTAACATGAATTCAACCGATAGAACAACTTCCGTGCCAAACACCAACTGAAACAGTGTGGCTTTGTTCATCCTTTTATATGTTGTCCTGTAAGCCCACAATACTACTGATACTTTGTCATCCCAATCTTGTCTTCTGACATCACAAATTTTGGTCAGGGTATGACTCAATATTTTTTTGAATGCTTCCACAGTTCCATTTGCTTGTGGGTGATAGGGCATAGTATTATGATGAGCCACAATGAACTCTGCTAACAATATCCTCACATTCTCATTCAAGAACTACATACCCCTATCACTGGTCAAACTCAATGGGCATCCATACCTCATGATAATGTTCTCCCATAATAACCTTGTACTATGGCTATTGTGTTAATCTTTATTTGGGGCTGCCTCTACCCACCTAGTCAAATAATCCATGCAAGTGATGACATAGCGTGACCCAGTCCTACGCGTCGTTGTGCAATAGGGCCTACAAAGTCTATTGCCCACTTTTCAAAAGGCTCCACACTAGGGATAGGGTGTAAAGGCATTTCATCTCTCCTTCCTAGTTTTCCAATGCGCTAAAAATGGTCACACACTTTACAATAGTCTTTACAATCCTTGTATAGGGTTTCCCACCACAAACCTGCCATTAATATTTTACGTGGGTGGCATCACCTACATAATGCCCACCCACACTTCCTCCGTGTGCTTCCTCCATGACTTTCAGTGCTCATGCTCTAATACACACCTGCATGTAAAACTTCATCACGTCCCAAATTGTATAAGTCTCCACTGATTAACATGTAGGGTGTGACGTGTATGGCTAACTAATTTTTCTCTAATGTCTTCATTCCTTTTGGTGCCACACCTTCCTTTAAAAATACTACAATTTCTTCCAAATCAAGGGTGTGTGCCATAACCTAAATAGTTGTGCATCTGGCATTGTCTCCTCAATACTCTATGCATCCTCCCCTGAATCAATTCTTGATAGATAATCGGGCCAACAACTATTTTCGCAGGGCTTCCTTAAAACAGTGAATTCAAACTCTTGAAATAACAACACCCACCAACATATGCACCCTTGTAGAACATGCTTGTTCACCAAATACTTTAATTTCATGTGGTCGGTGTAAAATACAAAAGGTTTTGTCAGTAGATACTTTTTAAACTTGAAAAGCACGTAGATCATTGGCAATGCCTCGCGCTCAGTCATGGTGTAGTTTTTCTCTTCTAGTGTTAACTTCTTGCTTACAAAACATAGAGGATGATCAACAATTCCTTCACATTGTTGTGTAAGAACTACTCGAATAGTGGTCCCTGAGGCATCTACATGGACATGAAAGGGCTTGTCCCAAGAGGGAAAACATAATATAGGCACGGTGACAAGAATATATTTTAATGTATCAAATTCCCTCTGTTGCGCCTCTCCCCAATGGAAGGAACTTTTATGTCTGAGTAGTTCTTATAAAGGCATAGTGATCTTGGCATACCCCTTGATGAATTTCCTATAATAACCCATATGCCCAAGGAATCCACGCATTGCGCTCTAGCTAATAGGCTCCCCTAACCCCACAATAATGCAACTTTAGTGGGATCTAACATCAATCCCTCCTTACATATGACAATCCCCAATAAATTCCCAAAGGGTGTAGCAAACACACACTTCTTAATGTCGAGGGATATCCTCAACTACCCACATCTCTCAAACATTAATCTTAAATTGTCATAATGGTCTTTAACTAGACCATATACTATCCAATCATCCAAATAGACCTGAAGAAACTTATGGATGAAGTCCTAGAATGCTTGCACCACTATGCACGAAAAATAGTAGGTGCATTCTTCAACCCAAAGGGCATGACCATGTATGCAAAACTTCCCCACTCAGTGGAAAAATTTGTCTTCTCCTAGTCCTCCTTTGCAATCCAGACTTGGTGGTACCCTGAAAATCCATCCGTAAAGGAATAGATTTCACACCCAATGACTCCTTCCAAAATTTCTTCAATGAAGGGGGTCAGAAAGGGATCAATGACACAAACTACATTCAGCTCCCTATAATCCATGTAGATCCTAATCCACCCATCCTTCTTGATGTTGATTACCATCAGACTTATCCACTCTAATTCCTCCACTACCTTAATGATCCTAGAAGCTATCATTTTGTCTATCTCCTCCTTAACCTTCACGTGTAAATTGGGATTCATCCGGTAGGGTGTCTTCCTGAATGGGCATGCATCGTACTTTAGTATTATCTTCATCTCCTGCAAGGAATGGTGAACACCTTTGAGCTCATGGTACCTGCATGGGAATAAATCCTCAAATTCACACACATGGATAAATGATCTTAGAGACTTCCTTCTCGACTAGTAATCTATAATAAAATCTTCCTTAGGTTCTTCTCCAGAACCGATGTTAACCTTCTTTGTCTTTAAGGGCTCATGGTAGGCACGCACACGAGTATCAACATTGTCCACTACCTCATGTGTCCCTATAGAATGGCTAACATCAAGATTTTGGACTCCTCTCCATCAATCACATACACCAACTTTCCTTTCTCCTTTTCCAAACATGCGTGCTCAAGTTGTAACTCTTCTGTTTCCTCTACTTCTTCTTCAAATCACGCCTCCAATCTAGGTTCACCTAGTAATTCCAATATCCTATCCTCCATCATGGAACTATCCCCCATGGTAAGGTGATTGATACTCTACAAGGCCTTATTAACTGATGGCTTGGTACTCCATACTCAAAGGTTTGAATAAGGTCAGCCGTGATCTCTTGCCAATTCCCTGTTTGGCGGTGTGTCTCGAATGAATGTACCATGTGCACACATAAACCTATAGTGTAGAATACAACTTGTGCACCTAGAGGGATGGTGAAAAAGCTTATGCACCTTCTCTCTAGACTGTTCACACTCCTGGATATGGAAAGAGGTGGGATCCTTCCCATGGTATTCCTTGATGGTGGTGGGCATGATTTCTCCTAGAGAATCTGACAAGAGAGAGAAATTCTTACCTCACGCCACTCCAAAAGGCTCTCCTAATGTGTAGCCCACCACCGTGTTGCTATATTGAGTAGAACATAACTTAACATCCCTCTCCGCTCCTTCTCACCCTTCCACTAGCTTCCACCTCTTACAGAAAGATATTAGGGAAGGCTCCTCCTGAATACTTGGGAAATGCTTTTCCTCCTAGGCTCCAAATACTATGGGCCCTTTATTACCTTAGTCATTCGACCCTCTCAACTATCATCCCATCAATTCATAAGTCTTATGTGCCCAATTGTCACATGCTAGACTAGTGGTATCACTTACTGATTGAGCATCCTCAAACTGGATAACTCCATTAGTAGGATGTATTATCTTTGGGTCCTTGATTGAGCACACATATATCTTGTCCAAAACTTCTTCCCCCAAAGGTTCAATATAGGGTGTTGAATTCCCATCAGCTAGGGTATAATGACCCATCCTCCTTATTTTCAAAGCTGATGTACCCTTTGTTGAACTGAAGGTCCACATTGTTCTTGTAACACCATGGGCACCCAAGTAGCACTAGGAAATTGTCTACCTCGGTGAGTGCCAAGACTTCAAAGTCCCCAGTAAACTTAGCTCCCTGGATAGTAATAGCTACATCCTTTAAGATGCCGATGGGCATCACCTTAGTCTTTTTTTCCATATACAACACATTTGAAGATGGTTGTAATACAGGTCTTCCCATTTGATGCCACACATCCAAAGTTAGAACATTAACCTCTGCACTAGTGTCAATGAGGATATTACTAAGGAGCCATCCATCTATAACTACATTCAACATGTGATTTCCTTGTCATAGTCAAGGTTGTGAGGGGGAAGGTTTACATGTAATACTTTCCTCTCATGCTCTCCTATGGTGTGTGGTACCTTCTCTCTCAACCATCATCCTATCAAAGGAATGATATTCTCTTGCCTTAGCATTTTACACACCTCCTTGACCTCATTCAGGTCATCCTTTGGTGCCTCGACTCTCCTTCCTTGTTCCTCCCTCTTGGATTTCTCCTTTAGAAATTGGATTTCCCCTTGTAAGCTCTGAATGACATCCATAGTGTCTTGATATACCTCCTTTTGATGTGCAGGGTTCTAATACTTTCCATGAACTACTTCCTCCCTTGAAATCAGGTTCTTTTACCTTGGTATCTCTCTCGCATGCATAACTTCTACCCTTGTTGTTACCAAGATAGGATCCAAACCTGCATCCCGTGTTACCTGAGGCATCCACTAGGTGTCTACCTTCTTAATAATGACCATTGTAGTGCCCTTGTCTTTTTGGTGCTACTGATTCATGTGCTCAAACAATTCTCGGGAACTCCTCATACTTATGCTTCTTTCGCACCACGAGCACTGCAACAGATCTAGGCATTCATGTTTGTAATGATCTATAGATCCACAGTTGAAATAGGTTCCACATGGGAACTTAGTCCTTCCTCCTCCAAGGACCATCCCTCCTTGACAACCTATTCCACACATGCCTCCATTTGTACACTCCTCATAACGGTGATCATCACCCTTGGAACTAATGGAAAAGCAAGTTAGTCGGGAACACCCCATGATCATGGCCTCATGGATTTGATCAATGATCCTACAGTCCTTAGTATCATGGGTTATAGAGGTGAAATCTTGCAATAAAAGATACATTCTTCCATATTACGCGTTGTAGTAAGGGGCACCTACTCACATCATGGTCCCCATGAAAAATTTCACAATCTACTGCCATGATGTGTGTACTATCCTCTGGGGAAATTATCCTTAACGTGCCCCTCTACTTCACAATCTATGCACCACAAACCACTATGAGTCTCATGGGCTGAGTTCACAGACAAATTTTCCAATTACTTGGCCATAACAATAAATGAGCCTCCAGGAATGGGCTAATGCTAGTATCAACACTACCAATAACCTCGGTGCACAAAGAAGCTTCCAATGCCTCACGTGGGTCTGTAAAAGTTTTATGAGATAAGGCCCTTCTAAAAGGAGTGATCAACCCTCCAAAAACCATTGCACATGTTGTAAAGGGTGATTATCATATGATAATTTAGAAAGAGAGTTTTAAAGCACATCATACTCCACACTCTCTTCCATTCCTTGTTAATCTCCTTCAAAAGTTGATGCTCTTCTACTCAAACTTAGAATGTGGAATTATTTCAAGAATGCATTCTTTAAACTAATATAGTCCATTATTTTCTAGTGAGGTTCATACTTCCTATACTAGCTTATGCGCACCCTTGCAATGTGGTTGAAACCGACTATCCTTCTTTTCTTTTAGGGTTGTGATACCCTTTGTGTGCATAGTAGTTCATTTATGAACATGTTCCATAAAATCCTCAATACCTTTATAATCGGGCAAATGTAGAGACATTTTAAAGAAAAATTGTGGGGGTGGTTGGGGCCCAAATCCTCTTGAGCCAGAGCCTTGGTTTCCACCTATGTTTCCTCCACCACCTGATCCACTAAGTCCACCAGGTCCTAAACCACTAGATCCACCAAGCCCACCAGGTCCTAAACCACCAGATCCACTAGACCCACCAAATCCTATTCCTCCTCCACTAAACCACCGAGTCCACTAGACCCATCAGTCCTAAAGTGGTCGTGCACTGGTCCTAAAGTGGTCATGCTGCCAGGGTCCCCATTACCATGCCTATGCACCTCGGCGACGAATTCCCCACTACCGATAGTATACCCCGTGTCACTCCCAAATGTGAGACCAAAATCTTTTGTGTCTATACCTTTCCCGAAAGGTCCTAACATTAGGTTGGTGTTTGCAGCCATAGAAGGCCCAAACGAGAAATTATACCTCCTAGGTGTAGATCGATCACTTCCAATGTAACCAACTAGACCAAAATATTTTCCCCCTAATCTAGAAGACCAAGCGCCAGGGTCTATTCACTAGGTGGGCTTAGATGTATGCCAACGGTTCTTCTTTCTCCGCATGACAAACTCTCATCAGAAGCCGAAGGGGTCTCTCTTACGTGCTTGTGAAGATGGGGTCACACAAACTACTCAGGTTCCATCCTCTGTGAATCTCAAATCATTCTTGCAACGTCTACCACCATACATCCATCACACCTATAACCTCACATTGTCTAGTAATCTCCCTTTCATGTGCTTCACCATACTTGAGTCATCTTTCCTCCCTATCCTTCTCCATCACAACATCTGCCATCTTCCTCCACCCTAGCTTCCTCACCTAGTGCACTCATAATGGTTTAGCCAGCCATTGGGAATGCCTCTAAACTCATGGTAATCATCAAGATCTTCATATCCAGGGGAAACCATGTAGAAATGATCCTATGTGCTCCTACATGAAACTCAAACTCAACAACCTCCAGACAGGAATATGTGGAAATGGCGTACTCCAGAGTGTAGCTAGCCAATATTCCTTTCCACCAATGATCCACAACATGGGTCCATGTCATATCTATATCCTACAGCCTTTGGTATTCTTCTTGGGTCCACATATGTGATCCATAATAAAATTTGATCTAGATGCATAGGTTGTGAGCCATTCATACAGTTCCATTGGGAAGCAACAAAAAAAATTCTCATACAGATCATGGTAGAGATTCTCTTCTACCCATCTACGTGCATTAAAATCAGGTCCAGTGTTGAATCTCTAAGCAAATTCATCCTCTGCACTCTTAAACCATGATTCAAAACTTTCCAAAGTTAATCGCTATTGTCATTACTCACTACACATATCATGATGCATTTTATTTCCCACTATAAATTTGAAAATAATCCGGAAATGGAACTAATGTAGTCATTTTTACCCTTAACACAAAATAAAGGAACCTCATACATGTTGGGCTATCACCCAGTGAAATCTGGGTGCTCACCCGAGGCACGTGTGGGTGTCGAGTCTCTCTTTTATGTGAGTTTAGTGGGAAACATCATCTATGATTTGTGATTAAAGAATTTCAAATGGGTTTAGGACATACAAGAACCATAGGGCTTAGAATGGCCTCTAGATCCTTACAGTCATTTTAGGTAGAGTACTTAATAGAATCTATAATGTGTATCATTTCAAAAAGAAACATACAAGCATCCATACTTAGCATAAAAGGAAAGAGAACTCATGAGAGATAAGTATGCATCATAATCATTGATATTCATGTATATATATAGAAGTAACCTCATTACATCCATGGAGCCATTACAAAGTGTCATAGAGAAGTAGACCACAGTCATGCATTGCAACTGGACTTATGTAACTAAGCTACCAAAAAAAAAAACTAAAATCCCCATGCCTAATACATCCTCTCCCAAATGCAATTATCCATTAACAGAGTTCTTGCAGTATTTCTACAAAGCTCCACCCACACGCTTTGTCTCTCTATTTACTCTACAGCGCTTGTATTTATAGCTTTTCTGGACTACCAACTCATCCTTCGTGCCCTCAGATCCAATGCCAAGTGTTTGAATGTGGTCCTCCATGCAAGCATGATCCTCTAGGCCTAAGCTTCCCACTTTATCCCATGATGTGCTTCTAGAAGATTCTCTGCATGCATGCTCCTTCCTAGGCCAACCTATCGCCAAGTTAGCACCTTATCCATGCACAACCGGGTCATGCTTTTCACATGTTCTACCCCAAACGTCCAATTTTTCTAAGTCCCAAACCCTTGGTTCTATCTTCGCGTGTCACACACACCACGGGATTCCTTCAACCCTTTTCTAAAGCCCCGCCTTGCATGCTTTGTCCTGCATGCCTTTTGTACTTATCCAATATTCTAGGGGCTCAACATCACCACCTAAGTTTGCATTCTTGAATCATCTAAGAGCTCCATTATATCCATCTAGAACCATCCAAGGGACACAAGGGATGGTTATTTTCATACAATTCATAGGAGGGAAGTTCATTCTATTCCATGCAAACATCTATTACATTTATTTACATTTAGCTTACTTGCTCACTATCAAGTGCAACCGGCACAAGAACTACCTAGGGAATGATTCCACACACACACTCATAGATCTACATTGTGTCTGAGATGTATTGAAGTGCTTAGTTGTAAGTTAACCATTGTGACAACTAAGGACATTCCGACCCCTCATTTTAAATCTTTCTTTTTTAGGATTTGATGTCTATTTAAGTGTTTTGTAGGTTAATTCTTCATTGCAAGTTTATACCAACTTTGGTGATCAAAGTGTGACCTCATTGTGACCAAATGAGAACACCAATGAACAACTAGCAACCACTCAGAGGAGGTTTTATGAACATTTCCATAGACCGAGGCACCTAGAAACAAATCTAGGGTGCCCGTAAGCAACTCTACACCTCTTTAGGAACCCCAGTCCACCTTATTCTTCCAGATCTGCATTTTTCTAAGCTTTGGTGCAACAGTTAGTACTCGTGCTTTCTAGTTCTCCATCTCTTCTCACCTCCAAGATTTCTGAGAATCAGCTAAGTCATTTTACCTCTTCTTTACACTCAGGGTTTCATATATTTTGGCTTAGTTTGCTTGGGTTAATTTTTGTAATTAATTATATATTCATTTCTTATTTACAATAACAATCAAATTAGGCATAAAATTCACATTTAACGTAATCAATTTGGATAGGTACATATTTTTTAGAACAAATTTATGTGCATAAGTGAATAAATTTGGATGGGGAACATTTATAACACAAGGGAGGAGGGCAGGTGGGTCAATTACCCCAACAAATTTTACCAAACTTATTTAACAAACCTATAATTTTTATTTTTATTATTTTGATTGGATGTTTTTAATTTACCATGCTCTTGTAACATGTGAGGTCTGATAAAATAAAAAAATATTAATCAAATAAAATATTATAATGATTAATTAAATAATTCAAATTAAACTATAATGCAATACATAGAAAAAATATAAATAACACAGACATGAGATTTAACATGGAAAAACCTCGAAGGGTAAAAATCCACGATCAAAGTAGATTTCCATTACTGAAAAATAAATTTACAGTCTAGTAATAATCCCTTCAACTCACTCCTCTCCACATCATATTAAATTCACTCGATTTATTTTATCGGGCTCGAGAGCCCTATATAAGTGGAATTACCGCATGTGAATTCTTTTGAAGCACCTTTCCACATATATTAATTTATTTTAATAACCAATTCAACCATAGACCTAAATTTTATAGTAGATAAATAAAATATTATATATTTTATTTGGTTAATTATAAAATATAGTTTATATAATATAAAATACTTAATATCAATGTTCTAATGGTTTCTTTGTGTCACATAGTTTTCCATGATCCTTTATTTTGCATATTTTTACTGCATGCATTCCTTTTATTCTCTGATTGTACTTTATTATTCCATGGAAAACTAAATTTTCAAAAATCCACAGAATGTTATTTGTTTGTTCTCTATTATCCAAACTTGGATATGATATAAATTCTTGTGGGTTGTCTTTACAAATCTTCACGCATAATTTTTCGTGCTTCACAACTTCTCCTTAATCGCTTCATATCCTTTTTGAAGGTTTTACTTTTCATCAAAGATGCGGATAAGTGGTTCTAATGTTTTACATCATTTCTCTTTGTTCAGTAGATTCCTTCGTTTTTCATCTCACATTTTATTGTAACCTACGATTCCTTTGTTTTGTATATTTTTCTTTAGCATTCTATGGAACACTAAAAGATCAAAAACCCATGGAACTTTGTTCCTTTGTTTCATGGATTTTTAAATTTTAAAAATGCTATAATGGTTTCTTTATTTCTACTTGTGGCCTCCTTCTTGGTTTTAATACATTTTTTGAGTGTGTTTAATATGTTGCAAGTTAGTATTAAGTGTGTTTATTTTTGTTTAAAATCCACAAAAGTTAATTACTTCTAACCGCAAATATCTATAATTGATTAAAACCTACATAACACTAGTTTTTTTTTCAAAATTTTGTTGTTTTATCAAATATGGCTAGTTCATCTAATTTTTCCATGGATAAATCAAATTTATTGGATGACACTAACTATAGTATTTGGATTATTAAAAATTAAAAATTCCTTTTATCTGTCATTATGATCATTGGTTGATGACTTAATTAGTTATAATAGTGGATTTAATAATTATACTTATGTTATTATATGTGAAAATACATACATATATGTATATTCTAAAACATATACACATACATATATATAAATGCATGTATAAGCACATATGTATATATGTGCAATTTTTACATTATATGATTGTTTTATTTTATCAAGCCATCTTTTGGATTGCATTAATTGTGCAATGTTGAATGTAGTATTTATTATATTATCAATTTATTATTACCATCATTTCAAGATAATGATTTGAATTAACTTCATTTCTGGTTGCAAGTGTTTTCGTTATTTGGAAAAGGTTTATAAGTAAATGTCGTAATTGTGAGATAGAACCTCCTCGGCATTAAGAGCCATGGTTATGGACCATTGATGAGGTAAAAGTGAAATGTTATCATTATGGGTTTATTATTTTTACATTGTATACTAAACTACAAGGTAAATATTATATTGTTTAATTTAGATTTAAACGGTCATAGACTAAGGGAGGAAAACAAGTTTTTGTTTATAGGTCTTAGAATGCATCACTCCACACACATGAATATGTCATGTTTTCATTAATTTTGGTTTGAAGGTGTGATTATAGGGTCTAGAGGTCATTAGGGTCCATTTGTGTTTTTTAGTTTTTGTCTTGGGCCTTCACAAATTTAAATGGAGCATTTGGCCTTGAAAATGCAAAATCTAAATTGTAAGGCCATCTTTTACTTGGTGTGGATGTGATTAACTAAAATTTACTAAAATGGGGAAATGTAATAATAGTTAATCTAATCTAGGAGGACATAAATGATGTAAATTAATTCACTAAATTAATATGAAGTGGCCAAAATTATTAAAATGATTAAACTAGTAGAAATAAAACTCTAATATGTAAGAGGAAGGTAAGGAATGAACTCAACTGATTATGAATGACTATTGTAGGGTGTCACAATTCTAATAGGAAAATAAAGAAGCTATAAATACTATATAGAGGTCTTGAAAAGGGTGGATTTGGAAGATCTGAGTAGACTGGAGTGCCCATGAGGGTTTTGGGGCACCCCAAGGTGCCCTGGTATGGCAAAATAGGTGCCGTGGTCTTTGAAAAATCTCAAAAATTGGTTATTTATGGATTAGAAGATTTTTGTGACATTTTATGCCTATCACATTGGGTTCACTAAACTACGGTGAATGTGTCAAATATAGCAAGATGAAATTAAAGACCTACAAGAGACAAGAGAAGTATCAAAACCCTAAAAAATAAAAGATTCAAATGAATGGTTCAGACTGACATCATCTACCAAAATAGTGGGCTTAGCAAATTGAGAATTGTACTACATTTTAGACCCAAATGTAGTTCTTCTATGTGTTTGCATGTCATTCCCTAGGTGCTCTTGTTCCAGTCACACTTTGTGAAGTAGCAAGAAATAACTAAATGTAGAAAATGTAATAGTATGTGTGTATGGAATAGAATAGAATACCTCCCCCTATGAAGTGTGTATTGATGTAGATATCCTAGCCTTTATGCATAGAACTATGTGGATGTAAGTGATGCAACTCTAGATGGAGTGATGGTAGTAAGTGACTCCAAGAAGCTCATTATGGTCTCATAACTTTATATTTATAGGGTTCTCTTGCTCTAATTTTATAATTAATCCAAACATATCCAATTAGGAAAAAGATAATGATGAAAAATGGATAGAAAGATCCCAAAAAGAAGAGGGAAAGTAAAACAAGGATCGAGGTGCCTCGGGTGGGACAGGGTGCCTAGTACAAGTCTGAGCGCCCCTGTTTAGGCTAAAATGATGGAGAAGTGTCAAAATAGTTCGGCATGTATATAAAAATGTGTGGGAATGAAAAAAAAAGATAAAACAAGATGGATAAAAGGTGGGATTAATTAGTACTTTCTTCACTTAAGAACCTTCTAAATAGTAGTATGAGACCGGGCTAAATAATGCCTAAAGTGCATGATTTTATGACTACATTTTTCCCCCACTTTATGTTGGTGAGAAGAAATCTTGGTAACATAAGTAGATAGAGATGCGTACCTGATATCCATGTAGAATGTTGTAGAAAATGTGTTGAAGGACTAGACAAAAGCATGGATTGATAAAAATATGGAGGAGTGTGGAAAATATAGATGAAAAATGCGCATAGAAAAAGTGATGAGAGTGAACCTAGGGTGAAATGTGTGTGTAGCTACTACAGTGTGTAACGTGTACCTACATGGTTATTAAGGCATGTGCCATCAATGAATATTGTTGTTGTTGTTTCCCCCAATTTAATTGCTTGTTTCTCATACGAATGGACCTACAAGGAGAAAATGATGAAGTAGTCAAATATATATGTATGTAAAAATTCTATGTAGAATACACATGTGTATAGAAATGTAAAATTACGTAAATGTAAAATACGTGAAATGAAAAGTGTAAATTTAACATATGAACTTGATACATGTTGGGAGAAAGGGTGTAGAAGGATATCTTGTACTACTATGATTTTTTTGGGTGATCTCATGTAACCCTGGCTGAAGAAGTGTAGGGAGGAAATACTCTGTGTCCTCTAACTGTTGACTGCTTCTTCTAAAATGTATGTGAAGAGATATTTGTATTGTCCTGGTTTTTTGGGTGATCTGATGCCACTGACAAAAGTAGTGTAGAGAGGCACACCCACTATAACTTCCAAGCCTATAACTACTTCCCGAAAATAGTAAGGCTACCATGTACTATAAAATTTGTTGTTTATGGGGTTCATACACTGGTCTAAACCCACTCGGTGTATTTAAACCCATAATTATAAGGGAGAAAAGTGCACTATATTGAACTTAAGTAAATACAATATATTAGTATGTAAGCCCTCAATTATTCCCCCTCTCTTTGGGGTGCATGCGACACATTAGTGATAGGAGAACTCAACCCCAAAAGAGGGAACTACCGTACATCTCTAAACTCTATAAGTATTTCCTACAAGGGAAAGTGGGGTGCACTTGTTAGAAATAAAGGCATGCACAAATAAGGATGTATAGCCAAAACAATTGTTGGTTTGAAAAAACATGCATGCAATAAGACAAGTGTAAAAGACACAGAAAATGTAGAAACTACCTAACACAGTAGTGTAAACACATAAGAAACAATTAATACACACAAAGTGGGTTGAAAACATGGGACATCACTCATGATGTCACAATACACACAAAGGCCATCATGGCCACAAAAAAAAAAGTGTCCACACAAACATAGGTCAAATCCCATGTAATGGAAAATAATGGAATAAAAATAGAAAGAAACAAGCAAAGAGTCATGGGGACATATAATCCTGCAAAACAAGTTCTACACATGGGACATTCGTTACCATGTTAGAGAAATAACCAATATGTCAAAGCATGTATGATCAAATAATGTAATATTATAAGTACACAATGAAATAATAACACTGTATGAGACGAATGTGGATGCCCCAACAACCAAGTATAGGAAGGGTAGAAGGTGAGCATCTATGTCGCATGTAAGAGTCTTGTATCTACGATCACACTAAAAAAGGCATAAACATACATGTCCGTATGATGATATATATAATATGACATATAAGAAATCAATCTAACATGTGTAGTAAAGTGATCATGCAAAACAATAGTAAACAAGGTAAATGTCCCCAAGACAATGCAAAATGCTATGGATGGATGGAATGGAATGCAAGATGGAATGATAGGAGCAATGTGCCCCCTGAGTGTATTGAAGTGTATGTAATGAGGTTCATTTTTTCCCCCTCAGATGTCAATAATTAACCATAAATGAGAGTACATCATCGGGAAGTGGTCAAGTAGTGTTTTGTGTGTCTAGTGTGTTGCGATGAGTGTGTTTATGTAATGGTGATGAGATACGACATGTGGAGATATGTGTGTGAACCCTATAGCTAAGCGTATATCAAGACATGTTGAATTGGTGAGTGATGATTTATCCCTAAGCATATATCACTAGAAGATGAAAGGATGAGTGATGATTTAACACTAAGCATATATAACTATATGATGATAGAAATAAGTGATGATTTAGCCCTAAGTGTATATTACTATAAGATGAAAGGATGGGAGTGGTGATGTAACCTAAGGTGTATACCACTACAAAATGATAGAATAGGTGATGATTTAGCCTAAAGCGTATGCCACTAGCCTAAGAATGTTATGTGGTGAGTGTAAGGTCCATTTTATTGGTAAACCCTCAGCAGTCGAGTATGGACTGAGGAATTAAAGTGTGGCATAGGGTGATGAGTGTGTAGTACGTATAAAACAATGTAGCATGTATGATGAAACTAGGTGACCATATGATGAGTAGGATTTGTAAATGTTCGTGTGGGCAATGTAATATAGGATGTGTAGGGTGTGTAAGATGTATATTATGTAATGTGTAAAATTCAATAATAGGTGTAGATAGAAATGGAATATGTAATTTGATAAAAGGTAAATCTATACGCATGTGTAATGTAACTTAGCATAGTATGTAGAATGTATGTGGAAACACGTAGTGTATAATATGAGTATGTATAGGTTATGTGTGGATGACCTAATAATGTGTGTGGTGTGTAGGGTAAGAACTAGTATAATATAGAATGTAGGGATGAAATATAAAACTAGAATCATATGTAATGAAGACTAGTATAGTATATATAAAATGTATGATATGAAAATGTGCGGTGTATAATGTGACTATATGTATATAGCCTAATGCGAGTAACCAAGAAAAAAACTATTGTAGATAAACATGTGACCAAAAGGCATAGGAAATGAAATGTCGGTGTGGCTAAGATCTAACATGCCTCCAATATAAGTAATCCAAGATTCACCTAATGTGAGTGGACAAGGACAAGGGTACATGATAAATAGACTAGAAGATGAAAAACACACAAACCATAAGCAAGAGTGATAGTGAAAAATCCATAGTATAGATGAAGAGCATGAGTAGGACGTTAGAGGTCCTCAAAATTGAAACCAAGATGAGATAAACCATCATGGGAACATGTATTGACATCGCATGCAATATCAAATGGAATATGTTCCCAATATGAGTTATGAATGAGAATTGTGCAAGTGAAGGGTGGACGTGGTAAAGTAGGAAATGTACATGGAGAGGGATATGATAGATCAACATCCATAAATGCTGGACATGCCTCTGATGAGGAATCATAGTAGTAGTAGTAGCAGGTGGCATAGAAGAAATGGAATATATCACAAAAATTGTACCATAAAGTGGTGGTAAATGTGATGGTTCATCCATAGGTTGAGGATCATGTGTAGTATTAATACATGGAATAGGAAGACTAGTGGTTAGAGCATAGTCACAATACTTGAAATGGATCATGGTCCTAAATAATTCTACACTCTATGCCCTCATGTAAGAACATAACACAGTTATGGATATTAGATGTGACATCTCACATGGAATTAAGCCATGGTCTACCAAGTCAATAGTTATAAGCAACTCGGAAATCAATAAGGAAAAATACTGTGTGGAATTTCATAGGACCAATAGTGATGGGTAGTGTGACATGACAAAAACATGGACGAGTGGAACCATCATAAGCACGCAGTGAAATACTAGAGGGATTAATGTCATGAGTTGTAAGACCTAAAAATTCAAAAAAATGACATGGGACATAAAGCAAGCTCGAGATCCATTATAAATTAGAGTACGTTCAACAATGACATTAAATAAATGTGGGAGATAATGTGAAAAGGTGGATCATTTTCAAAAGTAGAACAATCATTATGAGGGGCAGATGGGAAAGTAATATAGGAGAGAATGCATCCGTAAAAATGTTATAGACTATGTCTAGATGAGTGTTGTCAGGAATACGAGTAGTGAGTAAAAGAGTAATAATTTTAGCTCGTAATTCAGGGTGAAGAAGTAGAAATTCATGAATGGAGATAGCCATGAGGAAGGAAGCCTAAGGAGAATGAGGATTGGAAGAGTGTGTAGGTCGAGTCCGGTTCACCAAAATGATTAACTAAAATTTACTAAAATGGGGGAATCGTAATAATAGTTAATCTAATCTAGGAGGACATAAACATTGTAAATAAATGTACTAAAGTAATATGAAGTGACCAAAATGATTAAAATGATTCAAATAGTAGAAATAAAACCATAATATGCAAGAGGAAGGTAAGGAATGAACTTATCTGATTATGGATGACTATCGCAGGGTATTGTAGGTCTGACAAGAAAATACAAAAGCTGGAATGATTTCATAGAGGTCCCAAAAAGGGTGGATCTGGAAGATCTGAGAAGACTAGATTTCCTAGGAGGGTACTAGGGCACCTCGGGGCACCTTGGTATAGAAGAATAGGCACTCTAGTCTCTAAAAAATATTAGAACCTAGTTCTTTTTAGGTTAGAAGATGCTCTGTAACCTTCATTTCATGTTGGAATCAGTTTGATGAACTATGCCGAATGTGATAAATATAACAAGATCAAATTGAAGGCCTGCAAGAGACAAGAGAAGTATCAAAACCCTAAAAAACATATTCAAATTAATGGGTCAGACTTACCTCGGATGCAGTAATAGTATGCTTACTAAACTAATTGTTGCACTATATTTCATACCTAAATATAGTTCTGGTGTGTGGTACATGTCGTGCCCTATGTGCTCTTATGTAAGTCACACTTTATGAATTAGCGAGCAATAATGAAATGTATAAAATGTAATAGTATGTGTGCATGGAATAAAATAGAATCCCTCCCCCTATGAAGTGTGTGTTGATGCAGATCTCCTAGCCTTAATGCATGGAGCTATATGGATGCAAGTGATGGAATGGATGCAACTCTAGATGGATTGATAGTAGTAAGTAATTCTAGAATGCTCATTATGGTCTCATAGATCTATATTTATAGGGATGTCTTTCTCTAATTTCAGAATTAATCCTGACATGGCCAAATAGGAAAAAGATAAGGATGAAAAATGGCTAGAAAGATCCCAAAAAGAAGCGGGAAAGTAAAACAAGGATCGGGGTGTTTCGGGTGGGACTGGTGCTCCGATGCCCAAGACTGGGCCTGACGCCCGGTTTACGCTAAAATGATGGGTAAGTGCCAAAATAATTGGGCATGCATATAAAAATGTGCGAGAAAGATGAAATAACATATAAAACAAGATGGCCAAAATGTGGGATTAATTAGTACTTTCTTTACTTAAGAACCTTCTAAATAGTAGTATGAGTCCGGATAAATAATGCCTAAAAGTCCATGATTTTGTGAGTACAGGATGTTTTATGTATTATTCGAGAAACTAAGCTATGTCAAAGGATGAAATGAGGCATAATTGGGTATCTTATGTCCTCTCATGACTTAGAAGTCATAATTGAATGTTAAGTTGTTATGTCTTAGAGTTAGAAACCAAACATCTCATTTTATTAAGACCTAACCATGTAACTAAGAAATCATAGATGCTTCCATTAAGTGGATAACTGAATGAAGGGATATAAATGCTAAACTGTAAATATTTTTACTCATTCCCATTTGATCAATAAGAAACTTCTAGAGAGTTGGTATAAGGTTCTTTGTATGTACATACTCTTCCGTGAAAATTACCTTTATGATATTGTTGAGCATTAAATTTTGTGCATGCATGATTTATGACTATTAAGAGACTTATTCTTGAGTATTTACATGATTTTGAGTGATTTATTATATGAAAGAATGCCATTTGTACTTAAACTAGATTCTATAGTCATGTAGTAGGCCATTTGAATGAGAAATGCACATTAGAGGAAGAATTTTGGGGAGAATTTGTTTTATAATAAGTTGATGCATGTGGATATAAGGAATTTGTTTGTATGTATTAAGTGATTATATTTCTTGAGAGAGTGATATTTATGTCTTGAAAAGACTGTGAAAGTTTTAGCAGGGTATTTGGAAGCTTTACACATGCAAGTTTTTTGTGTTGATGAGAGATAATTTTCTAAGAGAATGAATCATTGTCAAGAGAGGTGAAAATATGATCGATAGGTCCACTTGAATCCATAAAATATTTTTCAAACCTTGGTGAAGAGTAATTTACTTGAGAAGATTGATATCGAGCTTATCAACCCTGTTTCTCAAGGTAAAATAGTGGCATTTGAGGTAAAATATAAGGTTATGAAGAAAATAATTCATATTGGTAAGACCATCACAACAAAGGAATTGAAACAGAGCTAATGTATGAATTTAAAACCCTGAAATTAAGTTTAGAACATTTTATTAAATATTCTTCCATATTGGATTTGGAGGAAACCTCACTAGGGTTTAATAAGGGTTTGAGTTTTGGAAGCTTTAATGATGGATTTGGGTGTTGGAATTTTAAATAATTATATTTTCATCTCCCTCCAAAATATTTTTTAGGTTTCAAGATTTAATATAGGATAAAATTTCCCTAGTTCATGACAGTCAAGGAACATAGACCTGTGTAATTTGATCAAACCTAATTGTATACTGAGATTGATGATTTTGGAACAATTTTTGTGAACTAATGTAAGGTTAAACTTTTCATTTAGGTATACACCCCAAATTTGTGTCATGAAATTTTCTTACCTTGAAGAGTGAGTGAATAAAACTAAAGTTACAAGAAGAAAAAAACATGGATAGGACTAGAAGGGAGCTCAACAAGTCAATGAGATGAGCTAGTAGAAAGGGTAGTTAGATAATGAGTAAGATAAACAATTTTTTCATACACCATAAATGAGGTAAAGCGTATTTGGAGGTAATTTTATTTTTGTAGAGGACTTATAGAATTCCCTAACCATGGAATATCTAAGAGTCATCATTCTTATGCACTTAAAAGGCAACTTTAGGCAAGAAATGTGAGT
Source organism: Taxus wallichiana var. yunnanensis (assembly GCA_018340775.1). Classification (NCBI taxonomy): domain Eukaryota; kingdom Viridiplantae; phylum Streptophyta; class Pinopsida; order Cupressales; family Taxaceae; genus Taxus; species Taxus wallichiana. The sequence goes on from CM031234.1 coordinate 106,997,910, forward strand.
CTGAGACTATTAAATGATTTGTTAAATTTTTATGATTTATTTTATGGGATTGAATGACCAAGGAAATGAGTGATTAGTTGGATGAGATAAAATCCCAAAGTGCTACTTGATTTGAATATTCTCTCCTTGAGAAGGAAGAAACTAATGGGAACCATATAGAGTAGTTGACACTAAAACGAGTAGTTGATGTAATTCTTGGCTTAAGGGAAGCATTGATAAGGTGAATGAAACTTTCAAGAAGAGATTTATGTAAGTGAATTGGGAAGAGTTTGAAGGTTATTCTTGAGAAGATCCAAATTTTACATTCCAAATTCCTATTCATTATAAACTAAAGAAGGACATTTTCAAGAATGGTAAGAATACTTGTCCTTACTCTTGTTAAAGATAATTATAGATGATATCATAGTATTCATTTAAGGTAGATAAACAAGGTTACTTATTGAAAGGTGGGGTTGAGGTGAAATATTTACTTTGTGTGTGTGTTCAAGATTGGAAATTTAGGTGGCTTGAGTGACTAAGAGGTAGTTTGAGGTTGTTTATAGATAAGGGTTTGTTGAGTGAATGAGTGTTTGATATAGGATTTGCATCACATCTCCTTAAATAGGTTCATGTTGAAGTGTGAGTTATCATGTTTGAGATATAAAACCACCTTATAACCCTATGATGATTTATAAAAACATCAATATGAGTGAAATCAAATCTAAATTCAACTTTCTACATCTAAAACTAAGATTTTCTATTATTAGTAGGTCTTAGAAAGGATTGCTATTTGTGGAATTTTTTCCCTATTTACATTCCCTAATGATTCTTTCCTTCAGAAGGAACACGAATGTTGAGAATTCAAATTATTTTATCACTTACTATTTTTATACATGCCTCAACATGGACAACTATTCTTTTTAGTAAGTGCATTGATGGTGTCATATTGTTACAAAAGAGGTCTTGAAATTTTGGGTTTTATTATAGAGATTCCCGCTCCAAATTTTTGATGATTCCTTCATCTAAATGAACTAAAAATGAGTTTTTCATAAGATGGGGTAGAATTATAAGAAAACATTAGTCCTCAATATCTTAAAATTGTCAACTCCATTTTGTGAAAATTAGTTTACACGAAAGTATATTTTTTGAAGACCCCTCGCTTCGAGTTTTAGATGATTTTTCTTTCCATATATTTGGTAAATTAAAAATTTATTTGAGGATGGAATAATGTTGATGAAAATACAGTCCTCAATATCCCTAAAAAATAGGGACTTCATGGGACGAAACCTAGCTTATATGAAACTAGATTTTCAGGGATCGTTTCCTCAAGTTTTCAAGTGATTGCACCTAATGAATCCTTGAGAATTGAAGATGAGCCTAAATATCCTTTTTCTGCTGTATAATGGAAACCATTAATGGATTCTTGAAGCTTTGAGAGCAATAAAAATTACCCAAGTGCAAAAATAAGTTTTTTTGTGTTCCACCTCATACATGGATCTCATGGTTCGATTTCTAGATGAAGAAATATGTGCAACACTCAATATTAACGGTCATGATTATTTTGGAAGGCCTTGGAAAATAATGATGTTATGTTTTGAAGAATTTTAAGGTCTTTTGGAATTCAAAATTTTATATGGTTTGAACGATGTGAGTAAAAATACTTGGCAATTAGTCATTTTCATGTTTTAACACTCACCTGAAAATCAAATTTGAACATGAGACAGTAGAAGTAGTTAAGGTTTGGAAAAGTGCTTGTTATGGGGAAATTTTTTATATCCCCTTTGTACCCTTGGTAATTGATAAAAATATGTGCAATAAAATGCACCTCATTCTGGTGATGACAAATGTCATCGTAGGTTTGAATGAGAGGGAAGATGGGCGCAAGCTTAACTCTAGCATATATGAGCTAGTTTTTGGGAATATGAGGAACCATGAAGGGGAATAAAGAGGGGTGATTTTTTTACCCTATATCCTATTTTAAATCAGGACAAAATAGACACAAAAATTCACCTTAATGATATCATGCCAAGTGTCCACATTAGGTGCAATCTGGGGGAAGGGTTTTAAGCATGTTAAGGTATTTGGGGTTGAGATTTGATAATATGAGGGTATAAGAATGGGGGATAAGGTGGGTAGGAATTTTGTGTCTAATTTTTTTCCTTTATGAAAGGAAAATAGGGACACAACTCCTCATCAGGCATCAATGGGTTAACACTTGTCCCTAAAAATGACTGATTGTGAAACACTTAATTTTCCGGAGGAAAACGTAAAAGAATGATTAAAAAGATACATGATGTATTTTATAATTATATGGGCCACATATTTAAATTCTACCTTGAACTCCATGAAATGAATCTTTTTCTTCGGGACAATAGGGTGTGTCTACATAGATTGAGCTTCCTTGAGAGATACTTGAGTCTTGTGAAATATGTGAAAATTCCATAATGTATAGGGTTTATACATATTTACAATTCCTATTTATTTCATTCAAACTCCCTAAAAACTCCCAAAATCATCCGATGAAGATCAAGCTCCATTTTCTATTATACGTTCCTTTCACCTTAGAAATTTGATGTTACGAGAGGTTGCCTCTAAACCTCCAAAACTTACCTAAATATTCCTAAATAAATTATAACATGGTTTTAAATATTAAATACCACCTACAGATTATTTTGGGCTTTTAGATCCTTCTCAGAGAGTGTGCACTTGTCCTGAAATTACCAAAATTACCCTTTTCTATGCCTACCGAAAAACTAGTCGTTGGAAGAATTTTACCGAATGAGGTGAGTGACCTTGATACCTTGATTCAAGCACCTAAAAATATTATTCACCATACTTGAAGTAATTTTAAGGTCACATGGGTGTGACACAATAGAAAAATTGACCATGAAAGGGTTTCAAGAAGACTCGTGAACAATTTTTTCAAATTTAGGTCAAATTGTCACACTTCAAAGTTTGAAATTTTCTTGCTACACATTTACACATAAAAATTTATAATCACTTGGTTAGAGTCATAATAAGGAGATAAAGTATATTTAATAGACCTTTACAATTTCACATGGTTATCATTCGATATGAGATGGATTGTAAACATTTTATTAGGCTAGATTTTAATTGTTGCAAGATAAAAATCATTGAAGGCATTAATTGTGAATAAAAGGTTTGTTTTTTAAAAAAACCATTACTTTTTATGAAGAATAACATGGGTGCTATAGATAGAAAGATATGGGATTCGGTTAGTGGTGTTGAAAAGAGACACCCTTGGAGACAATCTACCCTTGACAACTTGAGCATCTTCTTGAAAAATTCCCAAGAGGCCATGTCAATCATATTGTAGAGTATTAATGATGAATTTTTATTACATATAGGAAACATGAGATATCTATCTAATCCATGGATGCAATTACAAATAATGAATGAAGGAAATCACCATTCATAGATCATTAATCTAATCATGGAACTATTCACAACTCTAATAAAATGAAATGAAAAGATAGTTAATTATATAACGACAATTACGAACATTAAAGATCAATTAAATGAATGTGCTTGTCAAATGTTTCAAGATAAATATTTTTTAGTTACCATTCAAATTAATAACCATGATAAATTTAGAAATTATATCTCTATTTTGAATTATAAATATCAAAATGAGTCTGATTTACTTGATTTAGATACCTTTTCTTCTCTACTCATTCAAGAAGAAAGAGTGATGGAGAAATTTGACTCAAAAGAGAATTCCTCTAAGGTATTTTTATCCCAAAATTAGAAATTTTTAAAACTAAAAATATTGGTGATGTTAAATCAAACTTTAAATCTAAATTTAATCCTAAAAATAATAGGAATAAGCAAAATTTTAAGGTTAAGTTTGATGGAACTTGTACTAAATGTGGAAAATTTGGTCATAAAGCAGTTGATTGTTATTCTAAAACTAATAAGGTTCATAATCATGTTAAAAATAAGAACTTCAATAATAAAAACAAGAAGAATAGAAATCAAAATCAATCTAAAAACCAAGCTAATAAGGTTGAAAAAATAGTTCTATTTATATTTCTCTTTCAGCCTCTAATGACAAAGAATGGATTCTAGATAGTGGTGCATCTAGCCATATGACATTAATTCATGAATCTCTCTATAATGTTTTTGGATTTCATTAGAATATATATCTAGGAGATAATTATATTATTTTATGTATATGTTATGATAATTTCAAATTAATAAATAGAACCATTAATATGTTTTATTTGTTCCTAAATTAAAGAAAAATCTTTTATCTTGTTCTCAATTAGCTAGAAAAAACTGCAAAGTTTTGTTCTTAAAAGATAAATGGTATGTAAAGAATGAGCTTGTTAAGATTATTGCTATTGGTTTTTGGAATAATGGAATGTATATCTTTAAAGGATTTGTCATTGAATATTTTCTTTCTTATTCTTCTTATAATGATGCTCAATTATTGGATGAAATGGTCGAGCATGTGAAATTTAGTCCCTCTACTTATAATAATGGAGGTGATTATTTTTTTATTATTCATAAATGGCTTTTTGAATATTATGCATGAAAAACAAGTGGATTCAATGGTGGTTTTTCAACCAGGGGGAGATCCATAGGGGCACTCCATCTGTGTGACCCTATGGCAAATTCCTAAAAAAAAATTAGAATTTCTTGCAAGGACAACAAAGTGGTCCCTCTACTTAGAGTGGGAAAGGGGAGTGGGAATGAAGGCAAGGAGATCAATGATGGAGGTAGAACATCAGAGGCCTACAAACATTGATCATAAATTTATGACATGCATTTAAATGGAAGAAGAATACAAATTCACAAACCAGAGCTACAAGACTAAATAAAAATGCATTGGTCACAAAGTACCAATCGAATCCTCCATCAAAGGGGCATAAAATCCTTCTTTTCTTATTGCAGCTGAAGTAAAAACTTGTACAATGAAAGGAAATGGAAGAAATTCACAAAAAGGGGAAGCTTGGAAGAATGGTGACTATTGTTTTTGTCCTCTATTCATGAAAATCATTTACAGTCTTCAAAAATCAAATGCCAACCTCTACAATGACTTCCAAAAGCCATGAAATAGCTCACACAAGGTAGTTACAACTTCCCAAATGACCAAGAAGCAGTTACAGTCAAGATCCAATCATTTGGCACCATTTCAGATCCTTCTTTTGCAGAAAAAAGGTCATGGTGGGAAATGCTAGAGAATTTAATAATTAAAATGGTTACAAACTTTCCAGATTGAATGTGGGCCATTAGATTTATCTTTTTACCTTTAAATATGAGCCATCCACGTGGCAGGAGAACATTGGAGTGGAGTTGGGGAAACTTTTTGCATTTTTGCATGCCAGAGACGTTTTCTCAATTTTCTCCCACAAAACTCCATCAAAATTTAAAATTGAAGTGTCCATCATGTGGATAATTTCACCATCTTTCCATTGATACCAAAAACATGAAAAATCCAAGCTCTAGATCGAAAGATATGGCCTCTTGAAGATTTAGGAAAAAATGGCAAAATTAGGGCAAAATTCGGTCTGGTGGGCCAAAATTTGACCTTTTTCCTCTTTTTCAAATTGGGAAAATTTTCCCAAAATCTCCATGCCCCCACCAACCCGATGACATGTGGCACTTTCTGGTTCATCCGCGGGCTTCAGAATAACATTTCACCCTTTTTTCCTGCAAGGGAAAATTTTCCCAAAGTCCTCCATCGGCTTGACCTCCGTTGCTGATGTGGACACGTGGCACCTTCTGATTCGATGCGAGATGTGGTCCAACATTTCACCTTTGAGTTTTTTAGCCAAAAGGCTAAGTGTCAAATTTCTCTCCGTGCCTCCACCAACCCACCAATTTCCTTGGCAAAATTTCCTCCTTACCTCCACGGGCCCACCTAGGGAAAATTTCCCCTCCAAACTCCATTGAGCCATAACTTGCAAAATACAAGGAGTTAGGAGGACTTCCTTACCTTTATGGAAAGGGAAAGAATTCTCTATCTGATGAGGTGTTTCTAAGAATCCTTGATCCCTTGGGAAGTGCTAGATTTCAAAATACTCAGACTGACCATTTTCAAAGGGTAACAACTCAAAAAATTCTAAGTCTAGACTTGGAAAAAGAAGGAAAATTTTGAGGGGACAACAATGGTGGCTCTAGCTTGGGGACATGGCATGGATTGAACAGGAGAAAACATGGCATGAGGATCCAAAATCTCAAGTTTTAAAACATATAATGTTGACCAGTGCCTTATCCATTGGGCCTTGCAGAGTCATGTACAACTTCCGAGGAAAGCAAGAAGGAAGAAGAGGACACACAAACCAAAAACACACCAAAATAGAAAAGGAAAACAAAACACACAACAAAAAGAGGGAAAAAAAAAACTATGCTACAAGGTGAGGGAAAACTCACTTTCACTTGATGATATAGCTTCAAATATTTCCCACTTCTAGGCAATCCTAATGGAGTCCCATCCAAGTATGATAGGAGAAAAACATTCTCACCACAAGTTCCAAGAATTCAAAAGGTCCTAACCACAAAGAATCAAATTTTCCATGACTACCCTTTGGTTCTCTTCTCTTGTCCCAAAGTAGGACAAAATCTCCAACTCTGAACTCTCTTGCCTTGGTCCTTTTGTCAAAGAGATTTTTCACTTTCAGCTGATGTTCTTTGATTTTATCAACCACCTGAGATCTATTTCTTCTAGCCTCTCAAGAAAAAGGATCCTTTTGTCAATGGAGTCTTTGTATTGGCCATCATCCACCACTTGAAGTAATTTGAGAGTTGGCATTTCAATTGTGATGGGGATCTCTACTTCAACTCCATACAACAGATTGAAAAGGTGAAGTACCAATGGCCTTCTTGGGAGTGATCCTATCAGCCCACAATGCATCATACAATCTCTTGTGCCAATTCCTCTGATTCTCATCAACAAGCTTTTAGAAAATGGTCACAATGTTCTTGTTACTTGACTCAACTTGACCATTTCCTTGTGGATAGTAGTCAAAAGAATGTGCTAGAGAGATGCCAAAACCATAACAGAACTCTATCAATTCTCTTGAAGAGAAATAAGTGGCATTGTCCACAACAATCTTTTGAGGCACCCCAAAATGGACAATGATGTATTCTTTGATGAAACTAGCAAACTACTTCAGAACTAGCTTGTTTGGTTGGAATGGCTTCCACCCATTTGGTGAAGTAGTCCATGGGTGAGCACATAAGTATGCCCAACACTTGAATGGGGATTCAACATGCCAATGAAGTCCAACCCCCATTGTTGAAATGGTTCTTCAATAATCACATGCCTAAGAGGCAAATGCAGCTAACTGTGGTTTTCCAACAAATTGTTGGCATGCTTTGCATTTAGAAACCCAACTTTGAGTATAAGAAAAAGAGAAGGCCAATAATATCTACCTCTGAGAATCTTGTGGGCAGTCACCATTGCTGAGAAGTGTCCACCACATGCTTGGTCATGATAGGCTTTAAGCAACTTTCCTTGTTGCTCTTTATCAACACATCGAAGGAAGCAACCATCCATTCCTTTCTTATAAAGCGCATGATTCCAGATCACGTACTTGGTTGCTTTCAGTTTGAGAGTCCTTCTTTGCTTGTAATCTAGATGAGAGGGACATTCTCCATAAGTAAGTAGAAAAGTGATGTCTGCATACCACTCATCAGTAGTGGTTACAAAGAGAACTTGTGGGTAGTTTTCTGGGCAAGTTAAACAAGTGTCATCTTCCTCTCCATGTTGAACTTTGAGAGTTTCATCTTCAGCAATTAACTTGCACAGACCATTTCCTCTTACCAAATGGGAAGGCCAAATCTCTAGGTTGTACTCTTGAGTTTTTGTGATCCAATTCCCCCTTTTGACTCTAGGATCTTGTTGTGTCAAAATGGATTTGATTGCACTTCCAGGGACCATTACCACAGTATGAGAATTGAGAATGTAGAAGCGGAAATTTTTACAGCTTTGACCACTGTGCGAATGTGTGCTTTTCCAATTGACTATAATTGAGCTCATGTTTCTTCAAAGGACAACTCATGAAAGTAATGGGTGCTTCCAAATCTTCATCATTCTTTTGGACAAGGACAACAGATAGAGTGTGTTCTGAGGCATAACAATACATGATGAACTCTTTGTTAAAATCTAGAGATACAAGAGTAGGAGCTTTGGAAATAGCTCTTTTTATCTCTTCAAATGTAGTTTTCCCTTCATGGCTCCATTTGAAACTTGATTGAGGCCTCATCATAGAAGTGATGTGCTTTGTCAATTCAGCGAACTCAGGGACAAAGTAGTGAAGAAAGTTTACCTTCCCGAAGAATGAATGCACTCCTTTCTTGCTGGTGGGTAGAGATAGTGCTTGAATAGCTCTTACTCTTTCAGGGTCAATGTGTGCTCCATGTTTGTTCATGATGTGTCCCAGAAACTTTCCTTCTATGACTCCAAAGATGCATTTCTTGGGATTCAAAGATATACCATGTTTTCTACACCTTGCAAGAACTTGTTCCAAATGACAGATGTGCTCTTCTCTTTTCTTCAAAAATACCATGAGATCATCTAGATATACAACAATGCAATGTTTCAGATCTCTAAAGGCCAAGTCCATTGCTCTTTGGAATGTTTCTCCCACATTGATTAGGCCGAAAGGCATTCTGCTATAAGCAAAAGTGCCCCAAGGAGTTGTGAATGTTGTTTTTTGCAGTCTTCCTCTGCCACTTTGATTTGGTTATACCCAAAACCCATCAAGTAGAGAGAGCATCTCAGATCTAGTGACTGCTTGCAAAATGTGATCCATGATGGGTAGAGGATAGTTGTCTTTGAGTGAGGCTTGATTCATATTTCTAAAATCAACACATATCCTTATCTCCCCATTCTTCTTTCTTACTGGCACAATGTTAGCCACCCACGTTGAGTGGTGGATGGGAAAAATGATTCTGGCATTTAGCATCTTGGTCACTTCTTCCTTGATGATATCAGAAACCTTTGGATTATAGGGCCTTTGCTTTTTCCTAAAAGGCTTAGCACCTTGCTTCAAAGGAATGGAATGGTGCATTTCTTTTGGCTGGAATGACTTGAGTTCTTCATAAGAGTAAGCTAAAACATCAGAATATTTCTTGAGCAAGAGTAAAAACCTTCTCTTCTCTTCAGGTGAGTAGCATTTACCAATGTTTACCAATCTTGGATCTTCTGAAGTACCAATATTTTCTTTGTCAAAGTTAGATGGACACCGAGAAGATAACTTCTCCTTCTCTTGAATGAATCTATCATGTTTGTCAAACAGGTCTTCCAAAGAGACTAAGCCTTTGGGAATTTTGTTTCCTTTCAGTCTGATCATTCCCTCATCATCAACTTCATCAATTCCATCAGCTTCTTCCTCAGCAACAACTTCTCTATGAGGATTGACACTTCCTTCAAAGAAGAGATTATTGAAATTATCTCTTTTCTCTAAGAAGCTCAAAATTTGATTGTCATCATTGAAGACTTGCCAATGATTAGCATTATCAGGTACACTCGGTCTGAAAACCATCTCAATGGTTATCTTATCTTTGCCAAAGGAAGGATGAGGTGTCAATAAGGAGGTTGACACAACAAGAGAATCAGCCCTTTCATTTTGTGCCCTTGGAATGGCTTCAATAGAGAAAGCATCGAATGATTCAATACAATCCCAAACCCGATTTCTATAGTGTCTGAGCCTTGGGTTCTTCACTTGATATTGCTTTGGCGGATTTGTTTCACTATTACCTCTACATCACCAAGGCATCTCAGCTTCTTGATTCCCATATCTTCTTGCAACACTCATGCCCAAAAGAAGAGCTTTGTATTCTACTATGTTGTTGTTGGTGTTATCAAACTGTAGTTTGTAAGCAAAAGGATGCATTTCCTTTGAAGGTGAATACAAAACAACACCAGCTCCAGAACCTACCCTTGAATGACTACCATCAAATTCCATCATCCAGATCTGATCTTCTTCTTCCTCCATGAGAAGTGGTAGGTTTTCATCTTTTTGTGATGTGAGGAAGTAATTTCCTAGCTCAGAATCTTGAAGAAGGATGTTAGCTCTTGGATCATCAGACTTCTTTACTGTGAACTTCATCTTTCTAACAGGTAAACAACCTCTTCATTTCACCTTTGACTAGGATAGTAGTAGATGACCAATCCATTTTAATTTCTCCACCTAGATCTCTGCAAAAACTTCTGCTCAGAAGCATGCCAAAGGATGTTGGGATGTTTGCCACTAAAATAGTTAGGAGCACCTTCTTGTCAAGGAAATCAGCCAGAGCTACTTGTGCATCCTTTATTCTTCCAATCAGTGGCACTTGTTTAGATTCCATGGAATAACAAGCTCCATTTACTCTCATCAAAGTTAGGCCAAGGGAATTTGTAACTTTGAGTGGCATTACATTATCAGAGGCTCCGAATCAATGATACAATTGTTCAACTCAAATCCATTTATGAGGAGAGACAAATAGAAAGGCTCAACTCTGGTTGTTTTGGAAGCACTGAGAGCTAACATATTTTGAGATGGAGGTGTGGATGGCATTGGAATAAGTCCTTTAGAAGTGGAACTTGAGGATATAGAGCTATTTCCTAGACTACATTAATGAATCTGTCAAATTGGGTCGGGTGTGTTTGCAAGTACTCTAACTCTGAGAGTTGGACTTTGGTTTTTCTTGCATGTGCTCTACAAAATCAAATGGGGAAATACTAGATGAGGAGGAGGCTCCTAGGATGAAAGAGGATTTACCTAGCAAGGGCTTTGAAGGAACCTTGGATATTTTGGATGAAGGATTTTCTCCTAAAGGTGAAATAGTCGGTTTAGCAGAAGGAAAAGGTACAACCTTTGGCTGAACTATGGGTACTTTGGCAGAGATTCCAATGGAAGGGGAAGTACTCTTAACAACTATAGGACTAGAAGAAGGAGAAAAATACTTACTTGGTATGACAACATGATCCTTGACAGCTGACCAAGTCTAGTTTTTCTTTAGCAGAATCCATGGAGGGTAGCAATGGAGAACCTTTGTTGATAATCCTCTTTTGTGACCTCAGAAGTGGAAAATTATTTGGTTTTCTTTTCCTTTGTAGCCACTAAGGATGGGGTGTTCTTCTTGGACTGTGTTCTGGTGAAAATAACACATGAAAAACTTGGCATTTCCTCCTCTTCTTCTTCATCATCATCAATGAATTTGAACAGGCCATTGTGCATGTCAACCTCCTCGACTTCTAGGTAGCTTTCATAGTTTTCTTCATCATCTCCCTCGAGCTCATCAACTTCAGCTTCCTCTCTTATATCTCAGGTATCACATGTAGCATTGACTGGTGGTGCTTCAAGAGTAAGTGGCGAGGAGGTGGTGCAATCCATTACCTATCATTAAAGTTTGGTCTTCTTGGATTGTTCCTCATAGTGATTTGTGACAGTTGCTTCTTCAAGGAAACTAGATCATTGGCCATTTTTTGAAACATGGGGTCTGTTGTGATTGAGTTTGAACTTTGACCCTTTTTCTTTCCATTTGGGCCCTTTACCTTTCTAGAAAGAATTAAATCATCATCAGTCTCGATTGCAAGGTCTTGAGCTTCCCTCAATGTTCTTGGTTGATCTCTTCTGAGGAAGAAACCAACTTTTGATGGCAAGGCACTGATGAAGAACCTCTTCAAGTTGTTTTCAGAGGAACTACATCTTCAGGGATTCTTCTTGTCAATCTATCAAATCTTGCTACGAAATCTCTCATGGACTCAGAGACTTCTTTCTTCATTTGCACCAATTGAACTAGCAAGTCTTGGCCATCTTTTGTGCTCTTGAATCTACTTTCAAATGCACTCCTTATGTCCTCCCAGCCAGTGATAGATCTTGGGGGAAGCATATAAAACCATTCAGCAACTTTCTCTTGGAGTGACTCCACAAAAATTCTAACCGACACGTCTTCATCTTCAACACCTAACACACCACAAGCAGTGATGAAAGCTGCTACATGTTCCTCAGGTAGTTGTGAGCCATCTCCTTTAAATTTAGGAAAGTTATTTCTTGAGCCTCTTGGCAGATCATGGAGTATTTGTGGGAGGGCAAGTGGACCAATATTTCTTCCCCATGGTACATTGGGTCTATGTGCTTCACATTCATTATCAGCCATTCTATTTCTATTTCTAGCCTCTTCAACAGCTAGGGCTTCTTCTCTTTCCTCTACCTCTCTTTGGAGTCTTTCAATCTCTTCAAGTTGAGCCCTAATCACTTCTTCCCTTTCAAGTTGAACTCTATCTACTTCCTCTCTTTCTAGCTCTTGTTCTTCTTCCTTAAGCTCATTAAGAGTAGGATTAACAGGTCCTCCTGATCTCAACTGCCAGGTATACCTTCTATCAGCCAACTTGAAGACTTATTGTCTTCTTTGGGGTGCCAAGATTTGTCTTTGTTCCTCTAACTCAGCAAGTTCTTCTTCTTCTTGATCCAAAATTCTTGAAGCAATAGAGTAATGGTCTACACTCTACCTTTTATGCCAAATAACCTCCCTTAGGTCAGAAATGATATCTTCTTGAATGTGAAAGAGCAAGGTAGGTCTCTCAATAGGAGGATGTGTGAGAATTGCCATGATTGGTATCCATGTGGATCATAAGAAACTTCAAATTTTCAATGAACTCCAATGGTATTTAATGACCCTGTGGTCATTTCTAGGGTGCAGATGCTGCAAAATCTACCCCACAGTGGGTGCCAAAACTGTTGGCTTGGAAATTTGTCTCGGGGGACAAATTGGTGGTTTCCAAAACAACACTATGGGAATCTAAGTCCCTCTACTTATAACGGTGCAGCTGCTATATTATGCATGAAAAACAAGTGGATTCAATGGTGGTTTTTCAACTAGAGATCCATAGGGGCACTCCATTGACCCTATGGCAAAGCCTGCAATTTCTTGTAAGGACAGAAAGTGGTTTGAGAGTGGGAAAGGGGAGTGGGAATGAAGGAAAGGAGATCAATGATGGAGGTAGAACATCAGAGGCCTACAAACATTGATTAGAAAGTTTATAACATGCATTTAAATGGAAGAAGAATACAAATTCACAAACCAGAGCTACAAGACTGAATAAAAATGCATTGGTCACAAAGTACCAATCAAATCCTCTGTCAAAGGGGCATAAAATCCTTCTTTTCTTATTGCATCTGAAGTAAAAACTTGTACAATGAAAATAAATGGAAGAAATTCACAAAGGGGAAGCTTGGAAGAATGGCGACAATTTTTTTGTCCTTTTTCGTGAAAATCATTTACAATATTCAAAAAATCAAATTCCAACCTCTACAATGACTTCCAAAATCCATGAAATAGCTTGCATGAGGTAGTTACAACTTCCCAAATAACTAAGAAGTAGTTACAGTCAAGATCCAATCGTTTGGCACCATTTCAAATCCTTCTTTTACGAAAAAAAAGGTCATGGTGTAGACATCAAATTTGTGTCTTACGACCCCACGTGCCCGCCCAGCATCTCATTTTACAACCTAACCTCATCACCTAAACCTTACACAATTATTTATTAATTACTTTATAATTAACAAATCCACATCGCCATACCTACCACCTCATTTCGCCACCTCATCATGACCTAGTCTTAACCCTAAACTAACCTAATTAAGACCTATAACTTGGTCCACATCCACACCCATGACTAATTACTCCTCACCCGCACCTAAAACTAACCTCATAATGACTTGACCAAGCCCGCGACTAATCCCTCGGGAGAAAAGGAGGGAAAGCTGGCTATTTTACCAAAAATAGCCCGCTTTGACTTGACCGATACCGTTCTACTCGACCGCCGTCGGTTGCGTAACCGCCATCGGTTCCCTGTAAATGACCACTCCCAACCAAAAACAAAGGGTTGGATTTTGGTGGATCTCGAATCAGAAATCATTGGAAGGATCCGAATTTACTTTGCTGAACAGAGACAAGTGAAAGAAACAAGAAGAGTTTGCAGAGAAGGACATCAAGCCCAAAAACTGCAACTGAGTAACCAGAGCCTTGTGACACTCATCTGTTCGTCGGGAGGGAAGATAGCTCATCTCCTGATTGTCAGGTCATCCTACCTAAGTTCTACCATCGTCATCACAGTTCTTGGACCTGCATCCTCATCAATAATCAGTAAGTAATATCTTGTATGTCCTTTTAATAACATTTCTTGAACTTCTGAATCACAGCCATCATAAGTCTATTCCTAGATCTACTACCCAGCAACACACTACATCTAACTGTCATTCCTCCACCCTTATGTTACCCCAAGAACACCCCCCGTATTCTCTGAGTCCTTCTCATCACCCCATTACCTAACCCCACCCATTTATCAGCCTTATAAAACAACACAACCACCTTACAACCAACCTTCACCAAAAGCCCCTAAAACATTGCCCCTACCGATATCGGTTACTAACAACCGGTACGATTACTATAAAGGATCGGCATCGGTCACCGTGATTGTAAACCAAGACCAGCCCTTTCTCTATTATTCTAACAAGGTAAACAAATTGTAATTGGACAATAGTTTATTTGTTAGAATTTGTGTTAATTCATATTAGCAGGGGAACTAACCACCTTCGAAAGGAAGTTTTATATTTCCTGGGCCCAAGGTAGTTCCCTCATTTATTGTCTAATTAAAATCTGGTGGTCTTATATTCTTACTTGCAGGTAGTCCTTCCAAGACAAAAAGGAGTTCTTTGCAATCAACCTGATCTCTCTCTCTACGGTACGCACACACCCTCTCGACATTCAACAGGTATTCCTCCTAGCCCTAACCCTTATCTATTTCTCAAAGGAATGAAAGGATAGAAGCAACTCTATTCGCAAAAGTTGAAACATTCCTTGCGAAACATTTTGGCACGTCCATTGGGACTCGCACGTCGAGAAAAAGCCATTTATTATATAATTCGTAATCTTGTGGATTACGAGACTAGGTATACACATGTAGAAAAATTGTGCCTAGCCCTATCATTCGTAGCCACCAAACTCCGACACTACCTCCTGAATCACAAAACTTTCATCATCACCAACACGGACCCCATCCATTATATGTATGCCAAACCACATCTAAACCAACGCATCGCCCAATGGCTTATGCTCCTTGCCAACCTTGACCTTGAATTTATACACCGGAAGTCAATCAAAGGACAAACTATTGCAAACCAACTCATGGAGGCCCCTTTACCTGGGGAACAATTTACCAATTTTAATTTCCCTGATGAGCTCATCACCACTCTTTCACTCAGGGAAGAGTCGTATCCAATGACCCTCTTCTTTGATGGATCCAAATGCCAGCACGGCGGAGGGGCCGGCGTTGTTCTCATTCCTCTTGACATTGAGCCTATGCCTCTTTCATTCCGGCTTGATTTCCCCTGCACTAATAATACAGCAGAATACGAGGCCCTTGTTTTGGGTCTCCAGGTTACGTTACACTTAGGTGTCAAATCTATTAATATTTTTGGTGACTCTCAATTGGTAGTCAATCAAGTTATGGGCATCTACCAAGGTAAAAATGAGGAACTTCAAAAGTACAAACATTACATGGATTCACTTTTGACCTCATTTACTCATTATTCTATCCAGACCATTCCCCGCTCCACTAACAAATTTACCGATACTATGGCTTGCTTAGCCTCGCAAATTCCTGCTTCATCAACTGACTCTGACATTTTCGTCTTGGTCCAACAACTCTTTGCCCCATCTTACTCAGCCCCGGTTATTTGTATGATAAATAATGTGTCTGCTAATTCACAGGATACCTGGTATCACCAATTTCACGACTACCTTACAACCTCCGTTCTCCCACCTGACCTTACTAGTACCGGCAAACGTGCTTTTCTTAAACATGTTTCTCATTATGTCATCATGGGGGGACTCCTTTATAAACGTGGCTTTGATGGCATCCTCCTTCGATGTCTAACCGGCACGGAGGTCACCTATACCATCCAATAGATCCATGATGGTATTTGTGGTGGACATTTTAGCGGCCTTGCCATGGCCAAATCGGATCCTTCACCTAGGATATTATTGGCCTACTCTTAATAACGACTGCTACGAATATGTTAAGCATTGTGTTATGTGTCAACAACATGCCAACCTTCAACATACTCCTAGCCATCCACTACAGTCGCACAGATCTTTGGCCTTTCTCACAATGGGGTTTAGACCTTATTGGTGAGATTCACCTACCCTCTTCACAACGTCACCGTTGGATAATCACAAAGAACTAAATATTACACAAAATGGGTGGAGGCCATTCCACTCATTTCAACCAAAAAAAAGAAAAAATCGTCGAATTAGATTAACCATCACATTATCTCGTTTTGGTATTCCTCATCACCTAATAACAGGATAATGGTAAATCTTTCAAAAATAAGTTGTTACAAGACCTTTGTGAAAAATTTGGTATCAAAATTAGTTTCTCATCACCTTACTATCCATAGGCCAATGGTTAGGCTGAATCTTCTAATAAAACCCTAACCAAAATCCTCATGAAAGTTGTTAATGATTATGGAAGAAATTGGCATGATCACATTCCCTTTTCCCTTTGGGCTTATCATACTAGCATTCGTACCTCCACTAATGCCACACCATTTTCTTTGGTATATGGTACCAAGGTTGTCTTGCCTCTCGAAATACAAATACCCTCCCTTAGAATATCTCTTCAGGATATTCTCACCAACGATGATTTCCACCAAGAGCGGTTAGCCCAATTAGAGCTTCTTGACGAGCGACATCTTACGGCTCTTGACCACCTTCAAATCTACCAAAAACGCATCAAGCGTGCTTATGATAAGTGACTTCATGAGCGTACCTTTAAGGTTGGTGATCTTGTCCTCAAAGAGAATCAACATGTAACCAAACTAGAAAAGAGCAAACGTGGAAAATTTGCTCCTAATTGGATTGGGCCTTACATTATCACTCACACTTATGGATCAAGCACTTACCGTTTAGCTTCGCTTAATGGTAAACCGGAGTTCGAGCCCCTTAATGCCTTGCATCTTTGACCATTCTATTGTTGAATTAGTGTTATATCACTTCTTATCTACCTTGCACTCATCCCTTGAGCTCACTTTACCACCACATACACTTTTTTTCTTACATCTCAAAATCAAATCAAGCTCACATGGGTTGATTATCACCTCCCCTTAAAGATGCCTTCCCCTTTTTATTCTAGTCCATGACTTCAAAGTATCAAAATGACACATTCTTAATTAAACACTTATGGGATTTTCTTGAGTCAAACTTCCTACAAAACTAGATGCTTTATGCCCAACGGACATCTAGACCTCTAAAATTATACATAGATTTGCTCCCTCAAGGACAGCTATATGCCAAACTATTGCTGCTTATATATATAGACTACTCCCCGAGAAGGACAACTATACACAAACGTCGCATCTGCTACTATAAATAGACTACTCCTTGAAGGATAGTTATACACGGTTAGCCTTTATCGAAGCTTCTCACCTTGATCAGCTTTGTGAAGACCTCAAGAGTAATAAACTACATACATATCCCTTGTAGACTTCCCGCATCGATCAGTCTATATTCAACAAAATAAAAGCCGCATTCAAAAGAACTTTTGAGTCATGGACTTGTCTATTTAGGTTAGGTTCTCTTTCGTCAGAATACTCACTTTATAACAAGTTCTCTGCGCCTCAGCTACACCATCCACCTCACCTCACCATTTTTTTAAACAACAAAACTCAAGGGACGTGACGTACACTCGATATATTGTGATTATATAACTCTTTTCACCTATTGAATTCTCGTCTATGCACGGTACCTAGGGGTTCAAGCTCATTCTACGTTATTATGTGGTTTGTTTAGCTCTTTTCACCTACGGAGCACTTTTTCCTCTTTGACTCGAATCTAGGATTATGTGTTGATCTTAATCAGGACATGGTTCCCTACTACTTGGGTATGCTAACTTTCACTTCACCTATACCTACACCAACAACATTACCCTACCACCACCAACAACATTACCCTACCAACATCAAATTTTTACCAACCAACAAATTTCCTAACCATAACCAAATTTCTGAATTCACCTCTCCCTGGTCCTAAGGGAGAACTACATCGGTCTGAGGCCCCTCCTTGCTTTGTGCAATGGGCTATGTAGGCAGCACTTAGGAGACATGGGGTCTCCCAAGGTTAGCTCGACCATCCCCTACCATACCCTATCATGTGTTGTAAATATAAATAGTTTTTATGTATTTTTATTTACCAACATTCATCTTTATCCTTTTTCAAAACAAACAAAAACAACATCCAAAACAAAACCATTTTTATTATTATCATCACTCAAAATAACATACATATTTAGTTTTATTTTAGATGTTAAACAAATACACCTTCTCTATCATCGACTCGCAGGTCGACATCCTTATTTATTCTTATATTCCTATGAAATTCACTTATACCCTTGCGCCTCCTCCCGAATCGGTGGTGATCGTGATCGTCGATGCCCCTCGCCTGGCCTCTCCATCCTCAAAGGTGCCACTGCCATTGGTTCCTCCCACTGATCCACCAACATCTCCTGTAACATACGAATACGTCCTCTCGCGTGGAGGAATCTTGCCTCCAGTATCTCCACTCGTAATTGTGAAACCTCTAACAATCCCATTGTCTCATTCACTGTGTTTGAAGCTAGTGAACTAAATCTCAGCATGATCTCTCTCCACTTTGTAATCACAATATGTTAGGGGTGCTCACGTGCACCTCGCAGCTCTGCCACCCACCATACTCTATAGGCCTCTGTCGTTCCAGCATCCATTACCCTACGATCGGCTGCTATCTCTTCTGGCCCTTCTAGAGGTGTAGGCCGGGGAGGTGAGAATGCTGCCTCGGCATCGATCCTCATGTATGGTCTATATGTCATAGGTATATCCTGAACGAACCCAAATTGTCACCGCACACGATCTAGAGGAATCCTCTCGTACTCACCCGGCCTATGCCCTGCGATCCACCTCAATCGCTCCACACCCCTTAACTCCTCAGCTATGTTCTCTGTCACCATATAGTTCCCGTAAGGCCTCCAACAAATATCTGCAATCGTCACCATCTCCCATACCTGTCTATAATACTCGATGTCATCTATCATGGCCTGGGATCTCACTTCTTGTTCTGTCTGGACCCATCGTCTGAATCCCAACCTCTTGCACTCCTACCTCTCCCGACTCGATGGGTCGGCCTATTGGACGCACACAAACAATGTGCTCATAGGCCCAACAATGTAATAAGTATGAACAATCCAGTGTCGTCCTGTGTTTTCACTT
Source organism: Taxus wallichiana var. yunnanensis (assembly GCA_018340775.1). Lineage (NCBI taxonomy): Eukaryota > Viridiplantae > Streptophyta > Pinopsida > Cupressales > Taxaceae > Taxus > Taxus wallichiana. The sequence continues at coordinate 107,017,148 of CM031234.1, forward strand.
GCAGGCCCATAAACCCTATATAACTCGCGCGGATATGCGGGTGCCCATGCGAAAGTCACGCTCATTTCTATCATTTCCCAAATAACACTCATCAATGCTTTTGGAAATCTTCCACCCTCCACCCTCGGTAATGCATAATACCCCACCGCTATCATTAATAGCATGGCCAACCTTGTTTCCTCAGGGTGTGTTGCATACATTGTACCATACGTAAATGTTAAACCTCATTGTGTCAAATCTCGTGCAGCTGAACCAAATACTGTTGTTATCGCTGCCCGCCCCACGCTAGGCAATGCCTGATACACTATTTTTCCTATCATTGGGAGTCTCAAAATACGGAACACATCTTCCAATGTCACTGTCATCTCCCCTGTTGGCAGATAGAAGGTATTCTTTTCTGGATTCCATCTCTCAATCAATGCCTGCAACATAGCATGGTTACGCGTGATTCGTGAATAATAGCGGATTCCACTTAACCCCAAACGATTTATCAATGCCCATTCAGCTGGTGTTACATCCGCTCGGATTCGTGACAACAACGCTGGCACAGTATCATTCATCCTTAACCCTGCTTCCGCCTGCATACATCAAAACGACACATAATTATTCAATAAAACAAATCTCCACGGGTTTTTTTCTCAAATTCTGGAAACTCCTACAGTAACCGATATCGGTTATAGATAACCGATACCGGTTATCTCTAAACGATACCGGTCACTGTCAAAAATATACACCCTGCTTAAAAACATACACCTACGATAATTATTTTGCCCGTTTACTCCTATCTATACCTAAAAACATACGTGACCACCCTGCTTACCTACCCCATAGCACTCACCCCATCCCAAACCCTTGCCTATCACCTTTTCTTTCTCATCTTTACCCACTTACTCTCTCTCATCCTATTCACACAAAACATGCAAGAATCAAATTACAACCAAACAGTTTACCTCTCGGGATGTAGCAGCTTGGGGTGGAACTGGTCTTCCCCCTCGTCCCTGCCTGCTGGATGCTTCTCCTCGTTTAGCCATGTTCACCACCCTCTTCAAATATAACTTGTCTTTCTGCCTTCTGAATCTCAACCCACACTCACTTCACCTATCTCTTTTCTCCTTATCACTCAAATTCTTTCATGTAATTACCTGTATCGGTCATCAAACAGTTATCGTATTCACGTATTTAACTTGTTGCATGACTCTAAAAATAAGAATGCTAAAAATAAGAACTTAAGTTGCCAACCAAGCAGTTCTATTTTTAGGAAATATAATTTTGAAATAACCGATATCGGTTACATAACCGTTATCGGTCGTATAGCTACCGACATCGGTTACATAACCGATATCGGTCATGTGTCCCCTTTTTGCTTAAACCTAAGCCGTTTCTTCATTTTTGCAAATTTTTGTGGCGCCCGCCTCTTTTTCCTGCATAACAACACCATTATCAATATTTGTCATCCAAATCACATATATATATCCTCATAATTTCAGCAACATCATCCATCTACATTATAACAACCATCGACAACATACATACGACATCATATATACATCAAACCCATCAGCATACACAACATGTGAATTAAACTCATCATCTATATATACATACATTCCATTTCAAAAAGCCATCAACAAAAGACATCAACACCATCAATATATAAACCATGTGGATCAAACTCGTCATACATTAAATTTCACAACCCATCAACAAAACACATAAAACATTTCATATGCACCATGTGGGTCAAAATCCTCATATATATATATATATATATATATATATATATCAAAGGTTTCAAATATACAACTTGCCCTGCATAGGGGCCTCTGTGATCTCAAGATAATACAAAGCCGGCACGCAGGCCGCAATAACTGTCAAAATATCGACTCGGCTCGCAGGCCGGTCTCTCATATCAAAAATATACTCGGCTCGCAGACCGGTATCAACTATACAACCACTCGAAAACATACGTGATATACCCCGCTTGAATACCTAAATGAAAGACTCACCCCATTCCAGGCCCTCTATACCTATCACCTTTTCTTTCTCATCTTTCCACCCACTTACATCTCTCTCATCCTATTCACACAAAACATGCAAGAATCAAATTACACCCAAATAGTTTACCTCTCGGGATGTAGCACTCACCGGGGTGGAACTAGTCTTCCCCCTCGTCTCGACTCCTGCGGATGCTTCTCCTCGTTTAGCCATGTTCACCACCCTCTTCAAATATAACTTGTCTTTCACCTCCATCGAATCTCAACCCACACTCACTTCACCTATCTCTTTCCTCCTTATCACTCAAATTCTTTCATACAATTACCTCGTATCATCATCAAACAATATATCGTATTCACGTATTTAACTTGTTGCATGACTCTAAAAATAAGAATGCTAAAAATAAGAACTTAAGTTGCCAACCAAGCAGCTCTATTTTTAGGAAATATAATTTTGAAATAACCGATATCGGTTACATAACCGTTATCGGTCATATAGCTACGACATCGGTTACACCAACCGATATCGGTCATGTGTCCCCTTTTTGCTTAAACCTAAGCCGCTTTCTTCATTTTTGCAAATTTTTGTGGCGCCCGCCTCTTTTTCCTGCATAACAACACCATTATCAATATTTGTCATCCAAATCACATATATATATCCTCATAATTTCAGCAACATCATCCATCTACATTATAACAACCATCGACAACATACATACGACATCATATATACATCAAACCCATCAGCATACACAACATGTGAATTAAACTCATCATCTATATATACATACATTCCATTTCAAAAAGCCATCAACAAAAGACATCAACACCATCAATATATAAACCATGTGGATCAAACTCATCATACATTAAATTTCACAACCCATCAACAAAACACATAAAACATTTCATATGCACCATGTGGGTCAAAATCATCATCATCATATATATATATATATATATATATCAAAGGTTTCAAATATATAACTTTCCTGCATAGGGCCTCTCTGATGATCTCAAGATAATACAAAGCCGGCACGCAAGCCGTAATAACTATCAAAATATCGACTCGGCTTGCAGCCGGTCTCTCATATCAAAAATACTAGCCTCGCATCATGATGGTATCAACTATACAACTCTACTCGCTCGCAGCTAGTATATACAACAAGATGAATAAATAATGAAAGAATCATATGTGGGCACGCAGGCCTCTCTATACATAACCAGTTCACGTGAGACCGGTGCCTCTATCTAATATCCAATATACAAACAAAACATCTCTCTCTCGACCCAGGGATGTCTCAACTCTCCCCACCGCCCTCGGCACCTCTCCCTGTGGGTCCTGGCCCCTCCCACCTCCTCCCATCGTCACCGACCCCACCGGCTATCGCTGCACCACCTTGGGATCTCTAACTCCGCGAAGTCTCCACTCTATGCGCCGTATACGGCTGATAGTCAGCCTCGGTACCATCAAGGACGTCCTGATAGTACCGGCCTCTGCTCTCACCTCCATATAACGGGCCCATGCCACCATAGCTTATTGGGGGTCTGGTCCCAAGACTCCTAATAATAATGGCCCCTATGCCGGTGGTGGTACCTATGCCTGTGGCGCATCTTGGTGGCGGTACTGCACTGTGCAATTTGTGCTGCCGCTAGGTGCCGCTAGTGGTGCCTGCGTGCCTCGTGCACATCGTGCCTCGCGCTTTGGCTAACTACCCCTATAGGACACCTATCTGTGCCTGTGCAGTAGCAAGCTGCCCCTGTAACAACTGTACCTGTCCCCTGAGCTGGTCCCTCTCTACTCTAACAGCCGCTAAGTCTGGCTGTGCGGGCTGTGCTCTCCTCGCGGCTCTCTCCCCTGCCCACCATACCAAAAATGCTCCTGTGTAGCCGGCGTCGTCTACAGTATCATCTGCTGGCCTCTCGGCTACCCAATCTGGGTCCATGGGCTATGGTGTAGGTAGTGGGGCCTCTACATCATCCCTTCAGTACTGAGGGAAGGGAGGTGGCTCATCCTGTCGTAGCCCCATCTGCCGTCGTACCCTCTCCAGGGGTATCCGCTCATGCTCTCCCGGCCTCCGTCCCGCTATCTAGAATGTATACTGGATCCACCGCAACTGTGATCGGGCTCCTCCGCGGGGCTGATGACCTCTGTAAGGCCTCCATACAATATCCAAGGTAGTCACGCCCTCTAATACATGCCAGTAATACGCTATATCCCATCTGGTGAGAAATACTTGTGGCTGGCCCATGACCCCCAACCACCTCTGAAAGCCATATCTATAGATCACCTGTGGCCCTGGCTGCTGGGGCAGCCCTACTGGTCGAATGCATATGATATGCTCATATGCCCAGCAATGTAACAAGAATGTAGAACAAATCCTAAATCACCTCATCCGGCGGTAGCCCCACAGCTCTCTGTATAACTGCACCAGGTATACTAGTGCCCAAGCATAACATGTATGCTCCTCCACCATCTCGTGTAGTACCCCCATCAGCGCCCATGGAAAGCGGCCTCCCTCTGAGTTCGGGAGGGTGAAGCATGTGATGCCAATCATCATCAACATGGCAAGCCATGTCTCATGTCTATGGGCACGATACATGTCCCCATAGGCAATGCTCGCATTGTGATAAGTCAATAGCGCGAATGCATCCCCGAATACCTGTAAAATGCTATCCATGGCTATCTCTACATCCACCTGGAAGACTGGCTCTCCATTGATCGGTATTCTATGGATGTGATACACATCCTCCAGTGTAATCATCATCTCTCCAGTCGGGAGATGGAACACATTGGTCGCCGGATCCCATCTCTCGATGAGGGCAACCATCAGACTGTGATCCCTATCTATCACCCTATAATGCTAGACTCCGCCGAGTCCCACCTCGCGCATGATGGCCCACTGCGCTGCGGACACGTGTGGCCGCATCCGTCTCAACAATGGGGGCATCCTATCCCGCATCGTCAGCTGACGACGTGCCTGCAAAACCAACTCACTGCATTAGCCCTACTCTTATCATCACAACTCATTTAACCTTCTATACCCCTTTTTATCCACCCGACCACACCCCAACTCTATAACACACCCACCAACCACCCTTCCTATCTTCTACGATATCCCCCTCCCTCTTCACACCCAAAACACAAAACCCAATAATAAACAACAACAAACAACACAAAACAACAACCCCAACAAGAACCTAATACCCAAAACCACAACAAAAACCAAACCAAACCAACACTAAACAATCCTAAGGACCGACACGTACCGATCACCATGTCCGCCACCGGTCCTACCTCAAAGATCTCCCACCAAAACCGGTGACATACGACCGACGACGGTCGGTCCAATTACAAATCACCTCCAACAAAGAAAATCGTGACCGATGCTGCCGCTTAGCGATCGACATCACCATTGTAAAATCACGGATCCGAACCCGACGGCCCCCACCATCCATTTTTCCTATTTATCTCTATTTACCCACCCAAACACCCTAAAAACCTACCCACCCTGCCGCCTTGACCTATTTAACCCATCTATCCTCTTCATTTTTCAAATAACTTCAATTTATTCATTATTTTATCAAAACATGGATTCCTACCCAAACCCCCAAATATAGCTTAACAACATCAAATTCACACAATGAAGGGTTTTGAACCTACCGGTACGATGACACATCATCATGGTGGGATAGGTGGTGGTGGTCCAGCACCTCCAGCACCTCTAGCTCCTCCTGGCTATGCCATGGCTCTCAAACTCCTCTGCTGGGTCCTCCACCAATCAAATGTTGCCTCCTCCTCACTAGGGCCTACCAATCACTCACTTCTCCACTCAAATAGTGCCACCTCAGCCGAAAAACTCAACAATCTCACCAAAAGACCTCAGACAACTAAAATTGGTTTTCAAATTGACAATATGACAATGACAGATGTATTTTTATTTTTATAGGTTTTCGACCTATAACCGATATCGGTTATATTGTGCCCTAAGGAACCGGTATCGGTCACCTAACCGATACCGGTCATAGACAATCGATATCGGTTTAATACCTACCTTCACCAAATTTCTGCCCTTATTTACTAATCGCCCTTTCTCACAACATCGCCTATATCCACCTTCGCTGAAAACCCTTTGTTGACTTCATTGGCCCGACCCAAGGCCGCAACCAACCAATTTGGCCTAACCCAAGGCCGCAACCAACCAATTTGGCCCGACCCAAGGCCGCAACCAACCAATTTGGCCCGACCCAAGGCCGCAACCAACCAATTTGGCCCGACCCAAGGCCGCAACCAACCAATTTGGCCCGACCCAAGGCCGCACTTTTGGCCCGACCGAAGGCCGCAACCAACCATTTGGCCCGACCCAAGGATGCACCACCAACCATTTGGCCCGACCCAAGGCCGCAACCAACCCATTTGGCCCGACCCAAGGCCGCACCCAACCATTTGGCCCGACCCAAGGCCGCACCAATTAAATACCTCACCCAAAATCAACAAATTACAATTTTATCCACCCATCATGTAGCTTTTTGTTCAATCGAGCTCACCTGTTCGTGTTTTAGCATGATTAGGGTCCTTGACTTGATCAGTCGACCAACTTTGCCTAGACCAAGACCGTGACGTTTATCTCAACCAAACCAACCATTTGGTACTGCCGAACATGCCTAACCGTTCCTGTACCTTACCCGTTATATCCCCTGGAGCTACTTCCTATGCCTTGGATACCAAGATTATATCACCCTTGTTTGGATAAACTATCGACCTTTGCCTATGAATTGCTTGTTTTCTCTTCAAATCATGTACCCTGGTCACACTACTACATTTCAACGTGTGTCTACTTCCTTGGACCTACCCCACCATCTTACCATCATCTCAACACCATTTCCCTTTATCAACCCTATCCCTGATTTCACGCTACCTCAATCTGTGATAGATTTGAGGGGGATTACCTATACCCTTAACAGGGGTAACCACTTCTTATTATTGTCCATGCAGCTTTAACAAAGACAAGCTACATGACAACAAGGGGCTAATGTAGACACCAAATTTGTGTCTTACGACCCCCTGTGCCCCGCATCTCATTTCGCAACCTAACCTCATCACCTAAACCTTACACAATTATTTATTAATTACCTTATAATTAATAAATCCACATCGCCATACCTGCCACCTCATTTTGCCACCTCATCATGACCTAGTCTTAACCCTAAACTAACCTAATTAAGACCTATAACTTGGTCCACATCCACACCCATGACTAATTACTCCTCACCCGCACCTAAAACTAACCTCATAATGACTTGATCAAGCCCACGACTAATCCCTCAAGAGAAAAGGAGGGAAAGCTGGCTATTTTACCAAAAATAGCCCCCTTTGACCTGACTGATACCGGTTCCTACTCGACCGCCGTCGGTTGCGTAACCGCCATCGGTTCCCTGTAAATGACCACTCCCAACCAAAAACAAAGGGTTGGATTTTGGTGGATCCGAATCAGAAATCATTGGAAGGATCCGAAATTTACTTGGCTGAACAGAGACAAGTGAAAGAAACAAGAAGAGTTTGCAGAGAAGGACATCAAGCCCAAAAACTGCAACTGAGTAACCAGAGCCTTGTGACACTCATCTATTCGTCGGGAGGGAAGATAGCTCATCTCCTGATTGTCAGGTCATCCTACCTAAGTTCTTCCGTCATCATCACAGTTCTTGGACCTGCATCCTCATCAATAATCAGTAAGTAATATCTTGTATGTCCTTTTAATAACATTTCTTGAACTTCTGAATCATAGCCATCATAAGTCTATTCCTAGATCTACTACCTAGCAACACACTACATCTAACTGTCATTCCTCCACGCTTACGTTACCCCAAGAACACCCATATTCTCCGAGTCCTACTTACCTCACCCCATTACCTAACCCCACCCATTTATTAGCCTTATAAAACAACACAACCACCTTACAACCAACCTTCACCAAAAGCCCCTAAAACATTGCCCCTACCGATATCGGTTACCAACAACTGGTACCGGTTACAGTGACCGGCATCGGTCACCATGATTCTAAACCAAGACCAACCCTTTCTCTATTGTTCTAACAAGGTAAACAAATTGTAATTGGACAATAGCTTATTTGTTAGAATTTGTGTTAATTCATATTAGTAGGGGAACTGACCACCTTCGAAAGGAAGTTTTATATTTCCTGGGCCCAAGGCAGTTCCCTCATTTATTGTCTAATTAAAATCTGGTGGTCTTGTATTCTTACTTGCAGGTAGTCCTTCCAAGACAAAAAGGAGTTCTTCGCAGTCGACCTGATCTCTCTCTACGGTACGCGCACACCCTCTCAACATTCAACAGGTATTCCTCCTAGCCCTAACCCTTATTTGTTTCTCAAAGGAATGAAAGGATAGAAGCAACTCTATTCCCTAAAGTTGAAACATTCCGTGCGAAACACATGGTGGGAAATGCTAGAGAATTTAATAATTTAAATGGTTACAAAATTTCCAGATTTAATGTGGTCCATTAGATTCATCTTTTATGTCTTTCAATATGAGCCATCCACATGGCAGGAGAACATTGGAGCAGATTCGGGGGAATTTTTGCATTTTTGCATGCCAGAGACATTTTCTCAATTTTATCATATAAAACTCCATCAAAATTTAAAATTGAAGTGTCCATCATGTGGATAATTTCACCAACTTTCCATTGATACTAAAAATGTGAAAATATGAGCTCTAGATCGAAAGATATGGCCTCTTGAAGATTTAGGGCAAAAATGGTAAAATTAGGGCAAAATTCGGTCTGCAGGCCAAAATTTGACCTTTTTCCCTCTTTTTTCAAATTGGGAAAAATTTCCCCAAAATCTCCATGCCCTGCAAACCCGACAACACATGTCACTTTCTAGTTCATCCGTGGGATTCAGAATAACATTTCACCCTTTGATTTTCTTAGCCAAAAGGCTAAGTGTCGAATTTCTCTCTTCTCCTCCACCAACCCGCCAATTTCCTTGGAAAAATTTTCTCCTTACCTCCATGGGCCCACCTAGGGAAAATTTCCCCTCCAAACTCTTTTGAGCCATAACTTGCAAAATACAAGGAGCTAAGAGGACTTCCTTACCTTTCTGGAAAGGAGAAAGAATTATCTATCTGATGGAGGTGTTTTTAAGAATCCTTAATCCCTTATGAAGTTCTAGATTTCAAAATACTCAGATTGGACCATTTTCAAAGGGTAATAACTCAAAAATTTTGAATTCCAAACTTGGAAAAATAAGGAAAATTTTGAAGGGACAACAAAACTAAAGGAAGTGTCAAATTGCGTAACAAAAAAAAAACAACAAGAAAGTAGTGAAACAATAACCAACCATACATTAGTGGAACAACCGAAAACAAAAAAATAGTATCCAAGAAGGAAAAGAACCTTCTAAGTGAGACATTTCTGAAAAAAATTAACCTCCTCTAATGCCTTGAACAAGTTCAAAACAAGATGCATATCTAGATCTTTACTACTATATTTTATCACTTTCTACATAGCTTTTCCTCCTTTCCACAAATCTTTAGATATCCCACTAATGTCACACAACTTCTTGACTTGAGTGTGGAGAAAACCCAACATGGCTTTCTAAATAGCTAGGTTGTTGGGTTGTTTTGTGATAATTTTATCCATTATGTCCTCCAGTGCCTTTACCTTCTTGTTTAAATCTTCCATTTTTCCCTCAACATTCTTAATGGAGGTGATTATTTTAATTAAAAAAATTGATAAGTTTTTTGTGTATTGTGGAATACAAATAGAGTTAACAAATCCATATTCCCCATGATAAAATGACATGGCTGAAAGGAAAAAAGTTCAATCATAGAAATGGATAAGACCATGCTTCATGCATCCAAAATGCATAGGTTCTTATGGGATGAATCCATGAACATTGATGTTTATTTTATAAATATAATTCTTATTAAATATTTACATCAGACTATACCTCATGAAATTTGGACCAAAAAAACCTTAAATCTCTCATTTCAAAATATTTGGTAATATTTCTTACCTTCTCATTCCAAAATTTAAAAGATAAAAAAATATCCTACTTTTTTATTTCATTCTTGTTTGATATGGTACTCACATCAAAGGATTAAGGGTGTATGATCTATTCAAGCATGTGATTGTAGAAACTAGGAATGTGCATGTTGTAGAGAAACTATTTTTTGAAACTTCCTCTGCGTTACACGAGTATGAATATATTCAATTTGATAATCCTTCTTCATATAATATGGAAAGTAATTTCTAATAGAATCATCACCATTCTTCTGATGTGATGGATGTTGATATTGAGGGGGAGCCTTCTCAATATGTTTCTCAATCTAAGATTACTAAATAGGATCAAAATAAGGTTTATAATTCTCAACCTAGTAAGTTGAGAAAGATGACTCGTAATCAACATGATTATCATGTCTTGTCAAATATGTATGATATTAAACCTCGATATTTTAAATAATCTAACCTATATGAAAGGTGGATTAATGTTATGAAATTTTAATACAATGCTCTTATAAATAATAAGACTTGGGAATTAGTTCCTCTTCCTTCAAAAAGAAGCATTATATGATCTAGATGGTTATACAAAATTAAATATAACTCTATTGGTAAGATTGAAAAATTCAAGGCTAGATTAGTTGCTAGAGGGTTTACTCAAAACCTGGTTTATATTATGGTAGAATTATTCTAGTTTTATCTACTCAACATGGATGAGAGAATCATCGATGGATGTGAAAAATGTTTTTTTAATGGTGATTGGAAAGAATAAATTTACATGCATCAACATAAAGGGTTTGAAGATCCTTAAGGGATTATATGTTTGTAATCTTAAGAATTATTTATATGGTCTTAAACAAGCTCATAAAGCTTGGTATGCTAAAATAAATATCTTCTTTCAAGAACATGGTTTCAAGAATTGCTCTATTGATAATGATTTGTTTGTTTGTAATTTTTTTTTTAAATCATATTAAATTATTTTCCTATATGTTTATGATCTTTCAATTATTAGTAGTGATAAGAATATAATTCTTAGAATAAAAGATTAGCTAAAACAACATTTTGAAATCATTTATTTAGAACTTTTATAACATTTCTTAGCTATGGTTATTTTTCAAAATAAAAAATCTATTGTTGCATCTCAAGTACGAGAATGCTACTAACCTTCTTAAAAGATTTAATATGATCGATTGTAATCTTGTCTCTATTACTATGGAATTTGGAATTAAATTAGATCCAAAACCTATTTGTGATAAATTTAATCCTACTTTATATAGAAATATTTTGGGTAGTTATATTTATTTAACTATCACTAGGCCTAATATATCCTATGCAAGTTGGAATTGTTTCTAGATTTATGCAAGATCCTTATGAGGACCATTGGAAAATGGAAAAAATATTCTAAGGTATATCAAAGGTAAAATAAATTATGGTTTGTATTATTATTCTTGTGATGATGTAAATTTATTTAGTTATTGTAATTGTAACCATGATATTGATATTGTAGATAGAAATTTTATTTCTAGATATGTTTTCAAGTTGCGTGAGTTGCAATCACTTAGGGTAGAAAGAGGTATCTAATAATATTTATATCTTCTATTGAAGTAGAGTATATAAGTTCTATATAAGTAAAAAAGGAAGCTATGTGGCTGAAAATACTATTGGATGAACTTCATATGGGCGTAAAAGGAAGAATATTTCTTCTATGTGTCAACAAAATTTGCATTGCTCTTGAAAACAATCCAGTTCAACATCAAATAACTAAACATATTGAGATTCATATGCATTTCATTCGGGAGAAAGTTCTAAATGGTGACATAGACCTCAAGTTTTGTTCTACTGAAGATCAGGTTGTAAATATTTTTACAAAGCCATTATGTGCTACAAAATTCTGCAAGTTTCATGCTATGTTGGGAATTTCATATTTTGGTTCAAATGATCATGTGAATGAATTTGATCTTCACCTCTGAATCATATGAGCTATGGCCTTTCATATTTTCCCTTAAGGGGGAAATAAGAAGGAAAATAGGTGGACAATGAATAATGACACCTCTTAACATACTTATTTGCAATTCCACCTCTTATTGGCATGACTGTGCAAATTTTTAACTTATAACTATTTCCATTTTGTTTAAGTAAATTGTCACTATGTGAGTTTACTTGTAATACCTAGCAAAGCATTAGATATGATAGTTTTTAACACGATAATTTTATATTTATAGGTAATCACTGTATCTTGAGAATTTCTATTATTCCAATATACTACCATTTTTACAAAACCCACAAAACACTTGATTCGTATCACAACCTCCTAAAGCCCATGAAACACTAAGCGATTATCTACTATGGATTTTATAAAACCCATGGAACAATTTCATTTGGTTTTTGGCTTTTTAATTCCATGGAATATTATAGCAATAAACCACGACACTAAAGTAGAATATAATGGAGTTATTAAATTTGTAGAACAAATGTTTTATTACATTTTAGCCTAAATTAATAAGATGATTTATGGATTGTAATTCTTTTTTATAAAAATAATTTTTTTAATGTTTCCTACTTAAAATTAAGGGGGAGTGTTGGGGTTTTAAGATTAAACCAAATACTAAATTAATAGAAAACTACCAAAGAATAGCAATCATGACTTATGAATTAAATTAAAAATATAAGCATGAACTAGTTGGCATTAACATTAGATCCGGACCACCTTCCTTGATATAAATAAGGGTGATCTCTTTGATATTTGAACACATAGAGATGAATATCATTGATTGATCACAAAATAAGTGAGTGAACTATAAAGCGAGCTAGAGGCAAGCTAATGATTTAATGTAATTGTGTGTATTTAAGGAAATAGTGGGGGTTATGGGTTGAATATATATTATTAATAAAGATAAGATATTTTTCAATGGGATTTTTTGCTTCTCATGGTTTTCCCACTTATATATTTTTCTCCCGTGTTTTGTTGCATTCATTTACTTTCCTATTTATGCATGCAATCTAATATCAAATACACATTGTGATGTAATTAATATTAACTTATTATTCAATCAGAAACTATATTCCTTGGGTAGGTTGGAAGAAAAATGGACTCGAGGGGGGTGAATTAGTCCTAAAAAAATTTAACTTATTTTACCATGAGAAACATTCAACATTCATTTAACTATTCGTCATACATAACCACATGTGATCTTATTAGATGTAAATTAACAATTCACAAGATAATGTAATAAGAGAGAAAACCATAGACACCATATGTAAGTGGGAAACCCTAAAGGGAAAGAAAACCCACTGAAAATCATTTCTTATATTACTCAAAACAAGGACTTGCAATAATATTACACATCCTACAATATTTTTTTAGTGAGGTACCAACCCCATAAGTATCACGAAACCCTAAAACTTTGTTGATATTACACACAAAAAAGGACTCAAGTGAATATTACACATCACAAGATATTTTTATAGTGAGGCACCAACCCCACAAGGAACACCAACCCCTAAACCATTTTTGATATGACTCAAAAAAAGAGACTCCTATGAATATGACTCATCATAAGAGATTTTTTAGAAGTGTGACCATATAAAATATGTTGATACCACAGCTAATAGTGATCCCAAAGTTAAGATCAAAATTCCTTCAAACCCTCTCTCAAGCATACCTTTTTCAACTCACTCTCTCTAGATCTTATTGGACTTGTCTTTACTCCAAAATCTTACAAAAATATTATCAATCAGTCTTCAACCTATAACACATCATATAATCTCTCAAAACCTTCCCTCATACCTGTAATTCAATCACATATGTGTCACACTTTTCACCCATGCAAGACTAGCACTCAAACTACCTAAAAACATGCTTTTATATGCTTTCCTTCTTTCTAACCCAAATAATTTTAGTGCCTCCTAATAAATTTGACCCATATAATATAATAACATTCAAATAAATCCATTACAATGGTCATATATGACCCAAGTAGGTCTTCCATATCAAAAACCTTCATTCATGCACCAAAAATTCTCAAAACCCTATCACTAGGATGAGAAAAATCACTTCATGCCAAAACATTTTTATTCAAGATGCCATAACCACAAAACATGAGTAATATATAATTTAAACTTCAATCATGGTATAAATTTACACTAACCAATCATATTATTTCATGTAATGGGTCCACTGACTTATTACCTTCACTAAACCCATGTTTCCAACAACTTGATTTTACCTTTGGGCCTCAAGACCACCTAAGAACAAATCAACTATGGGATGTGACCACTAAATGTAAATACCAAAACTTTAATAAAAATTCTATTCAAGTTATAAATCATGAAACAACCTCGGAGTTCAAACCACAACTACTTTTTCCTTTTCTTTGGGTGGGAATCACGTGGTGTCTGGGTCCCCCAAAACTTATGTGAATATTTTGAACTTGGAGAAAGAGAAGAGTCTTGGAATCATCCCTCAGCTCAAGCAGGATGCTTTAGGTAAATTCTTAGAAATACCAGATATCATTATTGACCAAAATCTGAGCAAAATGGAGAATGCCTTGATAGGAAAACTGGTGGGAGGGTGACCTAATATTGACTCCATTAGATCTTGGGCTGGAGCTAAATGGAAACCTAAGGGGCATATGGATGTCACTGCCCTTCCTAATGGATTTTTCTGTTTAGTTTCAACAACTCTAAAGATCCTCAGAGGATACTCATTGAAGGCCCTTGGTTTCTTGGGAAACTTGGCCTCTTTCTTAGGAAATGGACTCCAAATTTCAACCCTAAAAAGAGAATATTAATCAGTTCCCCATGTGGGTGAGACTCCCAGGTCTTCCTCTGGAACTATGGGATGTGGATATTATAAAAGGAGTTGCTAATACCCTTGGAACCTTTGTTGTTGTGGATAATGCGATGCTTACTAAATCTAGAGTGGTTTGTGTGAGATTTTGTATTTATTCTCTGATGGGATCTTCCCTTCCTAAATCCATATCTCATTTGAAATTGGGAAGCTGGGAACAAAAATAGATTTTGAAAACTACCCTCAAAGATGTGAGAAATGTCAGGGGTGGGGGCATGCAAAGCACCAATGTAAACTGACTATCTCCAAGGTTTTCAGAGAAAAGCATCCAAAGGATATGGAAAAAGGTAAAGGAAGTGCCCCATTAGCTACTCCAAAGAAGGTAAATTCAATTAAGGGCATCCAAATAATGGAAAATAATGGAAATGAATCTAGAGAGGAAAATATCTTGAAGCCTGTCTTTATGGATGAAGAAGGTTTCATAGAAGTAAGGAATAAGAAGTTCCAAGAATGCCCATTCGAACCCCAGTTCCAAAAGGCTATGATCCATGTTCAAGTGGAAAAGGCTCTATCCACAAAAAAAGCTGGAAAATCTACTAAAGGAAGTGGAAAATTTCAATCTAAAGATCTAAGTGAAGGAAGCCTCAATGAGGCTTTAGAATTGTGTTCAAATCCTTTTGAAAATATTTCAGATTAAGGAAAAGGAAAAGGATATTGTGACTAATGAAAACCAACTAGTTTTAAACAACACTCATGAAATCTTTAAAGAAAAGGTCTCTTCTCAGCTTGTCGAGGTCTCGAGCTGCTCAAGCCTGGTAAGGAGGACTTTAACCTATCTATTTTTTATTCTTCTTCTACTCCTCTCAAAGGGGAAAAATCTGAAGGGACCCCAAAAAAAGATGGATCTGGGAGACCCTCCAAACAAGTGGCGAGAAAGAAACAAAGTCAAAAGGAAATAGATGATGGTACCCAATCAAAACTGGATCTAAGGAGTTTTAGAAGAACTAAGAATCAAGTGACTAAATGAATATAATATCTTGGAATATTAGGGGTTTGAACAACCCAGTCAAGTGGAGATTGATAAAAGATCTAGAGATGAATCACAATTTTGATATCCTGGCCCTGCAGAAACTAAGATGATGGAGGGCCCTTTTCTTGAGACTTGTGGTAGGTCTTACAAAAATTTTAGGGGTTTTGTTGTTAGTTCGATAGGCACAACCGGGGGAATGGTATTATTTGGAATGAAGAAAAACTCAAAGGTACAAAGCTCCTTAATAGAAAAACCATATGGCGGTGCTTTTTTAGGATAAAATATCTAAAGAGTTCTGGATCTTATCTAATATCTATGCTCCTAATAGTAAAAGTGAAAGGAAAAAACTTTGGGCTGATCTCTCCAAATTTCAGAATGTAATTAAAGGCATGGAATGGGTGATTTTGGGGGATTTCAACACTCCTCTGTGTCTAGGGGGAAAAAAGGGGGACATATAGATCTCACTAAAAGTATGGAAGACCTTCAAGATTTTATTTCCCTCAATAATCTTATGGATGTTGAGCTTAGAGGAAGTAGATTTACTTGGACTAATAGAAGGAAGGGTGACCAGCTGATTCAGGTTAAACTTGACAGAGCACTTGATCTCTTGGGGTTGGTTGAACAAAGAAGTCGGGTGTTTTCCTTCCTCGCATAGGATCTGATCACAATCCTATCCTATTCTAGATCAAGGCTAAGGATAGGAGGAGAGTCCCTTTCAGATTTGAAAAGATGTGGCTACTTGATGAGGATATTACTGAGCTTGGTGAAGGGGTGGTGGAATATAAAAATCAAAGGTACGACTTTATTCAGAATTGTTAAAAAGCTTGCTCATGTTAAAAAAATATGAAAGAATGGAATAAAAAAGTTTTGGCAACATTTTCAAAAAAAGCAATCCCTGGCTAAGGAGATTTCTTCACTCCAGAAATATTTGGAGTCACCAGAGGTTTGTAATTCTATATTTACCCAAAATAATGAGAAGGATTTACTTGTTGAGTATCATAACATCCTCCGGAAGGAGGAAATTTTTTGGAAACAGAAATCTAGAGCCCTTTGGCTTAAAGAGGGTGACAAGAACACAAAGTTCTTTCATATCTCTACTCTCAAAAGGAGGAGCTCTAATAGAATTCTAAGTATAAAAAATGGAGAGGGAGTTATGCTCAATGACTCTAAGAAAATTCAACAAGAGGCGTGTTCTTTCTTCAAGAGATTTTGACCTCTTCTCGGGTTCCTAACAACACTAAGGAAGAGTAGTTTCTTGACGTGATCCCCCATCTGATAAATGATGATGAAAACCTCATGCTCACTAAAATCCCTTCGATGGAAGAAATTGAATTCATGGTCAAATCTCTAAACCTGATATAAAGCCCTGGGACCTGATGGTTTCTCACTTTCTTCTTTCAAAATTTTTGGGATATTGTGAGAGATGATATATGTAGTGCTATCCAGAATTTTTCAAGAACAAAAAGATGCTACAGAGCTAAATAGCACTTTTCTATGACTTTGGTTCCTAAGAATCATGATCCTACGGAGTTTAAAAATTTCAGGCCCATAAGTCTTTGCAACTGTGTTTATAAAATGTGCTAAAAAATTTGGCCTTAAGAATCCAGGTTGTGCTACCTTCAATTATCTCTGATCAGCAGGGAGGTTTTGTTATGGGTAGATAGATTCAAGATGGCATTATCACCATACAGGAGACCCTCCACTCTGTGAAATAGAACAAGAAAGAAGCTATGTTCATTAAGCTGGATATGGAAAAATCCTATGACAAAGTCTCTTGGTCTTTCCTTCTGAAGATTCTCTCAAGATTTGGCTTTGGTGAGGATTTTAAGGAGATGATTCTATCTTGTATTTCCACTACCAAGTTCTCGGTCCTAGTTAATGGGACTCCTTGTGGTTATTTTAACAACACATGGTTTTTAAGACAAGGTGATCCTATCTCACCCTTTCTCTTCATTATTTTGGCTGAAACCCTAAGTAGAACTCTTAATAAGGCTACCATGGAGGGAAGAATCAGAGGTATCTCCCCCTATAAACTATCAGAGGGTTTCTCATCAACATTTTTTGATGATACCATGTTGATAGGAGTTTCTTCTATCCCTGAGGCCAGAGAATTCAAGCAGTTAATGATGGATTATGAGGAAGCTTCAGATCAATTGATAAACTATGGGAAAAGCTTTGTCTTCTTTATCAATACCCCTAAAAGAAGAAGCATCAAAATTGTTGGTATTCTTGGTTGCCCCTCTAAAACCCTCCCAACCAGATACCTTGGTATGCTTATTGGGATGGAAAAACCAAAGAATGTTGAATGGAATTTCTTAATTGATAGATTTCTGAAGAAACTTGAAGGGTGGAAAGGATCACTTCTATCTCAAGTGGGAAAAGTTGTCCTTCTTAAATGCTCTATATAAAATTTACCGGTTTATACGATGTCTATCTATAGATTACCCTATGAGATTGCATGCAAGATGGAGAGCATACAAAAAATATTTCTATGGAGTGGAACTAAATCAAAAGACAAAATTCCTCTAATTTCCTGGGATAAGGTTTGTTTCCCCAAAAAAATTGGTGGCCTTGGTATCAGAGATTGGACTAAAATGAATAAAGCTATGCTAGCCAAAATGAGTTGGAGACTATTAAAGGAAGATAGTGTCTGGACTAGTATCATAAGATGTAAATACTAGGCCTAACCTATCTACTAATGAATGGTGCTTTTGTACCCAGAACTCTAATGCTTCTTCATGCTTCTGGAAGTCCTTAAATTGGGCTAAACATGTGTTATCTGAAGGATGCAAATGGCTTGTTGGAAATGGTCACACCATTAACTTCTGGGAGGACAACTGGCTGGAGAATTTTCCTCTCAAGACTATTTTCCCTACTATCTATAGAGACTCTGTGTCCAAATATGGGACTAAGGTTAGAGATTATTTCAATTTGGATGATCCTTTGGGATAGTGGAAAACCATATCTTTGGATCATTCTAACAACTTAGAGATCTCTTCTATTAACAACAAATTAAGAGGAGTTATTATTAATAGAGAGAATCTTGTTGAAGATAGCTTATACTGGTCTAAGGAAGAAAATGGTATTTTCTCGGTCAAAAGTGCCTACCACTCTTTCTTTCATGAGGAGGAGATAGGTGATAATTTTAATTGGGGAAGCATATGGATCAAATAATTAATCCCCAAGATTAATATGTTTTGGTGGTTGGTTATCCATGATAAGATTCTAACTTGTTGGCAATCTGAACAAGAGAAATTTCCACATGGTTAATAGATGTGTTTTGTGTGAATCTGATTGTGAAGATGCCTCACACCTGTTCCTTAACTGTCCCTTTTTTTTTAGTTAGGGAAACCATCCTTAACATCTTTGATGTCAACTGGGTCTTCCTGGACTCCATAAAATTGTTGTGGATCCAATGGACTAGTCCTTTTAAGAGCCAAGGTCTGAAGTTCTTATGGATTTTCTCTATAATACATTTGGCTTGGGAAATATGGAAGGAAAGAAATAGAAGAATCTTTAAAGGAAAAAAAAAATAATCCCATGTTAAAATTGGAGCCCATTGTGTGAGATCCATCCTTGCTAACTTCTCTATCTTGAACTCCCAAAAGAAGTCTTTCTCTCAGCATGAATCTTGTTTCTCCTTGAAGTGGGGTCTGGGACCTTCTACCCTTAGGCCCCCTGGTCTAAACCCTAGACTAAATGGATGGGTCAAACCTAGCAAGGACTATTTAAAATTAAACTTTGATGGCACTTCCAAGGGAAATCCTGGTCGAGCTGGCTGTGGTGGGGTCTTTCATGATTCTGAAGGAAGTTTTATTCTTGGATACTTCTACAATTTGGGCACTCAAACTAATAATGTTGTTGAAGCTTGTTGGGGTCTTTTGGGGTCTATCTATAGCTCTTCAACACAACTTTGTTAATCTAGAAGTGGAAGGTGACTCCCTAAACATAATTAACAACATAAATAAGAAAGGTCCCATCTCTATTGCCAATTTTAACTCTATTAAGAGTATTAAGAAAATGGCCCATTCTTTTAATTTTATCTCCTTCAAACATGTGTATAGGGAAGCAAATGTCATGGTGGATTTCTTTGCTAATATGGGGGTTAATGGGCATGATTTGACACTTTTGAGGAAGGTGGAAATTCTCGATCCCAAGGTGCGGGCACACTTATTAAAAGACACTAATGCTCACGTATAAGGTCTCTTCATGGGGTGTCTATCCTGTCATGATTTTTTTTGTTGTATGATGAATTTGCATTTATTTCTTAATTATGAGAAGATCGGGTTTGTGATTTGCACGTATTTTTGGAGAACTCTATCTAGGCCACTACTATAGTAGAATCATTTTGTGGTGTGCGAGTAAGCTCTCGGCTCTCTAGTTTCTGAGTCATTTTGTGAAGAGGCCTTTGTTGTTTAGTGGAATGGGTGGGGATCTCATCAGGACTGAACCTGCTGACCTCATGTTGGGGTCACTCCCAAAGCTATGTCCCTATTTGATAGCAAGGGTTTTACCCCTTTTCTAAAAATATTTGAAGGGCACTACGAGAATCTCAAGCAAAGACTTTGCTAGCACATGGAAAGTGACCAAAAAGGTGTTGTTGTTGAGATGAAGGGGATCAGTCTGGAGATCACTTTGTGGATTTGGTGGCTAAAGTTATGGGCATTTCGGTGGTGGGGAGGGAGGTCTACAAACCAAAGAAGGAAGCCTCTAAAGAACTGAATCTGTTTCTTAAAGGTAATGAGAATCTCACCTCCCATTTTTTGGCTACCTTAGAATGTCTTTACCTAATCCATATGATGAGGTGGCTCTCACCTTAATTCAATTCTTAACCCTGAAGGCCACCACAAATGTATTTATGCTTACCACCTCCCAATGCTAAACCATTTTAGATGGGGGCAGGCTTTTAGTTTTCCCTATTTCTTGTATCATTCTCTGTGTGCCTCTTGTTTCATAGTTTAAAAATCACGTAGGATCTCTGTCCCTCTCCACCAGGGCTTTATCCTTGCCCTTGTCAAAAGGGTGGCCCTAGACATTGACAAAACTGGTGCCCTCTCAAGCTTGGCTTTGGAAGCTTATGCGGATGGTTCGGGGTCTGAATCGGAGGAGGAGGATTCGAGTGATGATGAAGATTCTCTTGGATGGTGACATGGAAGAGGATGAGGTGGAGGTGGTCGTCATGGCCCAAAACCTAAAGGATCTTAAATCTAAGTAGATCCCAAGCACTGAGCCAACACTAAGGGTGAGTCTAGCAAACAGGGTGCCCCAACTCCTATAAATGCTCAATTGGAACAACACTATGAGGCTATGGGTCATGTCGGCCCGATCAAAGGGGAAAATCACTTGGCTAGATGGTGGCTGATATCGATGAGCTCAAGGGGGACATGCGGCTCACTAAGAGCTCGGTCCAGTTTCTTTTTAATGATTGGCACAAGATGAAGGAGCAGGTGTAGGAAGTAGTTAGCAATGGGTAGGGTGGCGAGATTGAGATCCTAAAGGCCAACTTTGGGGCCATAACCAGGATATGGATCAGGTTAAAATCTATCCTCCATAGCTATATGGAATGGAGCATCATGACTGATTAAGTCGACCCTACTACACCTTCAAACTCTGGGCAGCTTGCCAATTCTTATTGTGTTGTGGATAGTCAAGGAAGGAAATGGAAGGTGACCCCGGATGGTTTAGACCTAGGCTCTTTGGCTATTAATATTGATGCTCTTGCAAAAGTAATGGGCTAAGGTGTTGGAGGGGCTTGAAAAATCCTACAAATGACTTTGGTGCGGGGTGATCTATTTTTTCACTATCTCTTGTCTATGGTTGTTAGTTCCTTCGATGTTGTTAGTTTCACTATGGTTTTTTGTTGTTGTTAGTATCACTATATGGGCTCCTAAGTGCTCTTATTACTATGAAATTTTATACTATGGTTTTTTGATGTTATTATAATTGGCTTTATCTACTCTCTCATGGAGCTTTCTTGATGTTCTCCTAGCTAGTGTCTACCTAGGGTTTCAAACCACTTTACCTTATTAACAATCATTCATAAAAACATGATGACAAAAACACCTTATTATTTTTCCTAAACCTTATTTTTTCATGTAAAAACATCACTTAAAGTGTCATACTTCTATGCATTTACCTTACATAATTTACAATGAACATTATTAGGTTCAACTTTTTTTGAAAAACACACTACTTCTATGCATAGCACAAATTACCCATTAGAAGGTTTCACCAAAAAAACTTGCATTACTTGCACAATATTCTTAATAATGACCTTAAACTTGTCATGAAGCATCATGAAATTATCCTTTACCTATCGATATTCGCCTTATATCTCAAATATTCCTGGAACTCTCTACCAAATCTCATTTGCATGTGCCAAACTACCTATTTTTCACTTGGTACTTCCCAAAGACCTCATAGAAGCACCAAACCTCTGATTACAGAACTAAAAATCACCATTAATTCCCTATATACCATAAAAGTTCTTCTACTCTACTTTGAAAAAACTGATTGGGTCAAAATCTCATATCTCTACCTCATTTTGCATGCTCCAAGGATAAAAACAAGCATGGAATGACCTGACTCAACCATTACACACCATGAATTTGCCACGATGACTCAATGCGACACTTAGAATCATTTAACACCAGGGTTCATTTTAAGAGACCTCTTGGAAATCGAGGTGGAGAATACCTGGCGAATATCCCCGGAACCGGTTTCATGGGAAGGTGAATTTTTTTGGGGGTTGTATGAAAAAATTTCACCTGATTGTCAAGTGGCGCGACAGAAGGCTGCAGACACGCGATAGGAGATTTTGCTGTCACGCGTCAAGAAAATGCAGTGACGCGCGTCAATAGACCTTAGTGACGCATGTCAACAACCTTGTTGACGCGCGTCACTGAGGTCTATTGACGCGCGTCACTGAGGGTGCTTGTCCTGCATTTTCTCGACACGTGACAACAAAATCTCCTGTCACGCGTCTGCAGCCTCTGACCTCTGCTTTCTCATCAAAAATCTCCGTGTCTGAGGTCTTTGTCATGTGTCAACTCTGCACTTGTCTCACGTCAACAACCCATTTCCTGTCACGTGTCCACTGTCTGAATATACTGTAGCGCGTCAACACTACCCTTGTCGCGCGTCAATATCTCCTCTATCACGCGTCACCACTACCCATGTCGAGCGTCACCACCCCCATGTGGCGCATCACCACTGCACATGTCATGTGTAACCACTGCACATGTCATGCATCACCACTGCCCATGTCGCACGTCACCACTGCCCATGTCACGCGTCACCACTACACATGTCACACATCACCATTGCACATGTCGCGCGTCACCACTGCCCATGTCGCACGTCACCACTGCCCATGTCACATGTCAACACTTCCTCTGTCGCATGTCAACACTTCCTCTATCGCGCGTCACCACTTCCCAAGTCGCGCATCAACACTTCCTCTGTCACGCGTCAACACTTCGTCGTGCGTCGGCAACAATCACAAAGCAACAAAGAATCAATCTCTAGTGCTTAAGGGTATGCGAGTTAAAATTTCATAGTATTGGTAATTTGTTAAGGTACTTGAGGTATACTACCCGTGAATCGGCTAGGTTTTTATAGGATATGTTTTCAAATGAAGGTGAAGTGACTCCCGAAAAAATATACTATATATTTTAGGCGAACAGGACACCGACCCACTCCGTATAATTCACCTTTTCAAATTTTCATAAAATGAAATTTTCACCATATTACTTAATATTCGCTGCTAAAATTATCCTGTTTAACACACATCATGGAATATTAATGACATCATGATACACTCCAACTTACTTAGGAGGACTAAATCCATGACTCAACACCCTAGACCATACACCGAACAACATAGAACTCACTAAACCAATCAATCATCATGTTTGACATATGATTCATACCTCATGGAGACTCTCATGAATTTTCCATCAATGGAGTTGACATCAATGAAAAAAAACACACAATGGCCAAAACCCCCTCTTTTTTTGTTGATGGCAACCATCTTCAAAAACATTCATGGAAACCAAAAATAAAAACACACACATGACCTTATGCCCTTGTTTCTTATTCCTCTCTCCCCATTTTCCATCTATGAAAAAATATACAATAACTAATTGACATGATAATGACAACACATAATGAAAAATTGAAGATAATGCACAAAATTGTCTTGCACAATTAGATCCCCAGGATTGAAATCTCTTCTAACCTCAACAATAGAAAAAATGATCCTCCGGACTTGATATGATCAAAAATTTAGCTCCCCCTGAACATGTACTCTTCATATTTTCCTTCATTCATTTAATTTATCACTTTCTAGGTCTAGATAATGCTCAAGAACACCAAATCTACCTCTAACTCCATCATAAACGATTTAAGACTACTTGTGCCTGAATGACAACTTCAATATGATTTTGAAAAACTTCTCACATCTCTAGAAAAAAATATACACCATAAAATAGCCTCTTATGACTCCCCTTGAACTTTTACCATCAATTTCAACTAAAAAACTCAAAATTTGGGTTTGTTACCTTACTTGCATGGCTTGAAAATGGATCAAACACTTCATAGTATTCCTAACGTAAATATTTAGTGATACTTTTCCTTGTTGTGTCAATATACTTGTTTGAGCTTATACCAATCTCCTCTTACAAATTATGAATGCATTTATTCACAACCAATGTTAAATAACTCTAAAACATCTTTTATACTAACATACATAGCTCTTAGATCTCTTATATACATGAATGAAGTAACAAAAGAATCTACCCCTCTCTCATTATACTATCTCAGGCCTATTACTCTAACTTTAAACACTAAATCAAACACAAAAATGAGCTCCTACTATCTTAAGAATATTCTTAGACCATCTTGATCCTTATTTTCTCTTGAAATCTATTGTAGACCTATAGGTTTTCATATTTCCTCTCTTCGCATTCACTATAGAAACATTTATGAGTAAATATATTTTATACTAGCAACATTGATCAGCCTTCGTGGCTTATAACCTCAACATCTACTTGACCTCTCCTTTTTCTAGGAAAAGGTCCTAAATTTCTTTGACTTACACATCTTATTTTATCCTCGGTACACCTTCATCAATATAAAATCTAGGATCCCCTATGATGATATCCTTTTTCAAATCTTCATAGCCCATTCTTAGTCATGCATCAACTGCAACAATCCTTGATATATTATAGCCACGCATTTTATTCTTTTTAGACCTCGAAACCTTGTTGAAACACATAAGAAACCTCCTTAAAATTTTCTTACCACAAACTCACAAGATTTTTCTGATGAGAACCTAAACAACATGTTTTAGATCTAAACATTTATATATCCTATCACATAAATTCCACACACATCTATACCATGCACTTAAAAACCTACCAAATCTATCATAATATATTGAAACCAATCAATATGTAAAAGATCGAGTGATACATGTCTTGTCAATTTTACTTTTGTTTTCAAATAAAATGAGGAAGTCACCTAATCTCCTTTTCAATCTATGTCATCATACTAAGACCTCTAACACTCATATGTAGGATAGATAGATTGAACATCAACTAAGAAACTCAGTTCTGTAACCTTGTCAAAGAGTAGTAGAATGTCAAAAAAACTTGCAAGAGCACCATACAATACTTCAACCTTGATTTCCTCATATATTTCTTCCCTAATCATCATGGAACTTGTATCTCCCTACTTCAATAAACCTTTATTGACTTGTATCTTGCTACTTCACACCTTTTGGTGAAAAAGGTTCGGTAGAAAAATTGGTGGAATTCTAACCAACGCTCTAGGAATCTAAGTCACTCTACTTGAACAACGCAGCTACTTGTTTTCATGCACGTGAAAAATGGGTTTTCTTTTGTGGCCTTATAGTCGGGATCCAATAGGGGAACTCCAATGACCTTGTGGCAAAATGAGCAATTGCTTTCTAGAGAGGACTTTGCAAGAGAACGAGAAAGGGAGTGAGAAAAAGGGAGAGGGATTAATGTTGTGGGTATAAAATCAGATTCCCACACCCATTAACCAAAAAATTCAACACACGTAGATTTAAGAAGAAACAATTAAGCCATTTGCAACAAGACCAAATAAGATTCAATGAACACAAAGTCTCAATTAAACCTCCTAGTCAAAAAGGTAGAAAATCCTTCTCTTTTATTGAAGCTTGAGAAAAATTGTACATGCAAGAGTGGGAAGAATGTATGAAATGGGAAGTGGAAGAAAATTAGCTATCTCTTTGCTCCTTCACAAGATCACTCTCTCATGAGCTTACAAAAATGACAACCCCTTGGAAAGAGATTGACTTTACAATTTATAGAACTTAAAAATGACTCTTCAACTACCCCCAAATGACCTTTCACATGTCTTTGCACAAATTATGACTCAAGAAAATATTAATTCCCCTTTTATAAAATAAAGATGAATTTTACATTATAATCATATATTCTATTTTTAATTAACTTAAAGGAATCGTGAACAATTACAACCTCAACAAAGAATTAGGAGGAGAGAGAAAGTGGGGGATGAGAAGAGAGAGAGACAGAGAGAGAGGAGAAAGAGACTTGAGGAATTCCAATGAAAAATAATCTACCTCTAATGACGTCCACTAATCCTTTTTAGATGACTTAATGAAATGCTCCAATGTAGTGAACTCTGGATCCTTGAATGCCTCACACCATGAGAAAACTTCTTTGCATGGACACACGACACAAAGAGCTAAGTGTTTATAAATTTTTAAATGAAACCTTTGGTGACCGCGAGTATCACTCATAGATATCCCCTATGAAGAGATTGAAGCTTTGAAAATAATCCTGCTATGAATCTCTCTGCAACATTTTCATGCTCCAATGACACAAAATGATCTCCTTCACCTATACACATCAAGGAAGTAAGCCATGAACATGGATGGAAACACCATTGATAAAAGTGAATAATGTTCATTCTGAAACACCATTGTTCCGTTACAACAATTAGTTAGACAATGAAATCATAAAAAACTTGTGAACTTGAATTGCATTCTTCCTTGACATTTGACTGCACTGAAAAAGTGCAACTTACTATTTTAGTAAGTGTCAAAATTCACCATTTCTGACCTCGTCTGGTGAAGTTAAATTTTAGATTACCCCTATGTACACTATTCTCACCTAGATTAATTTTCTATGATGATTTACTAATAGTAGAAAGTGTCCATGTAGGAAACTTACTATTTTTAGTAAGAGGTAATTTTTTCCATTTTAAGCACTAATCAATCATTCGATCTTGGATGTCCTTGGTGTACATTGCCTTTTCCACAACTGCCTTTGGTGATGACTTACCAAAAATAGAAAGTATCCATGTAGGAAGGCTTACTATTTTTGAAAAGTGGGTTTTCAAGATATAGTTTACGATGAAACAAACTTTTCTGATATGGGTTTTTTCTATAATGCACTTCCAAAATTTCAAGTTAAATCGATTGCTAAGTTGAGATATTTTAAATTACAATTTTTTTCCATGGGAAACTAGGGTTTCTTCACTAAAAATATCTCTGTGGCATGTTTATAAAATATTTCACTCGATTCTCATGGCCTCTGAAAAACTAGAAGATTGCAAAAAATTACATGTTGATCTGTGCCCTATTTTTTTAGATATGAGAAATTTTTCCTTGTGGGTTTCAAATCTCCTCGGGAAAAAATATTCTTTTTTCTTCTTCTCGAATCTAGATTTCTTTTTGTTTTTATCTTATTTATATCATGTATATATTAAAGCAATTAATTGAGCAATAAAATGGTGGAGGAATATTTGAGCAAAAATATGGCAGAGTTTCGGGAGCAGATGGAGAGATGTGAGAGAATGGAGGCAAAAATGGCTATCTTCTGGTTTCGAGCTTTTGAAAATGAAGAGAGGGGATGGGAAAATTTTTCCCCATTATCCTTTTGTTTGGGACAATAGGTTTATAAAAATTCACCTAATACTTTGGTGTTTCCAAGTGTATCATGCTTATTTAATGAAATAAATGAAGGGGGAACACATTTAAGCACACAGGGGCCAAAAATGGTCATATAAGGGACCTGGAGGATAAAAAGGGAGTGGGGTGAATTTTCTTGTCCTTATTATCCCTCTAGAAAGGTGAAAAATGTGATAAAAATGTATCCCTATCCTCATTGTGACAAGTGGCATGCATGTGGGAGTAGTTGGGAGAGTAGGTCAAACTGGTCAATGAGGGTTAGAAGGTGAGCACCGGGTCATATGGGTGACTAGAAGACTAAATGGGGGAGGGAAAAAAAATTATCACCTCATGTATCTTTGGTAAGGTTCAATAGAGACATGAAATTTCTCTGTAACCTCAGCTTGACATGTGTCCAAGTGTGATAATGATTAAGTACCGAAGAGCGCACCTTGAGAGATGACTTGTGAAGGTCATAACTTGAGCTCCTAGATGAGTTTTTGTGTGCTTCCTTATATGATTTTTCATGAAAATTAACTTTTGAGAATAATTTTAATGTTCAAAATACTTTATTATGACTGAAAAACCCTAAAAAATCTCCTTTTTTCTAGATCACCCACCTTTGTGTATGAGAAGAATGTGTTTTCCTAGGAATTTCATGGTGCTAGAAGATGATATATTTTTTCCACCATGTGGGGGAATAAAATATATTTACAATTATATATATTTTTGTCTCAACTCATCCTGGAGCTCCCAAAATCATTCATTAAATATCAGGTGCTTTTTTTAGTGCAAGCTCCTTTAGGCCCAAAAACACTCTTTCGGTGAGTTGGCTCCTAAACACCCAAAATGTCCCAATTTTTTCTTGAATCAGTTCCTTGGTGTTCTTGGATCTTAGATACACTTCCATGATGAAAATGATCCTTTTTCACTACTCCAGTGATGATGCACTTGTCTTAGAAAGGATGATAAAATCCCTCTCTAAGCATCTTGAAAACCTACCTTGACAACCAATGATTCAAATGCACTTGAATGATTTTAATTTTCCAAAATCATCTAGGGGGACTGATGAAATTCACATGTGAACCACTAGAGGATGATAATGGACTAAAAATTAAGGGGTATATTGATCTAGGGGCTCCTTACAAAGGTATGACATGAAAATTTTAACACTAGGGTATAGTTGTCATGTTTTCGGGTGAATTTTTCCCATGCAAAAACACAAGACAAAAAGATGTTTAACATTCCATTTGATAGTACTATGACCTTAATACTATCCTCTTGAAGCATTGAAAATGATGTAGCATAACATGGAGCAAAAATGTGTCTTCATAGAATACTAAAATGTGCACTTGGAATTTCTTACAAGAGACCATGCTACAGATGCCATCACTAAAAAAATAACATTTCAGTCCTTAAATCACTCTCAAACCTGTAGGGGTAATTTTTCTTATACACATACCTTATCCATCTGAAATTCATAAAACATAAGTTCCTTCGATACTCGATAATCATATTAGGATGTAATATCTTAGTTGATGACAACAAGGTCCTAGGACACCTTCAAGACTCTTAACATGAATAAACAACATGACTCGGCCACATATGAAGCACAACCTACCCTTGACATGTATAAGTCAATAAACACATTGAGTCACAACATAACCATTGTGGTACAATAGACCTTTAGATGACACAATACACAACTAAATAATTCTTCACATTTTTCATGACAATGAAGCAAGAAAATGCTTATTCATGACACACGGAGAATTGAACAAATTCACAAGATCTCTCCTACTAAAATTTTTGCAAAAATTTCTTGTCATGAAATTTAATCCCAGAACTCATAAATCTCATACTTCAAGAGACCTATCATATAGACATGAAAAAATAAAAATCTTACCTTGAAACCCTTGAAGGCATAATTTTGATACGTGAAAGTCCTAAAACTGAAACGAAAATTTTAGGCTTTAATAATAATTTGAATAACAAGGCTCAATTGTAATAAACCTTTGAAACATTCAAGAACTCATGACATAGATAAATCATATACATTTAATCAAACCCTTTATATCAAGAGATATAGATCTGTATGATAGTGACATGGTCCTAATGTAAACTCGGATAAAATTTACTAGCCAAAGTATTAAACAAACCTTAAGAAAAATGATGAATGAAACACACCCATAAACTCATACACCTAAAAAGTGAAATAAGTCAAATACATATTTATGTGATCAATTCACATACGTAATCACTCTTGAAGTGTCCTATACTACAAGTGACTTCATCTTCTCATGAACTGGAGAGTGAATAGTAGTCAAATACATATGATCCTCTTCACTTCTAAGCCCTTACAATAAGGAAAACATACTCCCTTGACCTTATTTGGGATTCTTGACCTTTTTCCACCTTTATTTTATTAGACTCCTCCTTTTTGTAAGATTTGACTCGTCAACTATCGCATTCTAAGAATCGGGTTTTTGACTTTGTATATGGGATTGATATTCCTTCTTAACACTCTTCCATTTTTCCCATTTATAGATTGAAACCTACTTGTAACTTTTGGAGCTTTACCATGATGAGGTGATTCTAGTAATGTGTCCTATATTTATTACATTTAAAACATACACTCCCACTCTTCCTTATTCTAGGTTAAAACACGCTAGGTTCCATCCACATCCCTTGGCCTTATGCCCAAACTCACAACATGAAAATAATTCACCCTTGAATATACCTACACCATTATTAAAAGGCCTTCTCTTGAAATCTCTAGCTCTATGACCAAAATCATGACAAATAATGCAATATCCATTGAAGGAAGAACCATATCCCATTGCATTAGGTTGTACAAATGAGTTAGAAGTTCTCAATTGGTCACCTTCTCATCTAATTTGGAACCTAGACCAGACTCTCCATCACTCTTCACATGTTGTAGTATTTTCTCATTTTTAATCAAATTAATGGTATAATACTAAAGAAAGTACACAACTCATAAATGTTGGAGGGTTTATGTTATCTTAGATGTACGATGATATGGGCACACAATGGATGATGGATCCTTGTTGTTGAAAATGAGATGAAATCTATAAGTAAGACTAAAAATTATTTTGATTAGATGATTTGGGTGGGGGTTTCCCAAAAAGGTGGACCCGAGAAGCGTTAACTTCCTCGATGGATATTAACCCCATTGTTAAAAAAAAATGTAAATAAGGAAATGTATATTGATAATATGTAGATACTGAAAGAATATAGAATCTAAAAACACTATTGATTGATTTAGATATCGATCGATTAAAATTGCTGAAATATAATGTACCTTTCTGGTCAATGGTGACCCAAATTTTAAAGAGGTAGTTTAACGACAACCCGAGAGACTAGATCAGAAATGTGGGAAGAATATATAGAGCATGCATGATCTAAATGCAATATGGAATCTACAATAGTCTTATGATGCTAAATCCACCTACGAGGAGGTGAAGGAGAAACTAGGAAAACCAAAAATCTAGGGATTGAAACAAGACCATGGTTGATAGTGACTTGGTTGTAAATAGGATAATTTTTTTATAACAAGAGGAACTAGATGAGGTATGAAGTAAACACGCAAAGGTACAGATCCTAGAAAAGGATGGGAAGAGAGGTTATGGAATATAAAGCAAGGCTTGTTGAGGCTGAGTTGATGGCCCCTATAAGGGTCAATGGTGACTATGATAGAGTTGGATAAAGCCGAGGAAAGGAAAGCTAAATGAGTAACTGCAAGTATGGAAGTTGATAAAAATTTGTGAGTATTGTTGTTGATGTTCTAAACTTGTAAAATATTAGATACACAAAATACCAAGATAATATGACAAAAGTTGATTAAAGAAATGTAAAATGAAGACAATCTCACAAAATGTCGATCACGATTGACACATGTATGTTGCAAGGAGGTTTGAGACACCTAAAATGGCTTCCGGAATGTTACGGCATGAAGGATTTTCTACAGTTACATGATATCTTTGATATTCACATACATTCAATTGGTGAATAAACTAAATCACATAGATTTATAGGGTCGATGGTGACTAGGTTGGGTCACCACCGATCACGGGGAAAGTTTCCCCAATGGGAATATTTTCCTATTTTTAGCCTTGATTTCTTTTTTTTAGGAGTTTTCTTGAATGCTTTAAAGCATTAGGAGAGAAGGGATTGTTTAGGGATGAGGTGTAGGTGAGTTGGTAGTGGAGATAGGTTGGAAAAAGTGTAGGGAAAATTATAGGTGTAGATTTAGAATGAAATCATTCCAAAATGGAAATTTAGTTAGGGCATGATTAATTAATTAATTAATTGATTAATGTTGATTAAATATGATTTAAAGGTGATGGGAATTTAATTAATTAATAAGAATTGATTAATTAAATTTAAAGAGGGCATTTGATTAAATAAGGGGATGAATAAATAAAATATGTGCATGTAGGCGATCAAGGGTATAGATACGAATTTAGGTGTCTACATTTTCCCCTTTTTGTTGAGTGGTTTGGGCTAGCAAGCCATGAGAAAAAAAAAATGAGATTTGGATAAGGATAAAAATAATTGATGATAAGCTCCCCCTCAAATGGGGGATCGATGACATCAAGGAAATTCATGACGTGTTTGAAAAAGGTAGATGAAAAAGGGCAGGGTGAAGAAAAGGGGTAAAAGATAACTAAGGAAAGATTCCCCAGAAAAAAGGATATAAATAATGATGGAAAACTATGGCGGTGACTCCAATATCACATTGGTAGAGGAAAATTGTGGTCTTAATGGAGATAGGCTATAACATTCTTTATGGACTAGTGAGTGGGTAAAATCACTATAGTATGGATGCAGTCGGGATGACCAAAGGTCATAGGAAATCATCAAAGTATGCACAACTATATGCAAAAGGGTATGTGAAATCCTTCGTACACGAGGAATCAAGTGAATAGGTATGCATCCATAAGGATGAGGATGAAAGGTATGGTGCCCAATGGGACACAAAAAATGGTGAGAAGGAAAAATGAAAAAGTGAGTGATGAAGTAATATGCCCCAAAGGAGAATTATGGCTGAGAAGTGAAAATGAAAATATTCCCTAAGTGGGAAAAGGTATGGCCTCAAAGGGACTTCGAAAGAAATGAAATGAATGATTAAGTAAAATTCCCAAGAGGAAATAAATATGGCCACAAATGTGGAATTTGAGATAAATTGTTGAATTAAATGCCTAAGGAAATGAATAAATATGGCCACAAATAAGTATGGCCATGAATGTGGACTTTGAGATGAAATGTGAAATTCCCACAAAACTTAGAATGAAAACATTATAAAAAAAAAAATGCCCTAAAGTAAGAATATAGATGGCCACAAGGGTGGACTTACGATGAGAGAGATTGGATAAGATCATATAAGATGTAACTTAATGAAATAAACCCATAGGTATGAATGAATCTATGTCATATCAAGGAATGTGCATGAGGAAAATATGCCTCCAAATGCATTGGAGGTAAATAAGGAGGATATCTAGGTAACACAAGGCACATGCAACCAAAGTAGAGATTATAAAATAACCAATGATAGTTAGTCATTTCAAATATCACAAATAAGAAATGGATGAGATGATCTCATAAACCTAATGTTGACATGAAAAAAGGGGTTTGAGATGTATCTTGTATAGAGGAAATATGGTTCTCCCAAAAATTGTGTTCCCTAAAACTAAGGTCCATCTCGGGGAAGGGGAAAGAACAAACTGATCAATGCGAGAATTGTGCTAGAAGAAAATTGATCAATGTGGGAAGATTTCTTAGGATGCTGATAAAATGGAAGGTTGATCAATGTGGGAAGCCTTCAAATGTCATAAGGAGTAGCCATCCTTTCAAGGGTATGGTCTACTTTATACAATATATAGATGGAAAGAATAAATGATAGCCATCCTTTGAGGGATCATTCTATTTTTTTTTTTTTTTTGATTTTGATTTTTTTTTAATTTTCCTTCTTATTTTATTTTTTTTCATGAACAACTTCCTTCAGGGATAGTCTATTTTTTGATAACTTTTATTTTTTATTTAAGCATCCATGAATTTTGATTTTACATGGGGAGAGCTTTGGACTAGATAAGTAGACCACTTAGGAGGGGATAATGATGTACAAGAGACACCCTGGACCCTTTGCATGGCTCCAATAGGTGAATAAGAGGGTGATGGATGTAATGATCATGAAGTTCTCACCAAAGGGAGAACCTATCCATAAGGAATATGTTATGGGAAGAGCCATGGTGCCCATATTTAAGGTCACATCTATGAAGTGACAGAAGACCACATAGTTCCAAATCATCACAATGAGAGATGGAAGGGCTAAGATGGAGGAATGATCCAAGGATATGACTAAGGGCACATTGGTAAATGTGCTAACAATATAAATGGTCACAAGTGCAATGTGTTAAGTGGTTCCACTTCTATTTTTACCATCAAGGAGGTCAAACGATAGGCTCCCGACCCATACTTGTGTGTAATAATGTATGGTCCGATCTAGTTAGGGGAAAATTTCCATGTTGGCTCCTTTCTAGAGTAGTGACATTCTGATTTTATTTGAGGACAAGGTCACCAAATTAAATTTGTGTTCCTTAAGGTGCTTATTATAAGCATGTTTAATGTGCTCTTGATAAACATGATGGTGTTCAAGAGTGAGAAGGTGATGCTCATCTAGTATCTCGAGTTGTGCTTAGATGAGCTTGGCGATAGTCTTCATCAAAGATGAAGTCATGAAGGGACATGCAAAAAGATGGAATTTGAAATTCAAGAGGAAGGATGGCTTTGGAACCATAAACAAGAGAAAAAGGCATAGCCCCATGGAGGTATGGATGCTAGTATGATAGGCCCAAAGGGAAAAAGGAAGTTAGAGATGCCAATTACGACTGCTTGATCAATGGTTTTGGAAAGAATGTTCAAGGGTTTTATTGGTAGCTTCAGCTTGGCCATTAGCTTGGGGATAATATGGGGAAGAGAAGCTAAGTTGGATGTTGAATGTGTTACATATTTTCTTGAGATATTTATTTTTAAAGGAATTTCCATTGTCCATAACAAGTTTGTGGGGAACAAAAGTGGAAGATAATGTGTTGATAAATAAAATTAATGATTGGGCTAGATTTAGTTGAGGTGAGTGGGATTTATTCCACCCATTTAGTGAAATACTCAGTTGTAGTGATGATAGAGTGATGTTTTTGTGAAGAAAAAGGATTAATAAGACCAATAAGATCAAGGCCCCATTGTGAAAAGGGCCAAAGGTCCTGAGCCAATGTAAAGCTTGACTAGGAATATAAATGAGATTGGAATGTTTGCTAACATTTTTCACATTTCTTAACATATTCATAATAATCATGATTGAGGGAAGGCCAGTAATAGCCAAGATGAAGAACGCACTTAGCAATGGATAAGCCACTAAAGTGTCCACCACAAATACTATCATGGACTTCTTGGATGGCTCCGAGAGGCTTCATGGGATTTAAGACATCGAAGAAGAACACCAAAATTATGCATTTATAAAGAATGTCACCAAGGATCACATAGCGGTGAGTGCACTAAAGAAAGGACCTCTTAGCATTTTTAGGATAGATCGGGAGGAAAGATGGATTTGGATAGATAATCAAATATTTGAGAATACCAAAGGTCTGGTGAATCAGATTCAATAAGATTAACTTGAGGTAATTCATGAAAAGGTTGATCAATGATGATGAATGATGATAAGAATCTTGGAATCCTCTGTTGTTCCATGGGATGAGAGCCATGAGGGATGTCATCATATCAACAAATTGATTGGTCGATCGGGAACAACTTGGATGGTATAGGAATCAAAATATTCAAGAAGAAGATGAACAATGTCATGATATTTTTGAAGAGTGTCATTTTTACATTGATACTCACCTGTGACTTGTTTGATTATAAGTTTAGAATCTCCATAGATGTCAAGAATTTGAACACCTAAAAATACAATGGTTTTAAGGCCCAAGATGAGGGCCTCATATTCCGCCATGTTATTTGTACACTCAAAATTGAGTTTATATGTGAGGGAATAAGATTTTCCCAAGGAGGAATGAGAATGATGTCAACACCTCCCCCTTACTGACATTTTGAGCCATCAAAGAAGAGAATGAATTTAAGAGTGCCATATTCATGATGAAATTGATTAATGGATTCATCCATGAAATTTTCATGAGGTAAATGTGTACTAGGAAGAGGGGCTTCCACTAATTGGTCAAAAATATCCTAGCCCTTAATGGATTTTTGAGAAACAAACTCAAGGTAAAACTCAATCATGAGCATGATCCATCGAGTGATATGATCATTATGGTATGGCTTAGAATGCAATGTTTTAAGGATATGAAAGCTAGTAATGACATATGTCTTGTGATTAAGAAGGTAATATCAAATTTTATAAGTAGCAAAGAAGAGAGCACAAGACAACTTTTTTTTTCTTCAGTGTAGTGAGTCTCATAACCATGAAGGTGCGAATGATGTAATAAACAACCTACTCATGGTTTTGGTCATCACGATGGGCTAACATGCTCCTAAGGCATGATTGGTGGTAGAGATGTACAAATAAAATGGCTCCCCCTCGTATGGAGGTGTGAGAACTGGTGGAGATAGAAGATAATATTTAATATTGTCAAAATATTTTTTGACAATCATTATCCCAATCAATTCAATGTCCTTGTGAAGGAGGTGATGAAAGGGTTGACAATGATATAAGAGTTGTGAGATGAAGTGGTGGACATATTTGGAGGTGGCCTTGAAGGTTGTGAAGTTGTTTAAGATTGGAAGGGGAGGCATTTCAATTATTTCCTTAATTTTTAAGGGGTCAACTTCAATGCCCTAATAGAAATGATAAATCTAAGGAGCTTTCTAGTTAAGACCCCAAATACACACTTGGCTAGATTAAGATGAAGAAAAATCAAATGAGGTTCTCGAAAAGGACTTTGAGAATAGAAATATGGTTACGTAAATGCTTATATTTTCCTAAAATATCATCAACGTAGTCTTCTATGGTTTTTGGATGAGATCATGAAAGATATAAGTCATGGCCCATGATAAGTAGCACCAACATTCTTTAAACTGAAGGGTGTGACGTGATAGAAAAAGGTCCCCAAGGAGTAATAAAGGAGGTTTTGTGTTGATCTTTTGGTGTGATGAGAATTTGATTATAACTAGAAAAACCATCCATGAGAGAAATCATTTCATGACCTATGGTAAGATCCATAATCTGATCGATGTTTGGGAGAGGGAATTCATCCTTAGGGAAAGTGAGATTAAGATCTCAAAAATTGGTGCATATGCGTAGTTTTCCTGATGCTTTAGAGATGGGAAAATGTTGGAAACCCATTGGGGATAATCAATGGGGATGATGAAATTAGTGGACATAAATCAATGCAAATCCTCTTTAATAAGGAGAGAAATGCGAGGGTGCATGCGGTGAAGATTTTTCTTTATTGTTTAGCATTGGGATAGGTGACGATATTGTGGATGACGATAGAGGGGTCAAGACCTGGCATGTCTGAATATGACCATGAAAATTATTGGCTATGATGAGAGAGGAATGTGGTGAAAGGTTATAGATCTTGTGGATTAAGAGATTGGCCCACTTTGAGAATACGAGGCTCTGTGAACTCCCGATATTGAATCAATGGTGATTCAAGAAGAATTGTAAGGTGATTCGATGGTAAGGTCTTCTATAAGAATATTCTACCCCCGTGTGGAAAATAATGGTGCCATCATCAACACACTGAAGGACATTAATGATAAAATAATCTTATTTTATCATCTTTGAATGGAAAAGAGGAAGGGACCAAAGATATAGTCTTATTGTCAGATTGATAGGTGAATACTCCCAAATTTATGGTGGAGACTAAAAAATGGAAATGGTGTCATCAAGTTCCATGTCCTCAAGAGTCAAAAAATATGGAGAAGGTATGTTCATTTATTTGAGATTTATAGGGAATAGAAAAACTAAGGTAGGTATGTCCATGTCTTTGAGCATGTCCAGATCTTCGAGGGTTGGAAAATATGGAGAAGGTAGAGGAGGTATGTCCATGTCTTCAAAAGTCAAAAAATATGTAGAAGGCATGTCCATGAGAATCTCAGATGGTAGAATGGGGTTAGGGGACTGCTCCTAGTATCCTAAACCAAAATTTCATAAGGTTTGTAACATTAATCAGGAATGATGCCATATGGTCCATGGTCATAATGGCATAGGTCGAATCCTTTCTAGGTACAATGATGGAGATAGTTATAGGAAAAAGATGGGTTGTTGAGAAAGCTAAATCCACTAGTATAAACCCTGGCATGTGGAATATCATTGATGTGGGAAGAGGGGGTATCAAAACCACCATAAATAAGATTGGTGTGATGATGTGGTGGACTAAAGGAACAAAATCCCTAACATTCAGCTAGTACATATGTTCCTTATCTAGGTTTATCGATACGATGAGGAGTGGGAAGGGTGTTGAGCATGAGAAGGCAATACTCCCCATCATAAGTTTGTCCATTACGTTATCCATGGAGTCTTTGTTAGGGAGTTTGGATGAGGGGATGGCTGAGATGTGGTTAACGGTGCATATGGATCATCCTTAGGGATGAGTATGTCATTTTATCTATAATTCATGTTACACCCTTATAAGGGAGGAGTGTCCCTAGGAAGCATCAGGATCTTTCCCTCATGTTCATATTTAAGGGAACGATGAAGTGTAGAGGGGACACAATGCATGGCGTGGATCCATGGTCATCTAAGGAGAACATTGTATTTAAATTCTCCCTCAATGATGTAGAAGATATCATGGATGATCTTCTCACTAACATGGATAGGGTGAATGACTATTCCTAAGGCGGTAATGATGGCATCGTTAAAAGCGCAAATAATTGCGGGTGTCTGAGTGATAGATTCCTTTGGGATCTTAAGTTGGTTGAAAGTATGTGAAGGAATGATATTAATTCTTTCCCCACTATCAATCATGGACTGTTGAATGAATGTATCATTGATAATAACCGTAATAAATAGGGGAAGGCCATGTTCTTCTAGCAAGATGTCTAGAATTTTAGTGTCATTGAACGATATAGAAGTAGAAGTAGTAATTTCTCCTACGAAATATGTGAATGGTTGAGCTTCATCATTAGATGTCGAAATACACTTTAAGGCTTCAATAAGAGTTTTTCTAGGATCTAGTGAGCTATGGATGAGCTCTTTGAGTGAAATTTTAACTGGGGCTTGATGAATCTTCCTAACAATACTTTGTTCAATAGTCTTAGGAGCCTCTAAAACATAAACCTTTGGTTTTGACTATTTGGCCAACTCCTTTGGAGGAGGGATGACAATGAAGGTATTGGATTTTGGCTCAAAGTTTGATTTGGGCTTGCGTGGGCTAGATCAAGTGGTTAATCAAACTACATTTATGAAAAAATGTGGTCCATCACTGCATGAGTCATCTCCCAAAGGAGAAATAGAAGATGTCAGACTATATGTGGAAGGAAGGGACTAACTCAGTCCAAAAGAAAGTCTACCCTCCTCAATGAGTCTATAAATAATGTCCTGGAGCACTCTAAAATTCTCATTATCATGTCTAGGGTGATGATGAAAGGTGCACATAAGGTTCAAATTGAACCGTAAAGGATTTATTACTTTTGGGTCAAAGACCTTGATAGGAGGAAGCATGATTGCAAAGGTTTACGTAAGTGTTGGAAATTGTTTGTGCATGATACAACTAGAGCACTAGAAGATTCCTTATAAGACATCTAGGGTGTTTTAGGTAAAGCTCGAGTGTATTAATGCTTTGATGATTTGAATTTAGTATTGATATTTATTGGTGTTTTAGTTTTGAATGATCTTGGATTAGTGGGCTCAAATGTTTATGGTTCTGAAACAAATTATTTTTGATTGTATAGTTTAACTCTAGAAATGTTTATATATTTTGTATGTAAATATCCACCTCAAGAGGAGTAGAGAAGACCTTAACCGGGAAGTCATAGGGTAATGCCATGATAGGTCCGAGTACATGAAATGACATTTTCTTGAGATAATGCACAGAAGGTGGAGATTGAGGGGATTTTGTTGATGACATAGAAGGAACATTTGAGGTAATTTCAAGGTAAATTTATTTTAAACATTCCTTAAATGATGAATTTGCGGTGAAATAAGAAAGTGGTGTGGATGTAACCATAACCGTTGATGTGGGTAAGAGAGTGGGAGGAAGAACTAGTATAGGTTCCATAGACGGTATGATGGGCAAGGGTGGAATAAATATAGGTGAGGTGGTCTAGCCTACTGGATTAGATGGAGTAGATGATGAGGTAGAAAATGAAGTTGATGAAGGACCAACCACGAATGTGGAAGTAAGTTGAATGGTCACTTCATGAATGTATCTAAAGGAATAAATAATATATTTGATAATGGGGTTCTGGTAGCTGTAAATGTGGGAGTGGACGTTGAGACATATGTAAGTATAACAAATGTAGGAAGAACATCAAAAGGGAATGGATGTGGTCAATGATGAAGTTGTGGATGGGATAGGTTCCTGATTGATAGTGTTTAGGGTTTTTACAAGTATGAGCGTTAGGTGCTTGGGTTGTAGTAGAAGAGGTACCTTTGCTTTATGATTTGGAAAAGGTTGTTTAAAATGTCGATTGGTTGATTGGCTGAAGCATTTGGATTATCAATTTAAAGGTCACCTTGATCAATGACTCTTTGGACCAAATCCATAAAATTACAACATATTTCTATGTCATGGCCTCTAGACTTGGTGATACTTGCAATAATGGTCTTTGTGATACCACATAGGTTTCCATCTTGTTTCATCAATTGGTTAGATGGGAGGAAGTGTGATAATGTTTACTTCCATTAATTTTTCAAATATTGTATTGTATGACTCTCTAAGGAGAGTGTAGTTAGGGTTTTTGAGTGACTCATTGTTTTTTTTTTATTAATGGTAAATAGTTTTTTGAGAGGGGCCTATACCCTCGAACAAAAAGGCTTCAAAAAGCCAGATGGAAAGTAGTCAGCACAAAAGGAGCCAAAAACCAGCATAGAAAAGATGAACACCAAATGGGCCCAGCCCATAACTGCCAAAACAAAAGAGAACAGAAACGGAAAAAACCAGCAAAGGAACAGCCAGGAAACAGCAACGAAACAGCGAAGGAGCAGCAACTAAACAGAAAAAGTCAATTGGTTATGGTTTTCTCCACAGCCGCCTTCAAAGCGAGAAAGGCCGAGATGAGGCCAAGAGCTGAGATTTGCGCAGGATCATTCTTGTCTGCCTCTTTGAACACAATGTTGAGTCCATGTCCTAGATGTATATGCATAAGATGATTTAACAACTACAAAATTGGTCACTCTTACCTT
The DNA here is from genome assembly GCA_018340775.1 of Taxus wallichiana var. yunnanensis. Taxonomy (NCBI): domain Eukaryota; kingdom Viridiplantae; phylum Streptophyta; class Pinopsida; order Cupressales; family Taxaceae; genus Taxus; species Taxus wallichiana. Next base: position 107,058,315 of record CM031234.1, read on the forward strand.
TGATTTGTCATTTCATTTGGATGGTTTAGTAAATTCATTTTTGGGTTTATTTTATTTCAATTTTAAATGGCCCTGCTCAAGGGTGTGTGTTTTAAGTTTGAAGGCCATGGTGAAATCCTCTTCAAAGGTTCAAAACAATTGAATTTGTAAAGTTGAAGATATATCCTTCACACATAAACGTGAGAAGAGCTCAATGAGATCAACTTGTGGAAGAGGAAAGGATAATTAGATTATACTTTAACGAGGCATCATCATGTGAAGAAATATGGAATGGATTCATCTTCAAATTTTTGGATGTCATATAGATCATTCAAGGTAAGAGAGTGGGAGGAAGAATTGGTATAGGTTCCGTAGATGGTATGATGGGAAAGGGTGGAATAGATATAGGTGAGGTGGTCAAGCCTACTATGTTGGATGAAGTAGATGATGTAGAAAAGGAAGTTGATGAAGGTCCAACCCCAAATGTGGAAATAAGATAAAATGGTTACTTCATGAATGTATATAAGGGCATAAATGATATGTTTTATAATGGGATTCTAGTAGTTGTAGATGGGGGAGTAGACACCAGAGACATATGTAGGTATAACACATGTAGGGAGAAAATCAAAGGGAGTTAATGTGTCTAATGATGAATTTTTGGATTGGATAGGTTCCGAATCGAAGTGTTTAGGGTGTTTATATTATAAGTGTTAGGTGATTGGGTTGTAGTATAAGGGGTATCCTAGCTTGTCAAGGTATGATTTGGAAAAGGTTGTTTAAAAATGTCGAGAGGTTAATTGGGTGAAGAATTTGGATTATCAACTTGAAGGTCACCCTAATCAACAATTCTCGTGGACCAAATCCTTGAAATTATGACATCTTTCTATGTCATGGCCTCAGACTTGGTGATAATTGCAATAATGGTCTTCGCGATACCATATATGTTTCCGTATTGACTCACAACTACTCGAGATAGGAGGAAGTGTGATAAGGTTTAGCTCCATTAATTTTTTAAATATTGTATTATATGACTCCCAAAGGGGAGTGTAGTTAGGGGTTGGTTAAGTGACTCATTGTTGAGTCCATGTCCTAGATGTAGATGCATGAGATGATTTAACAACTACAACATTGGTCATTGCCTTTGATTTGTCATTTGGTGTGGATGGTTTAATAAATTCATGTTTGGGTTTATTTGATTTCAATTTTAAATGGACCTACTTAAGGGTGCATGTTTCAAGTTTGTGGGCCATAGTGAAAGCATCTTCAAAGGTTTAGAATGATTTAATTTGTAAAGTCGAAGATATATGCTTCACACACAAGCATGAGAAGAGCTCGATGAGATCATCTTGTGGAAGAGGAAATGATAATTGGCTTATAATGAGGTGCCATCATGCAATGAAATCTGTAATGGATTCATCTTCAAATTTTCGGATGGCGTATAGATCATTGATGGTTATTTTTCACGCAATGTTAATTGAAAAATGTTCTAGAAACAACTGCATGAGTTGGTAGAAAGAGAATATTGAATATTGAGAGATAGAATTATACCATTCCAACGGGGGACCAACCAGGGACATGGGAAAAGTGTGGAGCATCAAGCCTTGATCATGTGTAATAAGATAACATACATGTTTAAATGTATAAAGGTGATTTTGGATCCTCTTTGGTGTTAAAATTAATAAATTTTGGTAATTTCGAGTGCAGAGGATATGGTTTAATTGGTATGGATGGGTGGATAGGCTTGTTGTATATTTTCTCATATGATAATGAGACGTTGGTTCCTAAATTAGAAGCTTCAAGGTTTGCTAACATACTCACAATGGCATGCATGGGATCATTTGAAAGAGTCTATTAGGGGATGAGAGGTGGTGGTTGTATGTAAGAAGTGGTTGGATGAATTTTTTGATGAACTTGCAGATGTGTTGGTGTTTGGGGAATTTGTTAAGGGTAAGCCATGGGATGTGATTGGAAGAGTGGTTATTGAAATAATTGTTGTTGGGTGATTGGAGCATGATAGGATTTTTGGGATTACATAGGTTGTTGTGGCAAGTGCTGAAAAGGAATGTGGGTATGAACAAGTTGAAATTTCATTGAAATGGGTTATATATCGCATAATGTAAGACACCCGTGAAAGGGGTTGTGAAGTATTAACATTATTGCTAGATTTGAGAGAAGATCATACTGTCTGGATAGGGGATATGATGTTTGGGCATATTGACTAGGGACACTAATGGGAATAATGACTGAAGAGGTGAGGGGAAGAGTAGTGTTGATTATTGTGTTTATTAGTGGGAGGTTTTGGGGAATAGGTGTGATGATATGAATAGTCCGATGATATATGAATGATTGTTGAAAGAAGAAGAAAGGGGGCTATATAAATTTCATTAGATGTAATCTAGGTAGCTCGGGATTGGTTTGATAAGGATAAATTTGTTAGAGCGGTGGTCCATCTGGGGGAATATGGGTTGATATCATAAGGAGATAATCTTGGAGTGCTATTGGATTGACATCCATAGTCTCTTGGAACATGGTATCACTGAGAGGGATCTTAGAAGGTCCAAAGGATTCAGATCAGATAGATGGTGGGGTAGTTGGCCTAGATGGGATAGATTGATGATATAAGAATGGTATGGTCTCACCTAAATTTGTAATGTGAACAAAAGGTTCTGGGTGAGAGACGTTGATAAGAGGTTGGGTACTCAATAAAGAGATAATCAAGGGAACTTATGGGGTGACTGTTGCAGAGGAAATTTGTCGAGATAAGGGATGATTTAAAGCAAAGTTTTGTTCCATTCTCTTATTTTCTAAATGAGTGACTACGAGCATGAAAATAGTTTTTACCCAAGAAAGTAAAGAAGACAATTCTTTTTATGTTCTTACTTTATTTAAGAAAGTATGAAAAGAAAGGGGATGGATAACCAAGTACCTATGAGAAGGAAAAATATGTTTGGTTTCAGGTAAGTTATGGCTAGGGAATGTTTGAGGTGGTTTGTTGTTGGGTGATGAAATCCCAATCGAAAACTAGGTAAGGGGATGTTTTGATGTGTTAATTTGATTTGTGAGGTTTAAGGTTGTGTGTGATAAAGTGTGGGATGTAGAATATTAAACCCCTATTTAAGCTATATGGGAAAGAAGGATGTAAAAGGAATGTTCTTTTTAATCCCAAAATGAAGTATGATATTGATGAGGACATTACCATGAATGGGAAATTACGATGCAAAAAGGAGAAAATAGGGAAAAGAGGAATACTGGGATGGCACTTTTCATATTTATCTGTACTTCTTGATAAATTCAAGCCACAAACCCAACATGAAAAAATAATAAAGCGAGTCTCCCATTGTAGTGTTACTAGAAGATAAAAATACAAGAGATCACTCAAGTGTGGTCCCACCGGCATGGCAGATTTTTGTAGTATTTTCTCATTCGTAATAAAATAAATGGTCTAGTACTAAAGAAATTAAAAAACTTAGAAATGTTGGAGGGTTTATGTTACCTTGGATGTATGATGATATGGGTGCACGATGGATGATGAAACCTTGCCTTTACAAATCAAATGAAATTTGTAAGTATGACTAAAAATGATTTTAATTCAGTGATTTGGGAGGGAATTTCTCAATAAGATGGACTCGAGAAGTGTTAACTTCCTCGGTGGATGTCAACCCCATTTTAAAAAAAGTGATGTAAACAAGGAAATATATATTGATAATATTCGAGAGACTGAAAGAATAAAAAATCTAAAAACACTATTGATTGATTTAGATATCGATCAGATTAAAAGAATTGAAATATAAATTTACTTGGTCTAGGTCAATGATGACCCAAATTTCACAAAGGTAGGTTGATGATGACCCAGAGACTGGATCGAACTATGGGAGGAATATGTAGACCATACATGATTTGAATGCGATCTGGAAGCTACAATAGTCTAAGGATGCTAAAATCAACCCACGAAGAGGTCTAAAGGAACAAAAACTAGGAAATAAAAAAATCAAGGATTAAAGGGAAATATTGAAACCAAGACCTTGGTCAATAGTGATCATGTAAATAGGTTGATTTTATCATTAAAAAGGAGCTGGATGAGGTATGGAGAAAATAGGAAAGGGCACAGAACTCAAACAAAGATGGGAAGATATTATGGAAAAGAAATCAAGGGATACTAAGGATATGTTGACAGAAATGTGTCGGGGTTGATGGAAACTATGACATAGTTGGATAAATCCAATGAAATGTAAGCTAAATGAGCAGCTTTGTAAGTATGGAAGTTGATGAAAAAGTTATGACTCACATTGTTGATGTTCTAAACCTAAAAAGATTAGATAAAAAAATACCAAGATAATATGACAAAATTTTATTAAATAAATGTAAAATCAAGAAAATTTCACAAAATTCCAATCACGATTGATGCATGTATGCTACAAGGAGGTTTGAGAGACCTGTAATGGCTTCCTGGAGTGTTTAGGAATGAAGAATTGTCTGCAGGTTGCATGAGAGCTTCAAAATTTGTATGCATTTGATCTAGGAATATAATTAAAGTGCATAGCTTTATAGTGTCTATGATGATAGGGATGGGTCACCACCAATCACAGGAAAGTTTCCTAATGGGAATATTTTCCTTATTTTGGTGTAATTTTCTTGTTTTTTAGGAGTTGGTCAAATTCTTTAAAGCATTAGGCATGAAGGGGTTATTTGGGGATGAGGTTTAGGTTATTTTTTAGTGGATATAGGTTGGGAAAAGTGTATGGAAAATCATAGGTGTAGATTTAGAATGAAGGAATTCCAAAATGGAAAGTTAGTTAGGGCATGATTAATTAATTAGTTAATTAATTGATTGATGGTGATTAAATAGGATTTAAAGGTGATGGACATTTAATTAATTAATAGGAATTGATTAATTAAATTTAAAGAGGGAATTTTATTAAATAAGGGGATGAATAGAATAAAATGTGCACACGCCAGTGATCAAGGGTATAAATACTGAATTTAGGTGTCTACACATGTTCTCCTTCAAACCCTATGCATGTTTTTCATATGTGGATCTTTGAACTTCTAAAACCCCATTAATATATTTATAACTCTTCTCAATATTCTTATACATCCTCAACCTACTAGATGAACTCACCAAATCTGATTCCTAAGATTTCAATATTTCCTCATACCTGTAACAAGTAACCTCTTTCTCCTTTAGAGTTTTGAACACACTTTCATTCTGTGATTCCAAACTCTTGATAGCATGATCATGATCTTTCTCACTTCCACTCATATTCTCTTACAATCTAAAACCAAATACTCAACAATCTCATACTTTCTCCTCCAAATATCAGCTGATTTACCCATTTGTGATTCTAAGATCCCCTTCAAGTTGTTAAATTTACTTCTCAAGAACCCGCTCTGATACCAATTTTTGTAAACACAATGGATTGAGAGGGGGTGAATCAATCCTACAAAACTTTAACTTCTTTTACCATGAGAAACATTCAACATTCATTTAACCATTGATCATCCATAACCACATCTGGTATTATTATATGTACATTAATCATTCACAAGAGCATCCAATAAAAGAGAGAACACATAGACACCAAATGTAAGTGAGAAAACCTAACAGGGATGAAAACCTACTGAAAACAATTTCTTATATTATGCAAAATAAAGGACTCAAGTGAATATTACACATCACAAGAGATTTATTTAGTGAGGCACCAACCCTAGAAGGAGCACCAACCCCTAAAACCTTGTTGATATGAATCGTAAAAAAAAATCCTATGAATATGACTCATCATAAGATATTTTTCAGAAGTGTGATAACTTAAAATATGTTGATACCACAACTAATAGTAATCCCAAATCTCATCTCCAAATTCCTTCAAACCCTCTCTCAATCATACCTTCTTCAACTTTCTCTCTCTAGCTCTTGTTTAACTTGTCTTTCCTCTAAAATATTGAAAAAACTTCTCAATCATTATTCAACATATAACTCATCCGACCAGCATCTAAAAACCTTCCCTCATACCTACAATTCACTCGCTTATGGGTCACACTTTTCACCTATTCAAGACTCAAATGACCCAAAAATATGATTTTATATGCTTTCCTTATTTCTAACCATAAGGAGGTAGGTCAATCATGATATATTTGACCCATAAAATATAATAAAATTCAAATACATCCATTAAAATGGTCACATATGACCCAAGTAGGTCGTCCATGCCAAAAACCTTCATTCATGTACCAAAATCCCGAAAACCTTATCACTAAGATGAGAAAAATCACCTCATGCCAAAAATATTTTTATTAAATTTTCTATAATAAAAACCATGAGTAATATATCATTTAAACATCAACCATGTTATCAATTTACATACCAATCATATTGTTTCATTTAATGGGCCCACTAGCTCATTTCCTTCATAAAACACATGTTTCCAACAACTTGATTTTACCTTTGGGCCTCAATACCACATAATAACACCTCAAATATTTCATATGAATACTCAATTGAAAATATATAACATGTATAACACTTATATTCAAGTTATAACTCATGAAACAACCTTAGGTTCAAACCACAACTACTTTTTCCTTTACCAAAATAAGCTGCCGAAAAACCAATTTTGCAAACTCAGCTGAGGAACACTCTTGATGTCACTTTCAAGACCCCCAAAGGTATTTAATATATTCCAAATCTAAACCTCTTCAAATTCCTAGTGATATCAAACATCAAATCATCCATTTGATGCTCCAAACAACTCAATCGTTTAGACAAAGAAGAACTACCCTAAAATCCAACATACAAACTTCTTCACAAGATGACCTAAATGATTGACCAAAACATCTCATCATGATAAAATCCATATATTATTGTAAATATATCTGAATTATATTTCTATAACATATTGGAACTCCTTCCAAATCTAAGTGGAAGGCCTTTAACCATATCAATCTATACAAACCGCTTTCTATCTCTTCTTGCACTCGAGAATTGATAATGATCCCAACATGCTCCATCACACAAAAATCACATATACACTAAAAAAATAATGTAAAATACTTATAAATGGTTTATAATCCCTCAAAACCTTCAACACACTTGAAAAAATCAGAATTAACATCTTACCTCATGTAGCTATTTGCACCCTACTAGAATAAGCATCCTTCAAAATTGAGCTATAATAACATCTCATAACTTTTTAATACCTTAACCAAATCAAATGTTTGATATACCATTGGAAATATCTCTAAATTAACTTCAAAATCGAACTTTAATGGATTCCTAACTCTCATTTTAGCTCCTATAATGTCAATTTTACCAAAAGTTACTCCAAACTACCCCAATATTCCGTCTTCATAAATAGGGCACACTTTGAATCTGTTTCATAACAATCATAATCTGAAACCTTCATAAAAATCACAAAAAAAATATTCGGCTATCATAAATGGTAATTTAGTCATTACATCATTTGGATAACTTTTACATAAACTATAACTCTTCATAAATAAAAAAATCAGAAGGGGCTCACATATCACCACATGATCTAACATACCTTTCTAGAAATATCAAGGAGTCCTCTACAACATCCAATCATCACTTTTGCATAACCAATAAAAACTCATTCAAACCACTTTACCTTCTTAAAGAAATTTCATAAAGTGTGACGATCAAACCACCTAATTATTTTTTCTAAATGTTCTTAGTTCCATGTAAAAAAATCCCTTAAATTATTTAGATCCCATACATAGCACACAATTCACAACGAGCATCAGAAGTCCAACTTTGTTTGAAAAACACAGTTTAACTTACCAGGTTTCACCAAAATTTGCATAACTTGCAAAATATTCTTGAGAATAACTTGAAACTTGTCATGAAGCATTATGAAAACATCCTCTAACTTTCCATATTAATCATATATCTCAAATATTTTTGTAACTCTTTAGAAAATATCATTTACATGTGCTAAACTACTCACATGTTTCTTCCCAAGGACCTCATAGAAGCACTAAACCTATTATTTCAAACATTAAACTCACAATAAATTCCATGTATACCATCACCATACTGATATCATGCTTGTAAAAAATTTATTGGGTCCAAGTCTCATATCTCTACCTCATTCTGCATGCTCCAAGAAACAAGCCTTAAATGACCTGACTCAACCATAACAAACCATGAGTTGACTATGCTGACTCAATTCAAAAACTTAGACACCTATAACACACATCGAGTACCATGAATGACATAATGAAATACTCCAACTCACTTTGGAGGACTCAATCCATGAATTAGCACCATAGACCATGCACCATGACAATAAAGAACTCACCAAACCACTTAATCAACATGTTTGACAATGATTGACACCTCATGGAGACTCTCGTGACCACATGAAACTATTTTTCATCAATGGAATTGAAATCAAGGACAACACTAATTCACAATGGCCAACATACTATTTATTTTGTTAGATATATAAATTTGTTGTATTATCTATCCCCGTGTTTCCTAACAATTCTTAGAAGAGATGTATTTTTATATACTAGGAATTTTCCAAATATAGTATGGATAATGAATCATCTTTAGGTTCATTAATCTTAGTTTATCTATCTATGAACTCATATCTATCATGCTTCACTCTTTATAGATAAGTACATCTCACCCTTTATTTTTTAAGCTTATATCATATAATTATCATTAGTTACAAATATTAACTCATTATTAATGTTGGAATTTAATTAATTAGAATAACCCATGTAACAAACCTTACACCCTCTTTTAGTAAATTCATATCATTTTTATTAATTAAAAAGGATATAAAAATTTGTTAAATCTAACTCTTGAATACCATATTACTAATATCTTAATGGGTTTAGAGTTTCCTCTTGTGTTGGGATTTTTAGTATTTCAAGTATATGTTAGTTTTAAAATGCTTCCTTCCTACACCCTTTATTATAGTAATTAGTTTAACAATAAATCCACTAAACATATTAAGATTTTTAATCCTACTTATAAAAAGCATATCATCATGGCTCCTTCTTCATTTCCCATCTCAAGTGTTCTATATCTACTTGATCATCCTACTCATGAGGTATCATTGGATGAAATTAAAACAAATAATGAGCATTCTTATGATTGTGACCATGATGAGATAAAAATTATGGACCAAGAATAATTTGAACTTCATCTAACTTTTATGTGTGACCTTGTGTAAATCCTCATCACACTAATTATATTATTAACATTCTTCTTACTTGTAAGCTTTCTATTGATCAAAAATACAATGAAGGATTAATTTTTTGAAGGACTCAACCCTCTTCTAATATACATGCATATTATATTATGATGGTTCCCACATCAGTGGGAGCACCTAATAGTATAACATATAGTGTCTATGAAACTATTCCTATGAATATTTTCCTATATGAAATCATAGGCATTCACATTCTTCTACTTATAGCATTCACACTTAACAAGCTTAAATATATAATTACAACAAGTTGCATCTACTTATTCTCATTCTATAAATTATACTCAACTTCCTGTAACCAATTACACCCAAAGTTACTTGTTATGATTTTCCACTTAGTTTCACAGACCCTAAGCTTATTATTTATGATAGAAAGGATGAGCTCACATAGCCCCTTTTGTTGTTTTATTTTTTTGACTTTGACTATGCATCTAATAATATATTACTTAGAAATATCTTTCCTAGAAGTCTCAAGGAATTTTATTTACAATGGTTCAATGATATCCTCACACATTTTTTTGTCTTTTACCACTCTAGTAAATCAATTTCTTACAAAATTTAATATCAATATTGGGGAAAAAGTTTCATATGGTAAAATTTATAAAATATAACAATGGTCTAATAAAAACATCAATGATTATTGTTTATGCTATAATACTATGCTTGATAAAATTAAAAATCTTCTTTTTCATAGCTATCTTTAAGATCTCTTCACACAAATATTACTTTCTCATTTACAAGAATAAGATATATTTGATAAGTTTCACTCATTTGATCATCTATGCCATACAATGAAAGAACATGAAGCCAAGTTACTACATATGAATAATATTAATTATGCTTCTAACAATATTTCTAAATCTAATCTTAAATATCCAAGAAAATATAAATTCAAAGGAAAAACTAATTAAAGTAAGGTTGCTAATAAAGACATTGTTAATGTTATAGCTCAACCCACTAAGCTATAGTTACAACCTAATTTAAGTTAATCTACACATTTACCTCTTTCTCTACGTATCATGCTTAAATAATTACTTTATTGTCAATATTATATATGTATTTGTCAAATTATTGATTGATTTATAAAGCTTTATGTCATACAATAACTTACCGATATAAATTCAAACAAATGGGATGATCCCATTGAATTATCTAACCCTAATAATGATGATAAAAATTTAAACTCATAAATGATCCAACTCTTAATTATAACACTAAAAATATAAATTATAATTCCACAATGTTCATCAATGGTACCACCTCCACCTTCTATTACTCACCATTGTATTTAATGATAGATATTATCATTCATATGATACCTTCTCCACCTGTTATTAATTTATGTAAATCTTATATGGATGATACTCTTTTTAATATAATTTTAATATCCATGCATCTATTAATCAAGTACCGATACACAATGTTTTTGTTTATCCACGTAATAAACATAATCTATGTACTCTCAAGGTACTCCATTATCATGGTTACACTAAACAACAAGTCACATGTGATTCTAATCCTGAATTTATACACATTACTCTACCTATTACTATCGAATTTATTATGATATATGTCCCATTAGTAGTATCCTCTAATCTTAGCTCAAGTTATATGCATTTATGTATTCTTTGAATACGTAATCTTAGGCCCATTTCATATATCTTACGCTAATGTGTCATGTTTATTTACCAACAAGTTATCAAAACTTAGGGTATTCCCTTTGAGACTCCTCTTCTTATGTTGTCTAGTTACCCTCTTATAGTTTATATTCATATTCATAGGTATCTAGATAGGATTTCTACTTAACATGTTATCTCTAATGGGTCTCACCCTTCTAGGTCTCCAAATAGGCCTTTTAATTTGTATGTTATCTATTGTGGATCTCACACTCATATGATTCCTCATTGGTATTTTAGTGCACATTGTATCTCTAGTGTATCTCACTCTTATAGTACTCTTCATATGTATTTTATAACACAAAATTATCATCATGGATCTAGTCCATATGGTTCTCATCTCAGGACTGTTATGACACATATTAGCACATTTGCACCACTCACACATGAGTATCATTATTTAGCACAATGGAGGATAAAGCATCCATTTTTTTAGGATATTATTCAGCTCCTCACAAAGTTCTCATTGGGTAGATATTGTGTTTCACCTCTCCTATACATATGTAAATTTAAATATACAAAAAAATTAAAAATAAATAAATATACAAAAAGGGACATTTACACATAACATGAATTGTTATCACTTTACATTACATATGTTATTTGGAACTATAGTTTGATAGATATCATATATTTTTTTATGTAATATTTACACATGTACATTCATGAGCTATATTAATCTGGATACATGACATTATATATATATATATATATATATATATATATATATATATATGATGATAATGATGATGATGATGATGATGATAGGCGTTGGCATAGCCCTTCCCAAATACCATGATTATCTAGGGAAATCTCCTATACATTATATATAGATGTTATTGTCTTAGTATAGTTCCTATCTAATTCCTAATTGCACTTGATTGAATATATTATGTATATTACTTTGTGTGTATATTATATTTTGATCTAATAGGACTAAAAATGGCTTATATAACTCTCACATAAATTGAATTATGTGATTTTTACTACTTGTTATGATATTTTATCATTTCTTGACATCACTATTGGTTATACATGTTTGCTAATTGTTAGTGTTACTACTTATTTACTTCATTATATGCATCTTGAGTGAATTGATTGTATTGTGGCACTATGAATGTTCCATGTATTGTATTTATGCCTTTATTATATGACATTGCTTCTCTTTATGTAGCCCAAGTTCCTTGATTATCTTATGACACCATGCATGTCCCATGTTTGTGGCTATTTTTCCTTATGTGAATCTTTTCTTCATAATATTAAATTTTGTTACTCACTTGATTATATATATATATATTCTATTACCCCGAGTTATTTCGACTACTATTACTATTTCTTTATATGTAGTGGTTTCCACCAAGTACAACCCATTTTACAGGTAAATATTCTCGAAGGTGGCCTTCATGCCATCTTTTATGTTATCCAACAGATATTATCAAACTTATCGATAGGGATAAATATGATTTATTTTGTCCATATGCTCAAAAACTTTATCTCTCTCTCTCTCTCTCTCTCTCTCTCTCACACACACACACACACACACACACACACACACACACACACACACACACACCTCAAAATAATATCATTCATCAAGAAATATTCTAGATCTATATACATTCAAAAATGTATAGAATATTTAATATTTTACAAATGTTACTGACCCTCCCATATGGTCCTTCCCTAAGGGAAGTCACAGTATATTTTCTATAATTTCATATTTCTACATTAAAATATAGATATTTGGGATATTCCATACTCAATTTACATAGTTCATAATAGTTTATAGGGGACATGAATGTTTCAATCCTTTTCTAGTTCATTACTTAGATTGAGTTAAAAATACAATATTTTAGTGGTATGGGTCTCCTTCCCCATCATCATCTCAACATATTACACACACCTAATCTCATTTTCATCACATGGGAAGACATGGGGACATGTACACTCTTTTATATTTTGTTCTTATATATACAAAATTGGGTATAGATCGATCTGTAATGGTGTGTTCCATGGGGCTATGGAAATATCAAATTGAATAAGCTCTTCATAGGAAGTCCTTTCTATTCCCTTACATATTCATAGAAGAAGATATCAGGATTACTAAAAACTTTGATACATGGTATTCCTCCTTCACATGGTATGTTGGTACCTCTTTCTTCCCCTCTCTATCTTTTATTCAAAGTGTTGAGTTGCATGCACCCAATACTCCAATTTCTCTTTAGGAAATTGATTTTACTCATCTCCCTAATCCTTTAGTAAGTTTTATTAATACAATATGAATATGCAAGTGTAAGAAAATAATGGGATCTATTCATTTTTTAGAACTAATAGGTGTATTCCTTCCATGTTTACATATATTTTCTTCATTCTTACAAATTCAAATTTTAAATTTACATTTTAGTTATAATTTAAGTTATACTATATAAATTTACTACACTATGTGTTGCGAGTTTCACAATGGAGAATTCAAACTCCAAATCATCTAGACAATAATAACTCCAAGTAAAGACAAAGTGTGTCTACAAACTTAGGTATCTTTTTCCTTTAATCATGTAATTTTAATTTCATACTTAAATGGGCTCAAATGTATGCACTCAAAATTGAAAATTTACCATTTTACATTGTTGGTTATGAAATTTCTCATTTTCTAATAAAAATATCCATGTTTAATCCCTTATCATTACATATTATTGTCACTCTCCCAACTTTCTTATTTACACACATTGATGTGTCATCACATTTTAAATATAAATGCATAAAATCAGTATATAAACTCTTCTTATCATGATACATATTTTTCAAATTACATTCCATTTCATCCTACCCAAAACTATATGGTATGGTTTGGATATAATATATGTTCATGACCACCCCGTATGGTCTTGGTTTGACACATCCTTTAACTTTAATTGTAATTTGATTATATTTATTGGATCATTTCATCCTCCTAGGTCAACCTTGTCATAATAAATTTCAAAACCCTTTATAAGAAAGTTAATATCCCTTCATTTACTCACATGGAACTCTTATGAGCTCTCATTAAAAATACTTATAAAAAAATGAACTCAATGCTCTATAAATATTTCCAAATCTAATGCACATCCATTAGAGAAGTCACTACTATAGTTTTGAAGCACTAAATAGGTCAAGGATTTTCACTTCCCTCTATTCCAAGCATCCAAATATCCCAATTAAATGTCCTAGCAAGAGAAAAACAATCCCAAACATTGTCAAATTGGTTCAATTTTTTAATCTAGTAGCATATATATAAAAATCATATGATAGGTGAAGACCTACGTGTGGTTTGATGCATCTTCAATTTTTTTCCAACATTGGTGGTATGTAGACTACACTTAAACCCAAACATTAACCATTTTGTAGGGTCTCCTACCCAATGTTAGGGTTTTATGTTTTTTTTTCAGAATATTCAGATGGTTAGAATTGTGTGACACTTAGGGTTTGATAGTGACACTAAATTTTAGTAAATCAAAGGGAACAAGAATTGGTAGATCCACACTCTAAGTAATTCCAAAACCATATAAAAGGTCAAATAATATACAAATGTGCCTGATAGAGGTGTACATTTCTAGACAATGACATTTTTAGATACATTATCAATAAATAAGCATCATCGGGTTTAATACTCCCAATTTATCTTTTTTATAAATAAAGAATTGTTATATGTATTAATAAAGAATTGTTTTGATATTAGATACTTAATTTTGGAATTTAATTAATAATAATAACCCCTATAACAAACCATACACCATTTTTAATGCATTCATAACATCTTTATTAATTTAAAAGGGTGTAAAAAAATTTGAGGCCTCATCAAATCATTGGTATGTAAGAAGCTCTATTAATATGAACCAAACCATTTTTTTGTATTCTTGGAGGAAGATATGGTTTTAAGAAGAATAATCTCTAATTTAGACTTATAGTCATAATCATAAAATTTTAAACACACAATAAGAAGCTAAATATGTAGAAGATCATAGTCCTATAATTTGAATTATGTAAAACATCAGCACAAGACAAAATCACCGTAAGAGGACCAATGTGAATTTGTCTTATACGCATTAATTTTTGTCAGCTTATTTTCAAATCCTTATAGGTTTAGGATATTATAATAACAATATATATAACTCATATACACACTTTCATATTATTGTCTCTATATTTCATCTAAATTTGGGTAAATATGTTCTAAACCCTAACCATTTCTTCTCTAATATTACTTTCTATAGTTTATATAACATTAATAATTGTAACACATGAATTTAGGATCCATGATATATTTTAATTTATTGTATTTATGGTTCTAATTCATAAATACACATATACTATTCAATCTTAATTAGGAAAACCATAGTTTGATATTACATTTTGGTGAACCTTCCTACTTAAAATTACATAAAATATAAGTCTTAACACATTTCTTATATGGTTTCATTTTTCTTAATATGATTTGTCTTCTCATTTATATTTCAAGTTTTCTAAAAACCCTAATTAGGTTTTACATCATCATAATATCCAATATTTATACAATTACAAATAAATAAAATGTAGATAAGAAGAAAAAATTGAATATGGAACTAAAAATACTTATCATCCTCTATCTTGAAAATATTATGTGTGGCTATACACTATATTTAACTAACCATGTTATATTTATAGATATCACTTTAAAAATGAGCCTATAACTATACCTCCATTCCCACATGCTCCTCAACCAATGACACCTCCTATGATAACATTTTATTACTTACTAATAACACCTCAAATAATTATTATAATGCTCCTCATCAATAATATAGTTTAGTTATGAAAACCTACAATTTTTTATATGATCCAATTACATAATCCATTAGTTAATCCAAAATAATCTTACGCTTACCACCATTTTGTTGGAAAATTTTCTAATATTTGTTTTTCATGACATAGAAAAATCCAAGATCTCATTGATGAACACATTTTTAAATTTAATATTGAGTTAAGTACTACATGCATAAATTTTAACCTACCAACATATAACCCTATCTCCACAAACTCTACATATGGAAAGCCAATTATAGATTCTAAACCTATCCATATATCCCCTATAATACATATTCAACGCATAATTATTTCCTAATCCATAATCTAATAGATCAATATATGAATGTATACATCAAACCATGTTACTTTCAAAAATATTTATATTAAAATGAATTTATATTTTACAACCAAATTTCAATTGAGGCTTTGCAATAAACCCAAATATTATTTTCAAAATTTTACAATTCATTAATAATCATAATTTTCTCATGTCTTCTATTTTTTAATATATAAATACCATTGTTTTTTTAATCATAAGACTACTTGATTCACATACATAATCTACACCTCGTGTTAATGATTAGCACCGTATGTTGTAGCTCAAATGTGGACCTTGGGGATTTAGTGAAGATAGAAAAATATAGGTCACTATAGAAAGTGAAATATTTTCACAAAATGTGTCAAATTCAAGACAAAAATTATGAGGAGAGGGTTCAATAATCTAATCTATTGGTTTTACAAGTACAAGGGAAGAGAACCTATAATTCTCATATAAAATAGAATCATAATTAATTCAATGTATATTGTTATATAAGTCCAAACTCTATGAATAAAAAACCAATTAAGTATCAATAATAAATTAATCACACACTTGTAGGAGAAAAAATAATAATTACTTTTATATTGAAATACAAATGATATCCATCACTTATAGGATCTCAACATGAGGATTTACAAAAATACAAATCACACCTAGTTTTTGAACCATGTCTTGATGTTGTTGTCATTGATGACATGGAGCATTGATGGAAAAGAGTGAGTGATGAGGTGTCATATCTTCAGGGGCATGAAGGTTGATTGGTAGTTCCTTCAAAAAGTGGTTTATTTCCTTCTCAAGGTGGTTTCAGGTGTGTTGTCTTGAGTGTTCACGATGGTTTCAGGGTGTTCATTTCTTGGTTGAGGTGGTTGGTGCCCACTGGAAGTATGGAGATGATTGGTGTTCACTTCTAAGGTATCCTACATGTCTGAAATGATTTTTAATATTGTTCAAGGGATTTTAATATGGTCATTAGGTCAAATATTGGAAGTCATTGTTGGAAGATGGATGAAGCAAAAGAATTCCATGTCAATCCAATGTAAGAATGGGATGTGTCTAATAGCATTTTCTAGAGTTCTCATGAGAAGCTACAAGTCATAATTTATCATTTAGAGGAAAATGTGAGGTCTTTCCTATGGCTGCCCTTGAGAACAAGCAGTATAGACATAGAAAAATGAGATTGGTTATAATTTTACATGATCATTTATGATAAAACAAGATGTGGGTCATGTGGAGGAAGGTGTTGCAGATCTAAAGGTCAAGTTTCATGTAAATATGAATACTTATTTGAATTTATGAAGGTTTTAGCTCTATTGAGCTTTTAGAAAGCATTCTCCTAGCTCAAAGGTTATCTCTCAGGATATCAAAGGAACGTAAAATTTTTACATGGTCTCTTAAGGATTTCACGAGTGTTATAAAACTTGATTAAGAATATTCTAGAGAAGGAATGAAGTAAAAGCATTCCCTATAATCTATGATCAATCCATAAGAATGAAAACCACACAAAACCCTCCCCAAACCATAAGTCTGAAGAAATAGTATTTTTGACATTCAAATCACTTGTGAAAGCTAAGGAAATAACTTATGGTTGTAAAAAAATATTTCTATTCCATGTTGGTGCAATTTTGGTTCTTTAGGCATGAATAAATCATATAGATTTAACCTTGTTTTGCAAGTTTTTGGTGATACTACTCTATCTATAAGGTTTCATGATGAAAACATGCATATGGAAGTTTTTTTGGGGGGAGTGTACTTCATACCAAAGAAATATTTTAGGAAAGTTCTTTGAACATTTGTTATGATCCTTAACGATATCTCTCACTTACCACTAAAGGGTAGTCAAGTCAAACTGACCATGAGGGTTTGAAAGGGGTTTTGTGTATAATCCTATTGTTTAGGTGAATAATTAATATCAACATCTGTTACATATCTAAGGTTACATGTTGTAGTTGATTTTTTTTTGAAGTGGTTTGAGGTCTAAATCCTTCTTATCTACAACTACACTACATTCCTATTCAGTAAGTTTAAGAAACTGATATGTTCTTGTGGATTTATATTCATAACCCATGTACAAAATATTTTAAAGGTGAATTAGGGATCCCATCTTAAGTATTTGTGGCTTTGGCTGGTCCGGAAGGTAAATTTATGTAAGGAGTCTCCAAGTCAAGAATGGTATTTGGTGTCTTAAGAACTAGTACATCTAGTCCCAGAAATAATTGATTATGGAAACCATATATCTTGATTTAATTATTTCAATTTGTGTGGTAAGTTGCAAAATAATATCATCTTCTCATAAATTTTTCTCAGGAGCTATGAAAAGAGGTTTAGATAAGTAGACCATTTCAGTTTTGAAGACTAGTTCTTGAAGCTCAAAACCCTTTCTCGAGTGCATCTCAAAGATCATATAAGTTTGATCTATTTTATATAGAGAGAAACAAGGTATGAATATGGGTAGTTGTATAACAACCATAACCCTCTTGAAATCTACTTTTTAATCCATGAAAAAATGTGTAAGTGTGTGGTTTTTCTCAACCTTCAAAATATTTCTTTGTGCATGAAAATCTAATGGTACCCTATTTCATTATGTATTATAAGAATATGATAAGGTTATTAAAACCTTCCTAGTAGTTTGAAGGAGATATAAAGATAAAATTTCATCCCCTCAAGACTTGATAAGTTTTGAAGATCCTTGCCCTAAGTTTTTGAAGCATGTCTTTGACTAGGTGTGAATCCTCCATGATTGTGCACACAAAGATCTTAAGAAGAATTGAAAAAGGAAGGATTCATGATTTTTTATAGTGTATCTCAAGATATTTATAATTATGAAGACCTATTATATATTATTTTCCCTTGATTACATTTCATGACACAAAAGGATGATTCGATCTCTCAACAAGAGCAAGTCAATATTCTTGATGTTCTTTCTCCTAGCTATCCAGTTGAGTTAAAATAGTGTCATGAAACTAAAATGGTGAGTCATAAAGAAGAAATGAAACAAAAGGAAGGATAGGAAATGCATTTTCATGTTGGTAACATTTGTAATTGAGTTATTCATGAGATACATGGCAGGTTTTCTCACCAAAGAAGAGGATATAATGGTGTTGATCACATGTTACATGTCGGTGAGTACAGAGGTTAAAAATGGAATTAAAAAGGATGGGGAGTTGGTAATATTCCTTTAAACATAATTAACCTTGAAGAATCTTTTCAAAATCTAAAAATATTGAATATGAACCTTCCATCAAATTCAGAAGCAATTATTACAATTTTATCATTTTTATGTGATGTGATGTGATGTTCTCTCCTTGTATGATATCACAAGTGGTCAAGTGAATACTTATTAGTGTCAAAGTGAAAAATAATTTTAGAGGTTCCTCCCTTTATTATATATATTAATATTTATCCATGAATATTGTTGTTGAAAAAGTGAGAGAGCTGATAATGTATTGAGACTAGTGTAATTAGGAGAAGGTGTAAGAGAATGTATGAGAAAAATTAGGATCACTATTTGTTGAAAAATAAACTATGTCAAGTGAATCATCAATTTTTTTGTTAATTATAAGTAGAAGTTTAGAAATTTTAAAGTAGGTGCTTTCATCTAAGTTGCATCTTTCAAAGGAGTCAAGTAGGTGCTTCGTCATATCTTTAAGTTGGTGATTCATGTTGAATGGGCTCTCAACAAGTTTGAGACATTTGTAATCCTTCATTAGAAAAAATTTCCATCTTATTTTTCTAACTTTCAAATGGTTTCTTACCTTAAATATTGTCTCCTATGGTTTACATTGTTTATTTCTCATAGATAGTGTTTTTGATAACAAAATAAAGAATTTTAATTGTCTCTCAAAGTTTGAATTTGCATTGATTAACTCCCCTCTTAGTGCCTAGAATTTCCAAAATTTGGTATCAAAATTTGGTCATTTTATAGTGAGTCTAACATCTAAAAGGAGATCCAAATAACTCAAACATGGCAAAAATCAATCAAAAAAATGGTTTCTCAATGTCCAAGAAACCTCTTTTTAATGGATCCAACTATGCATTTTGGAGTGTTATAATGAATAATTACCATATGTTACTAGGATTTTACATATGGGAGTTAATATTCAATGGCTATAATATTCTAACCACACCTCCAACTAATACATAGGGAAAGAGAGAAAGTGAAAACAATTCCAAAGCCATGAATGCAATCCTATGTGGAATGGTAGAGGCTGAATTCATAAAAGTCATGCATTGTGCCACAAACAAAGAGATTTGGGAAAATTTGTAGAACATATATTAAGAATATAGTAAGGTAAAATAAGCCAAGTTACAAACCTATTGTAGTCAATTTGAGAGCCTTAAATGAAGGAAGTTGAAATTATTGCATCCTACTTGTAAAGGGTAGATTAAGTGATTAACTTTGATTAAATGTTTAGGAGAAAATATAGATGAGGCTATGGTTGTCCAAAAGGTATTAATATCCTTATATAGTAATTATGACTCCAAGGTTTCAACTATGGAAGAATACAAATATTTTAAAACTCTTAAAATGGATAAACTTCATGGTATTCTAACTTCCTATGAGATGAGAAAAACTGAATCAAAATCAATCAAGAAAGAAGAAGCATTAAAGGCTAATAAGGAATCCCAAGAAAATAAGAACAAAGTTGAATTTGACATGGAGGAGGATGATGAGAAAATTGAATCCATGTTTGTTAGGAGGTTAAAGAGAGGGTCAGAAAGTACAAGGGAAAGCTACCATTCAAGTGCTTCAACTATGGTCAAGTTGGTCATTTTGCATCCAAGTGTCCTAACAAGAACAAGGGAGATCAAGATGAACATGATGAAGAAACCTCTCATAATAAAAATAATAAATTCAAGAAACATGAAGGTAAGAATAAGTACTTCAAAAAAATTCTATACCAAAGAAGGATAAAATTCTGAATCTAGTGACTTCAACAATTTTGAAAGTGAATATGAAGGTATTGAAACTGAGACTCTATTCATGGCTGTGGAAGTGACCTTTACAATTTAATCAAAAGGTAAAACTCAGTTTGAATATGATAGCTTAGATGAGGAAGATGTAAGAGTAAATCTTGAAGCTGAACTATTAAGTTCTCTTGAAGAATTAAAACTCCAAAGGAAGAAGAATCAAAAGATGAAGTCACTATTGAGAGACTATGAAGAGAAGATCAATATTCATGAGAAAAGGCTAAGAAAAAGGATCAAGAACATGAAGAGGTAATCAAGGAACTTGAAGCACAAATAGGGATGATTGAAGCATCTTTCAAATTCAAGGAGGAAGAACACCTAAAAATAAAATCAAAGTTAGAGATGATGCAAACTCAATTGGATCAAAATTCAAACAAATTGAAGTCCTATCACAAATTTGATAAAATCTCAAATGATCTAGATGAAATTCTAAGAAAGAAAAGATATTTCAATGAAAAATATGGCATAGGATTTAAGGAATAACATAAGGATGATGAACCAACAAGTAATAATGTGATCAAGACCACTCAAGAACCACCTAAAGCAAGGAATGTTGATGTCAAGAATGTCAAGAAGAGATACAATTCAAGAAAACAATCCCATGCAATAAGGTATGCTCACTCTTTCTATGGCTATTGTTTTTCATGCAATATGTTTGGTCACAAAGATTCAAGGTGTATGAGACATGAAAAATGTCAAGGAAGATATCTCATTTCCTATCACTCAAGAAACAAGAATGAAATTATTTGCTATAACTATCAAAATTCGAGTCACATAGTAAATTTTTTTCTATCAGAAACCTATAAAGCAAGACAAGAGGGTGTACATAGTGAAATTAGATCCTACAAGTAAGAAGGAATAAGGTTTGATAGCCCAAAATTCCTTTCACTCTCAAAGTGAAGACATGACATGGTATATTAAAATGTATTCTCAATTCATATGATAGGAAACAATGGAAATTTTATCTCTTTAGAATAAAATACATCAGAACAATGAGATTTGGTGATATTAAATCAATTCGCATTATGGGAAAGGGCACACTAAGCCTTGAAAATGGAAATAAAATCATGATTTTTTTACGTAGATTATCTGAAGCATAATATCTTGTGTGTGACTCAGATGTGCAAGTAAGGATACAAGGTGGTGTTTCATGATAAATTATGTGATACAAGGAAGAACAAGTCAGGTAAGGTAGTTGTAAAGGATAAAATAACCAAGAATAATATGTATGTCCTAAAGGAGATCAACAAAGAGAAATGCTTCACTAGAAAGGTAGATGATAGTTGGATTTGGAATAGGTGGTTAGGATATCTAAATTTTGACAATATTTTAGAATCATCTCCAAGGGATGTGTATGAAACGTGCCTAAGATCACTAAACCAACTGATAAACTTTTCAAAACATGTCTACATGGAAAGCAAACTAGACAAGCTTTAAATCTAAAGAGTACTCTACTACAAGGCCTCTAGAGATGATTCATACTGATCTTGTAGGACCAACTAGAATTGAAAGCATTTAAGGAGAGAGATACTTCATGCTATTGATTGATGACTTCATAAGGATGACTTGGGTTTCCTTCCTCAAAGAGAAATCAAAAGCACTAGAAAGGTTCAAGACATTCAAAGCACTAGTTGAGAATGAGAAAAATGTAAAGATTAAGAGCTTGAGATTTGACAAAGGAGGATAATTTTTGTCAAATGAGTTTGATGATTTTTTGAGACTCATGGGATAAGAAGACAATTCTTATTTGTAAGAACACCTCAAAAAAATGGGGTAGTGGAGAGAAAGAACATGATAGTACAAGAAATGGCAAGAACCATGTTGAATGAATCAAAATTTTCATATGGATATTGGAGGGATGTAGTTAGAACATCAATATACATATTGAATAGAGCTAAAATCAGAATAAATAACAAGAAGACACCTTATGAGATTTGGAGAGGAATACCTGCAAGTGTAAAGCACCTAAGAGTGTTTGGAAGTAATTGTTTCATTAAAAGGGATGAAGACAACCTTGGAAATTTTGACTCAAGGTGTGATGAAGGAATATTCTTGGGTTACTCAAGTAGTTAGTTCAACATATAGCTACTACAATAAAATCCAAAAAAAGATAGTAGAAAGAAAAATGTCACAATTGATTAATCACGCCCAAGGAATACTAAAAATCAATGCAAAGAGACTCCCAAAAGAACTGAAAATAAGGATGATGATGAAATTGAAGAAGTTGATCAAGAGGAAGAAGATGAAGATTAATAATGATATGATATAAAATATCCTTCAAGATAGGTTAAGATGGATCACCCACCAAATCAAATCACAGGAAACAAGGAAGTAGGCATACAAATAAGAAGAAGGTTGAAAAGCATTCAAGATCAAGAAAACATTGCTCTCCTATCCAAAATAGAACCAAAGAATGTTATAGAGGCCAGAAAGGACCAAAATTGGATCAATGTAATGAATGAAGAACTAGAAAATATATAGAAAAATGAAACTTGGGAACTTTTCCCTAGGCCCAAGAACAAAAACATCATTGGAACTAAGTGGGTATTTAGAAACAAGCTAAATGAGAAAGGTGAAGTTACAAGGAATAAATGAAAGGATGGTTTGCAAAGGGTATGCTCAAGTTGAAGGAGTTGATTTTGATGAGACATTTTCTCACATGGATCTGTAAAATTGACAAGGGAAATTTTATAGGTAACCATGCAAAAATTTCATTTTGGTCCCTTGAAAAGGTCTATTAACATTCAAAATGGCCTAAAGGTTCCCTTCCAAAAATAAAATTTTAAGGACTTAGCCTTTTTCAGCCTTTTTGAGCTGGGCACAAAAATTGTTATGCAACATCAAGAAAAGTGCACCCCTTTGAAGATCCTTTGGCACCCTAAAAGGCATGTCAACATGACAAGAGTTGTGCCCCTAAGGTGCTAAGAGTTACATGCCAGCATCCTCAAACCTACGCCAAAGAAACACACTTAAGGTGCGAAAATTGATGTGTCGACACATAAGAATGTGCACCCCTTTTCTCCTTGGTGCTGAAAACATTATGTTGACATCATCTTAAGTGCGCCATAGGTGCTGAAACCTCCGTGTCGACACTTCACCAACCACGCCAAAGGTGGTTGGTGGCAATAAATGCAAATTTTTCTATATATAGGCACATTCAACCTGTCATTTTCACGAATTAAAAATCAAGAAAAGTCTTTCCTCTGCGCTTGTTAGTTATCCTCGTCAGCCTCATGTGTCATTCCTCATGCTTGTGGATCCCACATCTGTCCTTCCTCATTATATATATCCTGAACAACAACAGCCACCCTCGAGCTCACACATGTCTTCGTCGAGCAAGAAGCCAACTAAGTCTAAAGGAAAAGCTAAGTTGACAGAGCAAGAAATGAAATACAAATATCAGAGAGTCAGGATGCCTGACTCACTTGTAGAGTGCAGTCTCGACATCAGAGACTCAGAGCTTGGGCACATAGATATGGATGACTTCTGGGAAAGAACCACAAAGGTTACCGGTGGCCCATGGATGGACAAACTGGTAGGCAGTGGGCTACACTTTGCAGCTGGACTCCCAGTAAGTGCTATAAACAATGAGTTCATCATGATAGTGGCCCATTGTTACAATAAAGACACAAGATGTGTCAAAGACAAAGAGGGAAAGGTAATCATTAACCTCACAGCCCGACACTTCAAAGTCATGTTAGGCATTCCTCACCATAGCCAGTATGTGGCAGTAAGCTGAGAAGACTACATAAAGACTTGGACCGATAATGAGGACAAGTGCATGCAGATGATGAATGAGGTTTACCTAAAGAACAAAAAGGTGGCTGAGCAGATGGCCATAGACCATCCACCGCAGTGATTCTCAGAGGAGCTAAGTGATACCATCACTTTCCTCAACAGAGTTTTTAGACTTCCTGATGCCCACTACTTTCACAAATGGATGCTCAGGTACTTAGAGACCATAAGCAAGAATGTGCCTGAGCAACGTTTCGGCTGGGGAGAGATTATCAGTGATACTATCTCGCAGCAACTCCAACAAGTTTCAACAACTAGGAGATTCTATATGAACTCCTATGTCGTATATGTCGTTGCCTCAGAGAGAGAGTATCAGGACTGATTCAAAGTGGGATATGGCCTCAGGTCAAGATATATGAGTACTACCAGGAGCTAAGGCTCGAGGCCAGTATCGCCCAATTCAACAAGATCAACGACGCCTTCTTCTATGAGGTGATCTACCTAATGAGGCCAAACATGAGGCATGGTCAGACCAGCATGAGCGTGGTCACTACCACAAAGAAATGGGGGGATTTGTTTACACAATTCCCCACCTTCACATATCTCAGAGCTGCCAACTTCCTGGGAGAACCAACAAGGTTGCCAAGGTATGCAGGGCCCAAGTTGATCCTTCTGGAGCTCTCAAGGTAGCTAATTACATATCATGAAAAATGTATGAAAAGGAAGAAGGGTGGAACTCCTTTCCCCTCACAGGTTGGTAGATACACCTACGCCTCATTGGGTAAAGCCTAGGAAATGTTTGCAGCTAGAATTACTCAACTCAAGCATGATTTCAAGCAAGGCCAACCTTCGAACTACTGCTGGCTTGCCTCCCTTAGGCCAAGATCGATCCCATCCATGTCCCAGAGATCGAGGACATATGGATAGACATCAACCATGAAGTTGAAATCAGGTGAAAGGATCACTCCTGGCTGGCATTGGTAGAGATCATCCACTATGGAGTTGTCATCATCCCAAAATATTTCCAAGAAACTGATCAGGAAATTGATCAGGTTTACCTTGACACGATGGGGATGATTGGCCATTTGCAAGCATCGATAGGACAAAGGCACCCAAGACCATAGAAGAAAGGGTCCAGCCCATGTTGCAACACACCGAACATTGGTGCAAACGAAATGGTCTCATCTACCTTGGGGTGGATTTCACTACTTCCCCCTTAGGAAGAGCACCTCCAAAGCCAGATCACTTGCCAAAGGGCAAAGGAAAGGATGAAGTTGGAGAATCAAGCAAGTAGGAGAAAGCTCCTGATAGCCCTCTTTCTGCCTCAAAGAAAATAGTGGACTTAGTGTCCCCAGGAAAGGAAGAAGTGGCAGATGTTCCAATGGACACATCCACTCAGGATGTTGTCACAACTACAACTATGGAGGTGCCCTCCATTCCCTCTTCTACTCCTCTCCCTCCTCCTCCTCAGGTAACCACTCCTTTGGTTGTTTCTTCTCCTCTGTCTTCCTCCCTTCCATCTCCCACTTCTTCCATCTTTTCCTCCCTTACGGATCTGTCACCTAGTATTCCCTCCATCCAACTACAGATCCCTTCCATCTTCCATCTTCTTTTCCTCTCTTGTAGTGACTCTAAGCCCTGTAAGCACTAGTACATCGGACTCTCTATCCATGCCACCACCAAGTGTTTCCACTTTCTTCCCCGAGTCCGCTATAGTTGCTTCCCCTTTCACCCCCGATTTCCTCTTCTTCTTCCGATCCCAATCCCCTAAGTCTGGTTGGATCTCCGACCACCTAAGTCAACACAAGAGAAAGGTCCCCATTGCAGCCATGGACTTCTCCATCATTCCGAAAAAGGGACCCAAGAAGAAAAAAACATTAACTCGCTTCTCAAAAAGTGCCTCAGGAGAAAGGGTCATGGAGATAGCCTATCCGGATCCCATAAAGAAGAAGGAAGATCTGTCTCCTACAGACTTCACAGTGACTCAAGTCACAATGGGAACATCATCCGAAATCCTACAAGGAGAAGCCTTGTCATCTGTTGATGCCCTCTGCAAGAAGCTTCAAGAGGCCAAAGAGGAGAAGAGAGTGCTCAAAGAATAAAACAAACATCTCCTCCAAGCTTTGCAGAAGATGGGCAGAGTACCTTCAAACTAACTACCGTGAACTGCTTCAAAGCTCCCACTAAGAAAAATAGATGAATACATAAAGATTGTTGAATAGGGTACAACTGTGTCATCCTGGATTGAGAAGATCCTCCAGGATGGTCAGGTGATAATTGGTAGGTTCACATTGCTGCACCAAGATATAACTCGAAGAAATAAAGAGCTACAAGCAGTAGCAAGCTCCCTTTCTGAGGAGTTGGATAACGCTAAGTTGTAGTAGGGAACATTCTAGACCATGGTCAACTGTTTGGCTAATGACCTGTTAAAGGTCGGTGTTATCGATCACCCACGGGCACATTATAAATCTCTCACTGCTTTAGATTACCGGGTCGATCAAATGGAATTCATCCTGGAAAGAATCAAAAATTCAAGGAAGAAGCCTTGGATGCACTACACAACATGGAGAAAATAGTTTCAAAGATGTCTCCTAGACTGCTCAATGCATCTTATGAGTTAAGAGAAGTAGATGACACATTTCAGAACTTCAAGGCTATTGTCTCTCAAGGTCTAACGTAAGAGGTCACTTTCAATCGAGAGTCCATCAACAACCTCTTAGCCTTCTACGTGACTTTATAGGCTCTTTGATCGATGCAAACGAAGAGTACGCTGATTTGCCTGACAAGCTCAAGAATGAGAAAGAGACTTGCAAGTGATTCACGACCATTTCAAAGGTCCTTATCAATATCAACTTCAAAAGATAATCAGCAAGTTCATAGAGTATCGGGGCATACAGTGCCACATTGACTCTCCTGAGCCTCAGCCAGAAGCTAAATTTGAGCCGAGAGACGATGATGAATAGCTTCCTCCGAGGATGGATTTTCCATTTTTGTAAAATATTTAAAAGCATGTTGGCACACACGATGACATCATCCATGTTGCACCATGGGATGTTGCCATCCTAAAAATTTCCCCAAAGTCAACTTTTGACTTTTAGATATTTTGTAGATATTTTGTAAATAAGTGGTTGGCTTCTTTTTGTCTTCTTTCTCCTCCTCCTTCTATAAATACTGAATACTTGTTGTATTCCAGGTGGACATTTTTGTATGAAAATTAGAAGTGAGGAGAGAAAGACTTTGTACTTTCTTATAATAGAAGAAAATATTAATACATACATTGAGACTTTGTGCTGAATTTATGTGTTATGTGCATTGGATCTCTCTTAAGTTAGATCTGTGTTCCTTTTCTATTGGATTCTTTCTTACTTTTTTCATTTGTTCATCAATATTGCTTTATTTGTTTATGCGAGTAAGTTTGGC
Organism: Taxus wallichiana var. yunnanensis; assembly: GCA_018340775.1. NCBI lineage: Eukaryota > Viridiplantae > Streptophyta > Pinopsida > Cupressales > Taxaceae > Taxus > Taxus wallichiana. The sequence continues at coordinate 107,086,472 of CM031234.1, forward strand.
TTTGTTTACTACCAGCCCAAAGCATAAACCTTCTGACCTGTTCTATCTTGGAATTCATTTCTTTTCTCCCTTCAGATCTATCCTTCCTCCGTTCTTCCCCTCTCACATTTCCATTCATCATTCGAAACTACCTCTACTGGGATGAGATCCCAAACCCCCTAAAGGCAGAATACTATAAGACTTGCATAGGTTCCTACTGGTAGAATAGCAATAAACCAGTTTCACTTTGTTGTCTCAAAGAGGGGCTATGCCCTGCACATGATTGGATTGTTTCCCCATGATCTATCCATCAACGGATTTTCAAACCAATAGTTTTTGCGACTCTACAGGGATCGAACTAAGGAAATAATTTAAAAACTATGAAAATCACTGCCAGATTGAAAATTTTAACTCTTTGTTAAAAATTAATTTTTTTAGAAGTGATCAAAACTGAAAATTTCCTTATACAAATCCATAGATCTGGACCAGTTAGGAGCTTTTAGTTCACTGAGTTTTTACAAAAATTGTATATTTCCATAGATCTGAGAATCTGATATTTTGATATTTTCAAAACCTTGCAAAATTCAGTTCAAAGATCCGAAAATCAACTTTCTAAATAACCCACTTTTTATCCTTGTTAATCTTTGTCAAAAAACCACAATTGGTTGTTATTAAAGAGGATAAATTTTAAATATTAAAAAGTACATGCTGCTGATTTTGCCACCAAAAAATCAGAAAATTAGCAAAGTACAAAAAAAATTTTTTAAGATCCGTTCTAAATTATTACAAATTTGAACGGATACACTGGCGGGTGAACAATTTACTCGTAGTAGAAGAGCTCGTGGAGAAGTTGATCCAATCTTTGATCTACTTCAAAGGCACAATTTTAGTATCACACCAGCATGATTCGCATCATTAAGTTCGGTGGATCGATCAACAAGAAGTTCCTTGCCTCCATGAAAGAGCCGGTTTCACAAGGTGCTTTGACATCTATCTGCAGTGCTCTTTTGTTAAGCGGAACCACGCTCCCTACTCATGTTCTTTTCCCCATGTTTCAAATGGCAGTACCATGGGGAAATGCCATGGGCCCTCTTACACTACCGCATCTAGTTCATGCCCTCCCTCATGGAAATCACAAGAATTTCCCAAAATTTGATGGGAGTGGAAATCAAAGCACGGATGCGCATATTGCTACATTTATTATGTCATGTAGTATTCTAGATGTGACTCATGAAGATGTATCTATGTGTCTCTTTCTCAGACCTTGCAAGGGCCTGCATCAGAGTGGTTCCAACATTTACCAGCCGGATCCATCACTAGTTGGGCCACATTACGAGCTACATTTGAAGACAGGTATAAGCCTTCGAAGATGATGTTTGTGTTACTTATCAAAGATCACTCACTTGAAGAAGGAGGCCAATGAAACCATGCATGATTTTATCACCCATTTCAATTCATTGATCAACCGTGTGTCACCTGCCATGTTGCCAACACCAGAAAATCAAAAGTGTTTCTTTGTGAATGCCATGAGTTCAAGAGTAAGTTTCTTATTTTACAAGAAAAAATCACCACCTTGGTTCTCACTCAAGTTGCGCCATTCGGATAGAGGACAACTTGCTTATATCTAGTGAGTTAAAATGAGAGCCATCCAAATCAAAGGCTTTGACTCCTTCTCAAGCCACTTCATCAGATCCGGCATTCCAGAAGATGGCAAATGACTTTCTCACATTAAAGAAGCAATTAGCTCAAGCTTCGTCTACCACTCCATACTAGGATATCCCACGGAGGAACTTCACTCCCAACAACGCCCCTCAAAGGCCATGTTTTCCTACTATTTCTCCAAGGTTAGCACTTGAGGCCCCTCCGGTTAATGCCTTGGTTGAGATCGAAGAAGATGAGAAAATTTATGAAGAACCTTCGTCGCAAGGCGAAGATGATCAAGATGTCGGTGAACCGACTGGCGACTCTACGATCGGGTATATGGAATTTGAAGATGAAGAGGAATCGATGAAGAGGAAGGTACCCAAGGGTATGCAAGTGGAGATATCATATGCTATTTTCACCCACTCACAAGGAAAAGAAGCGAGAAGTTGCTTTTTAGATACAAAAGGAAAAGGCTATATTAAATACGCCTCCAACAATCACTAAAAGAGGTAATCCCCTTCCTACTCAACCTCCTATCAAGCCTTTTGTAAAGAAATATTTTCCTCCTATTTCTCCTCCAAATCAACCTCCCTCCATTTCCATAAAGACCAGTACCACTCCTCTACCATCATGAATGAAGGACTCATTCCTTCATCAACGTAACCCTTGGTCACATTCGATATAGTTGATCATGCCAAAAGGACCAAGATCCAAATGTCTGAAGCTGAGTACCTTCAGTCTAACCCCAGAGAAACTTGTTAGATTAACCAAGTATATTCAAAGTCAAGCTACCATTTCTCACCCCATTTCTCCAAAAGGAATTCTTTCCACTCCTCCTACATCCCGCATAAACATTGCCTCGATGTCCACGTGTCAGGTAAAATTGAACCTTTTTACCTATCTCTCTCTTGATTAATGGTCACAAGTTAAGCAACTACATAATTGATTTTGGAGCATCTGACAACGTCATGCCAACAAAGGTCACCCATGCTTTGGGCCTCACACTCACTAAACCTTTCGGCAGGTGTTACTCCATGGAAACCAAGCAGGTACCATTAATAGGTCAGATCAAGGATGCACAGTTCGCATTCGCAGCATTCCCGAAAAAAGAGTTAAAATGACTATTCTCATAGCTGATATTCCAGCTACCTATGGGATATTACTAGGGAGGAGTTTTTGTAGAGAAGTTGGTGGAGAAATCCATATGGACTGGTCCAAAGCTAGAATCCCTGTCAAAGGGGTAATGCAGACATTTGGAGCTTGAATCACAAAAGAAATATCTGGTCACTAACTCCGACGACCCCAAGGCCCAGATTCTCTTTGAATCATCAGGGATGGGGAATTACTTCTTATCCACCGACTCGATAAAATGGAAGTTCTCATCCAGAGGAGGACCTCAACAAGATATGGACACTTGCAAGTTCGATGGCAGTTGTGCAACAAGTGGGTGCGGTGTTGGGGCCGTTCTGATATCTCCTAAGAGGAGATTTTCCCTCTTTCCTTCAAATTGTAGTTTTTCAATACAAACAACACTACTCGAGTATGAATCTTTGCTACTTGGTATGCAAGCTGCAAAGGAAAAGGGAATCAAGAATTTGAAAGTACAAGGTGACACTGAGCTAATTGTCAATCAAGTGAAAGGCATATACCAAGTGAAGAATGATAGGCTCAGACACTACCAATGCAGTGTGGGACAACATCAAGGAGTTTGATGCTTTCTCAATCAAAGTAGTTCCTGTGGGCTCAGAACGACATGGCTGATTCTTTGGCTATCTCGGCCTCTCTCATGCTCCCTCACCCAGGGTTAAAAATAGACACATATACCATTGAGGTAGTTTTCCACCCAAGTGTGCTAGATAATTCACAACACTGGTAGGTATTCAATGATGATAATCAGCTTATCACTTTCCTAGAGAAAGCTGAAAATTTCAAAGAGCTCCATTTCGATGGATCGACTTCTACATGTCGTGAGTCTCTCATGGGCCAAGCGTAGGAATCGGTAGAAGATCAAGGCATATGTCAGCTCAAGGGAAATAAGATCCCGAAAGGTTTAGTTTCCCTGGAATGATTATTTGATAAGCATGACCATTTTGTCAAGAAGAGGCGATAGGATGATCCCAACTCTTCTCTAGAAACCGAATCTATCAATTTGGGCACTACAAAACATCCTCGGTCTATGAACATCGGGAAGTGTTGTACACCCGAGAAAAGTGAAATTTGTCAAATTGCTGAAAAGATATATGGATGTATTGGCATGGTCTTATGCCAATCTGAAGTCATTTAAGCCTAAGGAAATTCAGCATGACATACCACTCAAAGACGACGTTAAGCCTTTTCATCAAAAGCAAAGGCACTACAATCCCAAAATCTCAGGTACTATCTAGGCTGAAATTTAGAAGATGTTGGATGCAAGAATTATTTTCCCCATTCATCACAGTACCTAGGTTGCTAATATTGTACATGTATGGAAGAAGAATGGTGAAATACGCATATGTGTAGACTTTCACAACCTGAACTAGGCATCCTTAAAGGACAACTATCCACTTGCCCATAATGGATCAAGTTCTATAGGCAGTAACTGGTTTAGAGATGTTGTCCATGCTTGATGGTTTTTGGGTTATAATCAGATTGAGGTCACACCTGAAGACCAATTCAAAACAACATTCACCACTCCATGGGGCACCTTCACCTACAACAGGATGCCATTCGATTTAACCAATGCCGGTGCCACCTTTCAACGTGTGATGGACTTTGTGTTCAAAGGTATGATGGGAAAGGTCATCATAGTTTACCTAGATGACTTAACCATGTTCTCTAAAAATGAAGTGATCACTGTGATCATTTGGAGCAAGTCTTGATTAGATGCCGAGAACACGAATTTCTCTAAACCCTAAGAAGTCAGTTTTGGGGTCACCAAAGGAAAATTATTGGGACATGTCATCAGCAAAGAAGGCACAAAGATAGATGTCGAAAGAGTCAAGGCTATTCAGAGCCTTACCTTGCCCACAAGCAAGACCGATGTTCACTCTTTCTTCGGAAAGGTAAATTTTCTCAGCACTTTGTTCTCGATTTTGCTTTGAGAAGACTCATCATATATCTAATATGATGAAAGGGTCATAAATGTTCCAATGGAGTGAAGAAGGAAAGATGTCATTTGAGGATATAAAAGCCTCTGTTGCTCATGCACCTGTCTTGGTATGTCCGGACTTCTCCAAGGATTTCATTATGTACAGTTATGCATCTGCACATACTGTATCGGCTATCTTAATGCAGAAGAACTCTGAGGATGTTGAATCCCCTATCACTTTCATGAGCTCTCCTCTCAAGCCTCATGAACTAAATATGTCACAGCTAGAAAAGCATGCCTTCACCATGGTAAAAGTAGTCAAGAACTTTCACTACTACATATCTTGAATTCTCATAAAGTAGTGCTTGGTTCCTGACACGGCAGTTAAGTCTATCTTGACTCAATAGGAGTTAGGGAGCCTACGAGGGAATTGGATCGCAAAGGTCCAAGAGTATGATTTAGACATCAAACCAACCAAGTTGGTAAGAGGTAAGGGCCTATGTCAGCTTATGGCTGAAAATAAAGACCCAGAAGCACCTAAGGAGCAAGCTGCTCAGGTTGATGAAGAACAAAGTAAACTGGAGAAAGTGGATTCTTTACCCATGGTTCTGTTTGTCATGACCAATGATGAATGGTATTCGACATCACTTTCTTTCTCACTTATGGCAAGTGTCCAGGTCACCTAACCACAAAAGAAAAGTAGATGGTGAAGCTCAGGGTGGCAAGGTATGTCATTTGGGATGACGGGTTGTACAAGCACAAAATTGATGGCATCTTCCTACGATGTGTTGACAAGCCGCAACAGGTAAAATTACTAGAAAGCTTTCATGACTCAACCTGCATGGTGGTCATTTCTCCTCTTCCATCACAGCACATAAGATCATTTAGGCTAGGTACTACTAGCCAATGCTATTTCAAGATGCAGCCACCTGGGTAGCAAAATGTGAACTCTACCAATAGTTTTTTGGCAAACCAAAGTTGGTTGCATTTCCCCTTAGGCCCGTCATTATTGATGAACCATTCAAGAAATGGGGAATTGACTTTATTGGAGCACTCCATCCTCAATCGAGTGCTAGACATAGTTATGTCCTAACAATAATAGATTACTTCACCAAATGGGTGGAGGCCATACCTGTCAAACATGCCACTTCTGAAGTTGTTTATAACTTCATCAAGGAAAATATCATCATGAGATTTGGCATTCCACACAAAATCATTGCTGACAACACTTCCAACTTCTCTTCATGAGAAGTTATTGGTTTTTTCTATGAGATACGAAATAACTTTGGCTCATGCCTCTGATTACTATCCTCAGGAAATGGTCAGGTAGAATCTAGCAACAAGAACCTGGTAACCATCATACGGAAGCTAGTTGATGAAAACCAACGGTCCTGGCACAAGTCATTATATGATGCTTTGTGGGTGGATCATATCACTCCAAAGAGATCTCTCGGCATGTCACCTTTTTAGGTATTATATGGGACTGATGCTTTGAAGTCCCTATCTCCATGGAACTTCCTGCTCTACGCTTGGCACGAGCTATCAAAGATGAAACTTTTCAAAATTCTTTGGAAAAGAGAATTATGTACCTAATGGAACTTGAAGAGAAATGAGTAAAAGTGGTCAAAAGATCACCGAACATCAGAATCAAGTCAAGAGGTTGTTTGACAAGAAATCCAAGCAGAGAGATTTCCAGGTAGGGGATCTTGTCCTTCTGTGGGACAAATGAAGAGAACCAAAAGGTATGCATGGAAATTTTGACTCTCTTTGGAGAGGGCCATACAAAATCAAGTAGCTCAATGGAGAGAATAGTTTCTATCTCTCATATCTGGATGGAACTAAGCTCCCGCTCCCCTATAGCGGGAAACATCTGAAGCTCTTCAGGAAGTAGAGCTTGCTCTCTTCTTTGTACAAATTTCTTTTTTCATGTGTTTTTTCTGTTGTTTGCTTTCTGTTTGTTGTGTTTCCTTTCTTTCTTTTAGGTCACCCTTGTTTTTGACTCTCTGTAACCCAATGGATAGGAACATGAGTCTAGGATTCTCTACCCTTAAGTTTCACTCAAAGATAGTCCCTAAACAGAGCCAGTTGTTATCTTGTAAAATTAACAAGGGAAATTTTTGGATAACCATGCCAAAATTTTATTTTGGTCCCCTAAAAAGGTCTATTAACATTCAAAATGGCCTAAAGGTTCCCTTCCAAAAATCAAGTTTTAAGAACTTAGCCATTTTTCAGCCTTTTTGAGCTGGGCATGCAAAATTGTTGTGGAAACATCAAGAAAAGTGTGCCCCTTTGAAGATCCTTTGGCGCCCTAAAAGGCATGTCAACATGACAAGAGTTACGCCCCTAAGGCACTAAGAGTTACATGCCAACATCCTCAAACTTGCACCAAAGAAACGTGCTTAAGGCGTGAAAATTGATGTGTCGACACATAAGAATGTGCACCCCTTTTTCCTTGGCACTAAAATGTTATGTTGACATCATCTTAAGTGCTGAAATCTTGGTGTCGACATCTTTCCATCCAGGCCACTGAAACCTCTGTGTCGACACTTCACCAACCACGCCAAAGGTGGTTGGTGGTGCAATAAATGTGCATTTTTCTATATATAGGCGCATTCAACCTGTCATTTTCACGAATTAAAAATCGAGAAAAGTCTTTCCTATATGCTTGCGGTTATCCTCAATCGCCCTCACGTGTCGTTCCTTGCATGCTTGTGGATCCACATCTTTCCTTCATCATTATATATATCTGAACAACAGCAGTCACCCTCCTCGAGCTCACACATGTCTTCGTCAGCATAAGAAGCCAACTAAGTCTAAAGGAAAAGCTAAGTTGACAAAGCAAGAAATGAATACAAATATCAAAGAGTCGGGATGCTTACTCGACTCACTTGTAGAGTGCGATTCTTTACATCGAGACTCGAGCTTGGGCACATAGATATGGATGATTTATGGCCGAGAACCAAACAAGTTACTTGGTGGCCCATGGATGGAAAAACTAGTAGGCGGCGGGCTACACTTTAGTAAGTAGGACTCTCCAAGAAGTGCTATAAACAATGAGTTCATCATGATAGTGGCCCGTTGTTATAATAAAGACACAAGATGTGTCGAAGACAAAGAGGGAAAAGTGATTATTAACCTCATCCCCTCCACTTCAAATCATGTTAGGCATTCCTCACCATAGCCAGTATGTGGCAGTAAGCCAAGAAGACTGCATAAAGACTTGGACCGATAATGAGGACAAGTGCATGCAGATGATGAATGAGGTTTACCTAAAGAACAAAAAGGTGGCGAGCAGATGGCCACAGACCATCCACCACAGTGACTTCTCAGAGGAGCTAAGTGATACCATCACTTTCCTCAAGAGATTTTTAGACTTCCTGATGCCCACTACTTTCACAAATGGATGCTCAGGTACTTAGAGACCATAAGCAAGAATGTGCCTGAGCAACATTTTGGCTAGGGAGAGATTATCAGTGATACTATCTCATAGCAACTCCAATAGGTTTCAATGACTGGGAGGTTCTATATGAACTCCTATGTCGTATATGCCACTGCCTCAGAGAGAGAGTATCCAGGACTGATTCAAAGTGGGATATGGCCTTAGGTCAAGATATATGAGTACTACTAGAGCTAAGGCTCGAGGCCAGTATCACCCAGTTCAACAAGATCAACGACACCTTCTTCTATGAGGTGATCTGCCTAATGAGGCCGAACATGAGACATGGTCAGACCAGCATGAGCATGGTCACTACCACAAAGAAGTGGGGGATTTGTTTACACAATTCCCCACCTTCACATATCTCAGAGCTGCCAACTTCTTGGGAGAACCAACAAGGTTGCCAAGGTATGCAGGGCCCAAGCTGATCCTTCTGAGCTCTCAAGGTAGCTAATTACATATCATGAAAAATGTATGAAAAGGAAGAAGGGTGGAACTCCTTTCCCCCTCACGGTTGGTAGATACACCTGCGCCTCATTGGGTAAAGCCCGGGAAATGTTTGTAGAGCTGGAATTGCTCAACCTGAAGCATGATTTCCTAGCAAGGCCAACCTTCGACTGTCGGGCTTTCCTCCCCAAGGAAAAGATCAATCCCATCCATGTCCCAGAGATCGAGGACATATGGATAGATGTCAACCACGAAGTTGAAATCAGGTGAAAGGATCACTCCCGGCTGCACTAGGTAGAGATCATCCACTATGGAGTTTCCATCATCCCAAAATATTTCCAAGAAACTAATCAGGAAATTGATCAGGTTTACCTTGACACGGATGGGGATGATTGGCCATTTGTAAGCATCGATAGGACCAAGGCACCCAAGACCATAGAAGAAAGGGTCCATCCCATGTTGAAACACACCGAACATGGCTGCAAATGAAATGGTCTCATCTACCTTGGGGTGGATTTCACTACTTCCCCCTTACGAAGAGGGCCTCCAAAGCTAGATCATTTGTTAAAGGGCAAAGGAAAGGATGAAGTTGGAGAATTAAGCAAGCAGGATAAATCTCCTGATAGCCCTCTTTTGCCTCAAAGCAAATAATGGACTTAGTGTCCCCAGAAAGAAGAAGTGAAGATGTTCCAACAGACACATCCACTCAAGATGTTATCATAACTACAACTATGGAGGTGCCCTCCATTCCCTCTTCTACTCCTCTCCCTCCTCCTCCTCAAGTAACCACTCCTTTGGTTGTTTCTTCTCCTCCATCTTCCTCCCTTCCATCTCCCACTTCTTCCATCTTTTCCTCTCCTCACGGATCTATGTTTCCTCATATTCCCTCCATCCAACATAAATCCCTTCTATTTCCACCTCCTTCTCTTCTCTCTTGTAGACTCCTCCAAGCCTTATGAGCACTAGTGCATTGAACTCTCTATCCATGCCACCACCAAGTGTTTCCACTTTCTTCCCAAGTCCACTACAGTTGCTCCCCCTTTCACCCCCGTTTCCTCTTCTTCTTCCGATCCTATCCCCTAAGTCCTGGTTGGATCTCCGACCACCTGAGTCAACACAAGAGGAAGGTCCCCATTGCAGCTATGGACTTCTCTGTCATTCCGACAAAGGGACCCAAGAAGAAAAAATCATTAACTCACTTCTCAAAAAGTGCCTCAGGAGAAAGGGTCATGGAGATAGCCTATCCGGATCCCATAAAGAAGAAGGAAGATCTATCTCCTACAGACTTCACAGTGACTCAAGTCACAATGGGAACATCATCTGAAATCTTGCAAGGAGAAGCCTTATCAGTTGTTGATGCCCTCTGCAAGAAGCTTCAAGAGGCCAAAGAGGAGAAGAGAGTGCTCAAAGAAAAGAACAAACATCTCCTCCAAGCTTTGCAGAAGATGGGCAGAGCTCCTTCAACAACTACTGCAGAACCTGTTCAAGCTCCCAACCAAGAAAAAATAGATGAATACATAAAGATTGCTGAATAGGGTATAACTATGTCATCCTGGATTGAGAAGATCCTCCAGGATGGTCAGGTGATAATTGGTAGGTTCACGTTGCTGCACCAAGATATAACTCGAGGAAATAAAGAGCTACAAGTAGTAGCGAGCTCCCTTTCTGAGGAGTTGGATAATGCTAAGTTGCAGTAGGGAACATTCCAGACCATGGTCAATCATTTTTGGATGATGACTGTTAAAGGTCGGTTATTATCGATCACCCACTTGTAGCACATTATAAATCTCTCACTACTTTAGATTACCATGTCGATCAAATGGAATTCATCTTGGAAAGAATCAAAAATTCAAGGAAGAAGCCTTGGATGCACTACACAACATGGAGAAAACAATTTTGAAGATGTCTCCTAGACTTCTCAGTGCATCTTATGAGTTAAGAGAAGAAGATGACACATTTCAGCACTTTAAGGCTATTGTCTCTCAAGGTCTAGCGCAAGAGGTCACTTTCGATCGAGAGTCCATCAACAACCTCTTAGCCTACCATGACTTTATAGGCTCTTTGATCAATGCAAACAAAGAGTATGCTGATTTTCCCAACAAGCTCAAAAATGAGAAAGAGACTTGTAAGTAATTCATGACCATTTCAAAGGTCCTTATCAATATCAACTTCAAAAGATAATCAACAAGTTCACAGAGTATCGGGCACAGTGCCACATTGACTCTCCTGAGCCTCAACCAAAAGCTAAATTCGAGCCGAGAGATGATGAATAGCTTCCTCTGGATGGATTTTCCATTTTTGTAAAATATTTAAAAGCATGTTGGCACACGTGATGACATCATCCATGTTGCACCATGGGATGTTGCCATCCTAAAATTTTCCCCAAAGTCAACTTTTGACTTTTAGATATTTTGTAAATAAGTGGTTGGCTTCTTTTTGTTTTTTTTCCTCTTATAAATACTGGAATACTTGTTGTATTTTGGGCGGATAGTTTTGTATGAAAATTAGAAGTGAGGAGAGAAAGAATTTGTACTTTCTTGTAACATAAGAAAATATTAATACATACATTGAGACTTTGTGTTGAATTTATGTGTTATGTGCATTGGATCTCTCTTAAGTTAGATTTGTGTTCCTTTTCTATTGGATTCTTTCTTTCTTTTGTCATTTGTTCATCAGTATTGCTTTATTTTTTATGCAAGTAAGTTTGGCTCTGTTTACTACCAGCCCAAAGCATAAACCTTCTAACCTTTCTATCTTGGAATTCATTTCTTTTCTCCCTTCAGATCTATCCTTCCTCCATTCTTCCCCTCTCGCATTTCCATTTGTCATTCGGAACTACCTCTACTAGGATGAGATCCCAAACCCCCTGAAGGCAGATACTCTAAGAATTGCATAGGTTCCTACTTTGGTAGAATAGCAATAAACTAGTTTCACTTTGTTTTCTCAAAGAGGGCTATGTCAGGCACACTATTGGCTTGTTTCCCCACAATCTACCCATTCTTTTCAAACCAACAACAACATACATAGGATTAAAATTATATCAAATGGATGTAAAGTCAACATTTCTCAATGGGAACTTGAATGAGGAATTAAACATTGAATAACATGATGGATCCTCTATCACTGAGGACAAGGATCATGTTTATAGGTTGAATAATGAATTATATGGTCTCAAGTGAGCCCTTAGGGCTTGGTATGGTAGGTCAGATAAGTATTAGGTTGATCAAGGTTTCAGGAAAGGAGTATTTGATAACAATCTATATATAAAGAAGAAGAAGGTCATTTTTTTATTTTTTCTGTCTATGTTGATGATATAATATTTGAAAGTGATAGCGAGACTATGTCATAAATATTTTCATAGGTCATGAAGGAGTTTGACATTTCAATTCTTTGAGAAATTTCTTTCTTCCTAGGGCTACAAATCAGTCAATCCAAAGAAGGTATCTTCATATCATAGATAAAGTACATCAAGGAGATGCTCAAGAGATTTCAAATGGAAAATTGCAAGCTAGTAAGCACTCTAATGATTGTAGGATGAAAACTCAGCAAGGATGACAACTCACCAAAGGTAAATCAGACCTCATATAGATATATGATAGGAAGCCTCTTGTATTCAACTACATCTAGGCCTGATATCATACAAGTAGTTGGTTTGGTTGGAAGGTTTCAAGAAGATCCTAGGGAAATTCATCTCCAAGCTGTCAAAATAATCATCAAGTATCTCATGGGGACCATGGAATATGGGCTTTGGTATCCAAAATGCAAAAGAATTTCAAATCAAATCCTTCATAGATGTAGATTGGGTAGGTAGAATTAGTGACACAAACAACAAAACTAGTGGAGACTTATTTGTAGGTAAATTCCTTGTGTCTTGGTTAAGTAAGATGTGTTATCTTCTAGAACATTCCACATGTGAAGTTGAGTATGTAGCAACAACCTTATGTTGTACTCAAGTGATGTGGATGAAGAAAACACTTGAAGACTATAAAATTGAAAATGAAGGTCCTATACCTTTGTATTGTGATAACACAAGTGTTATAAGTGTTTCCAAGAACCCAGTGTTTCACTCCAAGACAAAACATATACCAATCAAGTACCATTTCTTGAGAGAACAAGTGAGTGAGCAAATAATCAAGCTTGAATATGTATCCAAAAAGGAGGAATTGGTTGATATCATGACTAAACCTCTACCAAAAGTAGTTTTTGAGAATTTAAGACACAAATTGGGGGTAATCCATGCCCCAAGAAATCACTAAATGCTTCAATTCATAAAAAGGGATAAACTCAAGAGCCATATATGCTCAAAGAAGGATCAAGAAGTGTCAAAATAGGGAAGCTAGTTCACTAGTTCAAGGTACAAGTTGAGAATACCAAATAAAGGTATGGGAAAAGAGTGAAAAATTAGTGTTTGAAGAGAATAGGTTCAAGGGGAGAATCAAGGCTGATTGGTGAAGAATTTTATGCATTCTTTCAATCCATAAATGAAAATATAACTAACCTAATCCAAGGGGAGCTTGAAGAGGTAAGTTTATGCCCTGTTATTGATTTTTTGCATATCATTTGCTTAATGAACCTTTATCATAGATGTGAAAGGGGGATAATTCCTTCAAAAACAAGGAAAGAGATCCTTAAATGTTTATATGCATGTTTTCCATCAAATTTTCTTGTTTTTGCTGCCATCAATGATAAAGGGAGACATTGTTGAACCTTGTCTTGTTATTTTTATCAATGATGACATGGAGAATTGATGGTAAAGAGTGAGTGATGATGTATCATCTCTTCAAGGGCATGAATATTGATTGGTAATGCCTTCACAAAGTGGTTTAGTTCCTTCTCAAGGTGGTTTCAGTGTGTCTTCTTGAGTAGTCATGGTGGTTTTAGGGTGTTCAAGTGCTTGGCTATGTTGGTGGTATCCACTCGAGATATGGAGATTCTTGGTGTGCACTTCTCATGTATCTTATAGGTTTGAAATAATGTTTCAAGAGTGTGCAATGGCTTATAGGGTGGTCATCAGGTCAAGTCTTGCAAGTCATGGTTGGAACTATCCCATTTAGGCCTAATTCAAGGACTTAATGAGATGGATGAAGCAAAATTAGCCCATGTCAATATAATGTAAGCACGGTAGGTATCTAGGAAGATTTTATATAGTATTCATGAGAAGCTACATGCCATAATTTATCAATTGGAGGAAAATTTGAGGTCTTTCCTATGACTTCCCTTGAGGAAAACAATATAGGCATGGAAAAATGAGATTGGTTATGATGGTACATGATCATTTATGAGAAAAAAATATATGGGGCATGTTGAGGAAGGTGTGGCAAAGCTCTATATGAAGTTTCATGTAAATATTATGATATTTTTGAAGTTATGAATGTTCTATCTCTATTGAGCTTCTAGAAAGCATTCTCCCACTCGAAGGTCATCTCTCAATAGATTAAAGGAATGTAAAAGTTTTACATGGTGTCTTAAGGATTTCACTAGTGTTATAGCAATGAGTTAAGAACATTATAGAGAAAGAATGAAGTAAAATGGTTCCCTATACTCTATGAAAAATCCTTAAGAGTGCAAACCACTCCAAACCCTCCCCAAACCCTAAGTATGAAGTGATGGATAAGAAATGATGTTTTTGACCTTCAAATCAATTATGAAATATATGAAAACAACTTAGGGTTGTAGAGAAATATTTCTAGTCCATGTTTGTGGCATTTGGGTTCTTTAAGAATGACTCTATCCTACGATTTACCCATGTTTTGTAACTTTTGGTGATATTTATCTTTCTAGAAGGTTTCATGATGAAAACATGCATGTGGAAGTTTGTTTCCGAAGTGTACTTCATTCCCATGAAATATTATTGGAAATTTATTTGAACATTTTTGTGATCCTTGCCAATATCTCTCACCTACCGCTAAAGGGCAATCAAGTCAAACCAGCCATGAGGGTTTTACAGGGGTTTTGTCTATAATCCTAACATTGAGGTGAAAAATGAATATGAACATCTACTTCAAGTCTAAGGTTACATGTTGGAGCTCATTGTTTTCTTTGGTGAAGGGGTTTGAGGTCTAAATCCTTTTGGTATAAAACTACACTACATGCCTTTTGATGGCGAATCACAGCACCCCTGGAAGTCTGCAACTCGATGGGTTGAGACTCTCAGTGCGATTGCATAACATGGAGATTTTCCCAAGAGTGGGACCTTTCAAAATCGGAAAAGCTCTCCGGATGAAGGCCGGTTCCTATTCCTTTGTTCAAATGCACATGTAAAAATGCAAAGGGTTTACTCAAAAACCTAATCTAACTTGCCAAGGAGACATGGTAAGAAGATGTATAAAAATAAACCTAAACTGACAAAGGTGATGCACCGAGGAATGAAGAACACTGTCTTGCCAATAAACACGTACCATTAAAATTTAATGCAAGATCATGCACAGATAACCAAATTTTCAGGTGAAAGATCGGGAGGATGCAAATGAACATAGAGAGGGTTGAGAATCATCCAGGACATGTATTATTTTCTCCAAATATTGATACAAAGACACTACAAAATGCCAAGAGGCAAAGTTACATTATAGTTTTAGATGGGAGGTTTGAACTCCACAAATTCACTGCCAAAGAGAAGAAGGGAGGGGAAAAACAAGATTATCCAACCTTTAGAAAGAAGCCCCTCCTTATAATTTATAGGAATAATCGAGAGGAAGAGAGAGAGAAATTCCAAACCTACCCCAACCACCTCCGTTTGCATTTAATTCATCTCATTATGATGGTAGGTGAGAACCCTAGCAAACTTAAAAAGTGGCAAACTGTATTTCAAATTTTTAAGAACTTTTTCCCACCCAATTAAATATATCCAGTCGTAGTTGGTTAGAGGACCTCATAAGATTTCCGAAAATTCCAACCTTGCATGAATCTATGCTCTCTGTGAAAAGTTATGGCCATCTAAATATCTCGGGTCGTGGTCTACTTCTGTCGGCGCTCGGAATGTTGTGCCTCCTGAAGGTGCGCCAAAGGCGCATCCATATTTTTGTCGACACTCTTTGTTGTGCACCCTTTACTTGCACCTTGGCACATCCATATTTGTGTCGACATCCTCTTACCTACGCCAAAGGCGCATCCATATTTGTGTCGACACCCTTTGATGTGCATCATTTACCTACGCCAAAGGTGCATCCACATTTGTGTCAACATCCTTTTACTCGCACCAAAGGTGCATCCATTTTTATGTCTACATCCTTTGACGTACGCCATTTACCTCCGCACTAAATGTGCATCCACATTTGTGTCGACATCCTTTTACCTACGCTAAAGGCGCATCCATTTTCGTGTTGACACTCTTTGTTGTGCGCCCTTTACTTGCACCTTGGCGCATCCATATTTGTGTCTACATCCTCTTACCTATGCCTTTGGTGCATCCATTTTTGTTGGGCTTTGAGTTTCTTTTATTTCCATATTCTTCTGCTTGCCTATATCTACCTGGGGGGAAAGATATATACAACAATGCCTAGTTAAGAAGGTTGAGAACATGTGATTTTATCATGGATTTATATTCACAACCCATGAAAACAATATTTTGAAGATGGATCAAGTATCCTGCTTTTAAATATTTATGGATTTAGTTGGTCCGGTAGGTAAAGTTATGTGAGTAAGGAGTATCCAAGTCAAGACTGGTCTTTGGTGTCTTAACAACTAATACATACAAGTACAAAAATACTTGAATATGAAGACCATATATCATTTTCTAATGATTTCACTTGTTGTGGTAAGTTAAAAAAGGATAGGATATTCTCATAAAATTTTCTTATAAGCTATGAACATAGGTTTACCTAAGTAGAAAACCACACTTTTGAAGACTAGGCCTTAAAGCTCAAAACTTGTCTAAGCGTGTCTTAGAGATCATGCAAGTTTGATATATTTTATATAGAGTTAAACAAGGTATTAACATGTGGAGTTGTAAAACATACATAACCCTCTTGAAATTCACTTTTGGATCAATGCCCATCTCGTAAGTGTGTGTGGTCATTTTCAATCTTGAAAATCTTTATCTATATATACAAATCCATTAGTACCCTTTTTCATTATGTATCAAAAGAATAAGATAAGGTTTCTAATACATTCATAATAGTGTGAAGGTCATCTAAAGATCACATTTCATCTCTTTAATCCTTGAGAAGTTATAAAGAGCCTTGCACTAACTTTTAGAAGCATGTCTTTGACTAGGTCTCGAATCCTCCATGATCGTGCACACAAAGGTCTTAAGAAGAATTGATAAAGGAAGGATTCATGATTTGTTCTAGTGTATCTTAAGATATTTATGATGATGAATACCTCCCAGTATATTATTTTCCCTTGAGTACATTGCATAGCACAAAAGGATTAGGATTCTGTCTCAATAAGATCAAGTCGGTGTTTTTGACGTTCCTACTCCTAGCTATGAAATTAAGTTAAAATGGTGTCATGACACTAAAATGCTGAGTCATAAAGAATAAATGAAACAAAAGGAAGGCTAGGAAACACATATGTATGTTAGTAACATCCGGTATTGATATCTTCATGAGTTACATGGAAATTTTTCTTGCCAAAGAAGAGGACAAAAATTGTGTTGACCATAACATGTCAATGAGTATAGGGGTTAAAATGGTTGGTTTTTAGTGAATTTAGGAGGATAGGGAGTTAGAAGCTTCCTTTAAACATCATTAATCTTAGATAATATTTTTAGAATCTAATATATTGAATATGAACTCATGTCATCAAATTTAGAAGCAATTATTTCATTTTGATTTTTGTGTGATGTGATATTACCTCCTTATACGTGTAGACACAAAATCTAGATCACACTCCTTTGTGTCCTCTTTTGAATAGTCATCCTGATGTGATAACCTAACCATGACTCCTTTACCGCATATTCATATTATTTTAGTTACTTATAATTGAATTATTACCCATCCTCACATAGTTTATTAATTTAATTACTTTAATTAAATTAATTTACACATCATCCAACCACATCACCTAGACACCTCACCATGGACTTTTTCTTAGCCTATTAATTACCTTAGAATTAGTCTCCACTTATCCTAACTAGTTGAGACTTAGTCTAACCCTAACATAAATTCCTATTCTTTCTCTAACAACATACCCACTTATCTAAGTGTTAACTACCACTTTAGACCCGGACCAATAGGGAGAACTCGCCAAAAATAGCCAAGATATTCTATTTTTAGTAAACCTAGGATATCCCACTTAACCGATGTTGGTTAACCCTCAACCGAAACCGGTTACTTTGACCATCCACAGTCACCATATATACAAGTTAGCTATCTTTTTCCTTGGTTGGTCACTTCAAGTTTTGGGAGAAAGATATTTTAATTCTCATCAAGATGACACAATACATCTATCTATAGTTCTAAGAAATTACCAGGGATTATCTAAAGCACTGGCATACATAGTGACACTTTAGGAAGCACTCGCCACGACATTGACCACCAGGTTCACAGATCAACCATCACCTTCCTCCACTCACCAATCTTATAGAACAAGCAAGTGCATCTAATTTTGTATCATTCCTATACATATTCATTAAGTTATTTATCCCTTGGTTATCAAAAAAAATTATTTCTTATATTTCACCATCTCCATTTTCCACCCCATACCCTTATCCAGCCACCATAACCTTCTGAATCTTTATTCCTAACCTTTTACACACTTTTGAGTTTTTATCACCTTATCACGAACCCAACTAGTTTCCATTTTATTTTTGTGTAATCACAGAGAATCCCAAAACCACCTATTAATCAACTTTCACCAAATTTCCCCTATCGATGTTGGTTACCTTCATTGCCATCAGCTTTCCCTATCACCGACATCGCTTAACAAACCGACATTGGTTTTGTATCTCCTGCCAGACTTTTTCTAAATTGACCTTAACACCCCAAAGGCCTCACAAAAATATCACCCAAGCCAAATACCCTACCTGAAGCCTCTCCACATACCTCCCCATCTCTCTGTGTAGACACAGAGAGAACCTAGACACCTATTTTTGATACTTTTACCATTCCCACAGAAATTGAGATCGGTTATCCCTAACCGGTATCGGTCATAGATAAACCGTCATCGATCACACTTGAACGATATTGGTCTTTGTGTTTGGTAAACTACCTCAGAACAACAAGCACCCCAATCACCCAAATTAGCCCCAAATTGTACGGACATTACCCAAACCCCGTCTGCGACTTCCGATCACTTGCCCAGCTTGTGACCTAACCCGTGACCTTTGACAGTTTAATATCAAAGCATTTAAGTGGATTAAAGTTGATAAGTAATTTGAGATACCTAAATTGGATTACTACCACTAGATTTGTTTATATGAATGCTCATTTGTCTTATCTTTAAATATATATATATATATATATATATATATATATATATATATATCGCTGGATTGACAACCATTGAGGAAGTATCATACTTCATGGATCTAGCTCCCGCTAGTCAATCCACTATCCTTTTCATATTAACTATATTTTATGGTCTTGTTTTGCATTTCGGTAGTTCTTCCTAGACAATACTGAATTCTTGCAGTCAAATTGGATTAGGAAATTAGAACATGCACATAACCTTCAACCAATATCACAATAGGTATTCCTCATTAGCCTATATCCCCTTATCTGTTTCATTAATTTTTGAATAATCTGGTGAAAAATTTTAGTGTGATCAGTGGGACCCATCTGGGTTCCTTACATTCATTCATTCTTAGGGAATTTTTGTATGTTTGTTTCTTTTTAAAAAAGGAAGTTAAAAATAAATTTTCTCCTTGGGAATGTTCTCTTTCTTCTATCTGTCTAAGTGACATTTGTATTTTAAGACAAAAAGGAATCATTCTTTTTCTTCTTGCATTCACATTAGTGAAATTAATTCTCTTTCCTATTCACTCTCTATTTACATTGAATATCACATTTTGATTTGGGTTCTAAAATAATTTCATTTCATACTTCTATTCTTACATTTTTAGCTCACATTAAAAATGAGAGAAACCTATACCCTAGAAGTCATGCCCACTGATGGTTGACATAATTTAATCGTAGAGCACCTTCTCTTCTCTCTCTCTCTTTCAAACTACACAAATATAAATTTACACATCTTCTTAAACAACACCTTACCTAGAAGAACCTATAAAAATCACACGATCAGAGGATTGATAGTGGGTGCCCAACTAGTTTCTCTATCCAATCATTAACTCAGAGAAAGGACCACCCCTACCAAAACATAACCTGAAACCTCCCTTAGATTTTACTCTTCATATGAAACCTTCCCAACCAAAAAAATTTGTTCTGTTCACAAAGTCAGTCTAAAATAACATAAGCTAAAACATAAAATTCACTTATAGGATTGTGTGTTTTTGTTAGCTTTTTCATGAGTTGTGTTTTGAGTTGTTAGTTTATGTTCTTCATTTTATTCTTCCTTTCACACTTCTTCATCATGTTTGGTGTATCTTGACTATTTATGAGTGTGTCTGGATCCATTACTATCATACTCAATTTTTCTAGGTTGATATTTCATCTGATTTAATTCACAAAAATCATTTTTTCTTCACTTTTTTAATTTTCAGAGTGATTGACATCGGTCCAATGACCATCATCAGTTTACATTTGACCATCATTGGTTTAACTAACCGTTGTCATCTTCCAGTTGTTTTTGTTCATCATACCAAAAATAGCATTCATCACATCTTCTGTTCTTTTTGAAGTTCTCAAGACATCATCATACCCCCAAAATTTTAAAAATCATATTCAAATACAACATCTTTATTTCATTTTCATCATTTTTGCCTCATTTGCAACACTATTGATTTCCCACAATAATTGGTATTGATTTCCCTAACCATCATCAGTCACCCTATAACCGGCATCGCTTAACCTAACCGTCGTTGGTTCCTTTGTTTTAATTTTTAATTAAAATACCAATTAGTTTCACCTCCTAGAATCTATTCTCATCCATTTTTGTTGTTTTTATGTGTCATTTAAAGAGAACGATTTTACCAGGTCTATGCTAATTCACATGGTTTTGACATAAAACCAATCCAATACCCTTGTGTTTCACACTTTCCTTCAGCCACTCCCATATAACCCATCATCGTATTCCATCATGTTGCCTATGGATCCAACTCAGCCCATCACCATTAGTATCAGTGATGAGGAGTTTGCAAGACTCCTTGGCGAGAATCCCATTGGCCTACAATATTATCTCACCAGCTCATCTACCTGGGACTCTTCAAGATAGTTGGTATATGGCATGCTTGTGTCTATCCCTCTTGCCCTCACCCCCACTTCCGTGTCAGCTACCACTAGCTTGAAATTACCCTCATCCACCTTACCACTTGTGGTGTCTCAACTAGACCCCACATCCTTTATAACTATTACACCTATGGAATCTATTGCACCCATGGTGTTAACTATTCCTTCGTTAGTTGCCTTGAGCATAGCCCCATCTACACCCTTTACCTCATATGTACCAATTGCATCATAACCACCCATGGTGTCGAAACCCATACCCCATTCAAAACCTCGTCCTTTCAACCTCGTAGTCTCTACCCTCAATTACCACAAGAGTCGTTATAACTACCCCACATACTTATACATATCACCAAATACCCCTAATCTCATCTATCACATATTCAGGATACCTTCCACCTACATCTATTCCTCCTTCGTAGTTCTCATACTCAGCACCACCATCTACTAGGATGATTTCCACATCATACATCGATCATCAACCTCCTTATAATGCAAGGGTGCCTAATCATCACAACCCACCAACGACCTTATAAATATGATGATGGAAAAGATACAAACATTAGAAGAATCGGTATTGAGCTCTCATAACTCCTTAACCGATGATGAAATCTGTAATGAGCCCATCCATTTGTCTATTTCCATTTGTCCATACCTTGCGATTGAGAAATTCCCAAATTTAATTGGTTAAAGTAAATAAGACCCATGGAAACACTTGTGTTATTTCAAACATGGGTGTTATTCGATCCCCTATGAAAATGCTTTACTCATACAAACATTCCCCATGTCCTTAATGGGACCTACATTAGACTCGGTATAGTTGTTTTCCTCAACATTCTATTTACTCATTTAATCAAGTGGCTCAAGCCTTCTTAGTCGATTTTTCAATTAATATCATCAACAAGGTCACTATGAATGACCCGTACTCAACTAGAAAATATGATGATGACTTTATTGCTGATTTTTTTGCTCATTAGTAGAGCCTCATCAATCAGCTAATGTTCCAATTACCTCAAACCGATCTTATAGAATTGTTCACTAGAGCTTTTGCCATCACATCTCACCAACTCGCAAGTACAAACCTTCCGTACTTTTGACGAAGCATTTACCATGGTGCGAAAACATGAAATTCATTCTATTGAAGAGAAGAAAATCAATCGCGTAATGAAAACACCACGTTTTAATCAAAATATGCCTCTTTGTCTTCAAATCCCAAAAATAATTACTCAAAAGCCAAAGGAAATGCCAATGTGGTAGTTCTCAAATCTTTCCATTCTCACCCATCTAACCAACAAAAACCTTCCTCTAATCTTTCTCCCAATCAAAATTTTTTTACAGATGGGAGCAATGAAATTACAGATCTAATTGAGAGCCCTATTCTTCATTCTTATAAAATCTTCTTACAACCGAGCCATCGCACTTCTACCTATAAAACCACATATTGGTTTTAACCCCACTCATCCTATGCCTACATCATATAAGGAACATAATTATTGTAATTATCATTGCATCAAAGGCCATAGTGATGGTACTTACATAACCTTTAAAAACATTGTCCAAGAAATGTTAGATAATGGAGATCTTGTTGTGGACAACCTGAATGCACCGGAAAATCAAAAATTACATATATTTAAGAATTATTTCCCTAACCATACACCATCATCTAATCAAAATGGTGAACATTTAACCAACGATAGCAATGTCCATGAAGTTATACCAACCGCTCCTCAATTTCCTCCTATCCCTTCTATCGAGGAGACTCTAGTATTAGATCCTCTATCCATGGAGGAGCCAACCTCATCTACTACACCCATAGAGGAGTCCCCTTCATCTCCCCCTTCACCCATGGAGTATTCCAAAATTTTTACGACACCATTTCACCATCTACCTCGCAAGATAATGAAAAATAAATGGTATTAATTCTTCGACCCACGAGAGAATCATCCAGCTTTTCTTCTTCACCGAAAGAATAATTCACCTCACCCCACCTACCATCTCTCCTACCAATGTGAGATCGTTTAGATGCGTCATTTCCTATTGGTGATGATTCCCCATTAAAATTCCAAGATCTCGTTGATCTGCTCTTTGCCCTTTTACCTACAGAGTCTAAGGCTAACTAGTTCCCTTTCTCACAAACATATTTTACAGGGATTTCCACTAAACCAATGACATCTCCTCTTATAGTGGTACCATTTCCATGCCTGGATGACCACTTGGATTATGTTGATAATTCCATGCTTTGAGACACCTTCGGTTACCCTTTTTCAACCCAAATGTAGATGTTGCTTACTGATACCTCCATGATCTATCTGAAGGTATTTCAAGTGACCAAATCAACCATGACCATTCCTGTAGAAATAGATTCTTATTCATCACCCTTTCCTACATCCAAACCTTTAACCACAACCAAACCCATTCCTATGCCTAAGAACCTACCTGTACTTAAATATTCTCCCATATCTATACCTATCACTACCCTAGGTGTCATGTCGACATCAAGCCTTGTCTATCCACCTATCAAATTGAAATTAGCCACATCCTCCCAAGCTCACATAAAAATCAATCCTTGTATTAAAAGATGACCCAATTTTTTAGGCCGCACACACTAGTTTCACCCATGATGCCTTTTTCACCTTCACCCCTTCCATCTATCCTAGGGCCTCACCCGTCAACCTTGGCCAAGTAACCACCTATCCAAGGAAAATAAAAATTTTTGCAGCCTGCCTCTTCATCACAATCCTTTATTACAGCCAACCTATCAGTGCAATGTACACCTTCACCATTACCTACATCTTTCTTACCACCTATACCCCCACCAACTACAATAACCTCATCACTACCTATGAGACTTCCTTCTCTTCAACTTGTACCTTCCACTTTGCCTCCGCTAGCAACCTTTACCACACCTCCATTATCACCATGGCTAACCTAGCCACTTCTACCATATACTTTCCCTTTGGCATCACGTACTCCTCCTTCACCTTTACCCAAGAAGATGCAACTGAAATTGAAAAACCCACTACCCTCCAAAAAGGTAGTCAAGCCTACAATGCCTTTCATCACTAGTTCATCTACCACACCCTTACCGAGGAAGCTACAAAGCAAGCCTCAAATAGTCCCACCTACCAAATTGTTGGTCAAACCTATCCCATCTTTAGTTCCACCTCATGTAGTACCTCACACATCACAATCACCTACACTTCAATATCAACCAACACTCACCTCACATTGCTACCCATTGGCAGGTTCTTACACCAACATTGTAGCCAACCTTCTGTAGACCAATCTCATCATATTACCCCCCCTTAGACCTTATGACCCACTCAAGTGCAAACTAAAACGGTTTGACGATACTAAATATTTTTCCTACCATCGTGTGTCAGGACATGATGTAGAAAATTGTAAGGCTCTAAAAACCATTCTTCTCCAACTTTGTCTTCTTGAAAAAAATGTTGATGATGACGATATCCCATATGAGGACCCATTTCCACCTCCAACTATCACAATGCATCCTCTCCCACTACCTATTTAGCGACCTACATCACCACCTCCACAACATTTTATCCATCCCCAAAATTTGAGATCAAGATGGTCCACATAAGACACTCGCCAAAACCCCAAAAAATACTAGTGTGCCCTACTCATTTCATAAGGTTCTTACCCCACATTAGGTTTTTTTCCATCATGTTGTTATACTACTCATGACATACCTTCTTCATCCCCCTCTCTTCCTCAGATTAAAATGATCCAAGTTGTCACTCGCACCTAAAAAGAAAAAGGAAAAGAGAAAGTAATTAGCCCATCCACTAATCCTATACCCAACATACCATCTGCACCCACACCAAAAATCACCATTAGGGGACCCACATACCCCATTTCCGATGGGGTCACCCATCGTACAATGATAAAATAATTACACCAATCCCCTTGAAAATGTATTTGTACGATCTCATCCAAACCTCTGAATCTCATTGACATGCCCTCATGGAGATTCTCGTAATCCTTCAAGGTTTTATCCAACGATCCTAAACTTATGGCCTCTATTATTACCCCTCACCATGTGGCATATCTAACCAATTCATCACCTTCCTTTACACCCCATACAACTCATTAATTCATCAGCCTCATTTTCTCTGAAGAAGATATTCTACCTCTCTAATCAGATGATCTTGATCGCACCCTTTTCATTTCTGTTTATATTAATAATATTCATGTTCAACACATTATGACCAATGGTGGTGCTAGTATCAACAACATCTTCTCCCATGTATACAATCAAATGCGCATCCCTTCAAATTGCATGCATAATAACCCAATTATGTTGTGTTCATTCAATGACGCCATCACTTCCACTCTCGGCACCATCATCCTCCATGTTCGTGTGGGCCCCCATACCATTCCAAAACTATTCTATGTCTTAGAGGGGGAGTTCTAGTACAACCTATTGCTTGGCTGACCTTGGATCTGCGTCATGGGTTGTGTTCCTTCAACCTTACATTGTTGTGTAAAATTTAAACATGAAGGACATAACTATACCATCCCCGCTGACCCTTCGCCATTCAAAACTTGTAACATGTTATACTGACCTAATGATGTCCTTATACTATTTAAGGCATCTACCACTATCACCACTTCTTCTTCACCCACAACCCCATCCACTAATGTTGTTGCTACCTTTTCCACACCTACCTCCTCCATTCCCACTACCACCATAGCTTCTACAGCTGACCCATCCACTAATCCTTCTACTTCTCAACTGACCAATGCTTCTTCCTCCCAATCACCTAGTGATTCATCTATTCCTGCCACCCATATACCAACTACCGATCCCTTAGCATGTGTTTTTAAAGTCTCACTTTGGGAAAGTACCACCTATACAACATCAACACATTCCTTACTCCTCAAGAGTATGGTAACCTTTGCCAACACCCTCTCTATGATCACCACATAGGAAAGGTTTTATCTTATGGTCCTCCTCACCTTCATACAAACTTAACCTATGGGGGACTTGATACTTCTACATAATTTCTTGAGCCACCTTCCCAAATGTGACCATTTACTTCTGACCTTCAATCCCTCACTAACCACTGCTTCGACCACACTTTCCTCCACTGCTCTGCATGGAATGGCTTTGTCTCTAGGTTCTACAAACAGGGCCACCATATTTTCATCCTATGTACCACACGTAAACACAGTGACCACAAAGTGGTAATGGATATTTCAAACCATCTTTTAATAAATCCCATGATGAACTCATTGAGGACAATAACCCTTCTTCACCCCATCTACTAACTTCCCCACATTCACCCACGGAGTCTATAGATGCAAAATCCATTCCTCCTAACTTTTTTTTCATAAACACCATTTCCCTAGAACCTCTAAATTATCAGCGTGATGGAAAGACTATCTCTTCTCTTCCATTCCTATATCTTGACATGATCGATGGCGATACACCTTCTATTAATTTGGTTCAAAGTTACGATGATGAGTCTATTCTCACCTACCTTGGTGCAGAAGATTCGTATATTCACCAGTTGTTTCCTTCTGAGACGTAAACTATGTTAAATGCATCGAACATCAAAATCAATAGTAACACCTAGGATGACCTACACATTCTAAAGATAGGACAATATTTAGATGTTTCCGAACAAGAAGCTTTTAACTCATTCCTCCAAAATCATAGCAATGCTTTTTCTTGGTCATATGTTGATATGCCTGGTATTGACCCAAACATTGTGGTCCATAGTATTGTAACTATTCTTAAAGCCATACTCATAAAATAGAAGCTATGAAAAATGAATCCTCACATTTCCCTTCATGTCAAAGAAGAAATTTAGTGCCTTCTCTTGGTTTCCTTCATCCTACCCATTTATTATCCCCAATGGATCTCTAACATCGTTCTTGTCACAAAAGCAATAGGAGGACTCCGCATATGCATGGATTTCCATGACATTAATTTAGATTTTCCTAAAGATGACTTCCTCTCCTTAGTATATACCAGCTATTTGATATCACCACTGGCCATGAGATGTTATCACTCATGGGAGGATTCTTGGGTTATAACCAAATATTACTTGCCCTAGAAGATCAACAAAAAATAACTTCATCACTCCTTGGGGACCTTCTGCTATCGCATCATGCCCTTTGGCCTTAAAAACATTGGTGCTACATATCAGCGGGCTATGAATTATATCTTTCATGACATCATGCATCACATATTGGAAGATTATGTAGATGACCTTCTTTCCAAATCCAAACATTGAGATGAACAACTTACAGTCCTTAAGGTCATTTTTGACATTCTCATCAAGTATTGTGTTCGCCTTTAACCTAAGAAATGTGTCTTCACTAGCCTCTCAGGAAAACTCCTTGGTTTTATCATTTCTTTGTGTGGCATAGAATTTGATACCACTAAAATAAAGGCTATTTTTTAAATGCCTCCACCTAATAACCTTCATCAACTGTGTAGTTTGTAAGGTAAGTTGCGTTCTATCCGTCATTTTATTTCACAACTTTCTGATGACTACCACCCCTTTAATCATCTCCTTAATAAGGACATCTCCTTCAAATGGGACTATGAATGCCATAAAGCCTTTGAGGCCTTAAAATAGTACCTCCTCCAATCACCTCGTACTGCTCGCTCCTCCTAAAGATGACTAACCATTTTACCTTTACACTTCTACTACGATCATTCTTTGGGAGCCATGCTCACTCACCGTGATGAGAAACATAGGGATCAAAATTTTTATTATATAATATGTACACTTTTGGATTATGAAACCCGATACAACCATGCCAAAAAAATCTACCTAGCCTTATTTGTTGTCACTAATAAACTTTGTCATTACCTACTTAAGCATAAAATTTTTTTGTCACCAATATAGAACCCTTACATTATATGCATGCTAAGCCCTACCAACATCAATGTACTACACGTTATCTCATGCTTCTTGCATACCTAGACCTCAAATTCATTCATTAAAAATATATCAAAGGCCAAACTATTGCTGACCAACTGGAAGACGCACCTCTCTGGAAATCAGCCCTCTAACTTTGATTGCCCAGATGAATCCATTGTTACCCTCTCGTTGAATGATACCATTTACCTAATGAACGTATTCTTTGATGGTTCCAAATGTCAGTGTGGAGGTGGTGTTAGAATTATCCTCATTCCTCTTGATAGGGAGCCTATGTTGTTATCTTTCAAACTAGATTTTGAATGTACTAACAATATCGCTGAATATGAAGAACTCATATAAGGCCTTCAAATTACCATCACCTTAGACATCAAATCAATTAATATATTTAGTGATTCTAAACTAGTCATAAATCAAGTCAATGGTATACAACAATTTCATAATGAAATACTTCAAAAGTATAAGTATCATGTAGACATACTTTTGACTACCTTTGACTGTTATGAACTTCATACCACTCCACATTCCACTAAAAGATTTGTGGATACCATGGCCTTCCTTTCTTCTTAGATACCCCCTTGCCCTTCGACTCGAAAATATTTTTCATAGTATAAAGGATACAATCAACTTTCTATCTATTTCGAGACGTCAAACTTGTCGTAACCGTTTAACCTAACCCATGTGACCTTTGGTACAAGTATTTTTTTGACTACCTTTCCCTTTCAGTTCTACCTCAAGACCTTACTCACAATGAACACCGCTCCTTTCTCATAAGTGTTTCTTGGTATGACATCATGGGAGGCTTTATTTATAAATGTAGTTTTTATGGTATCCTCTTGCGATGCCTTACAAGTTTCTGAAATTCCCTACATCATCAAGGAAGTTCACGATGGAATTTGTGGAGGTCACTTTAGTGGTTTAGCTATTGCTAAACACATTCTCTGCCTAGGATATTATTGGCCAACCTTAAACCATGATTTTTTTGATTATGTCAAGCATTGTGTGAAGTGCTAGCAACATGCTAATCTTCATCACATGCCTATTCATGCCTTATAGGTCACATAAGAACTTTGGCCTTTCTCTCAATGGGTTTTGGATCTTGTTGGATAAATCAATCCCCATTCTTCACAGCTGCCATCAATGGATTATTACTGCTATTGAATACTACACTAAATGGGTAGAAGCCATACCTCTTATTTCAACAAAAGATGAGAAAATATGTGAATTCATCAATCATCATATCATTTTTCACTTTGGTGTTCCCCATAGTCTAATCACTGATAATGGAAAAAAATTCAAAATAAAACTCTACGGAAGATTTGTGATGCCTTTTGCATTCAACTCAGTTTGTCTTTGCCCTACCACCTCAAAAAATGGCCAAGCTGAATCAACCAACAAAGCCTTAAAAAAAATTCTTATGAAATTTGTGGATGATACTGGAAAGGATTGGCATGCACACATTCATTTTTCCTTATGGGCTTACTGTACTAGTATTCGTACCTCATCAACCGTGGCTACGTCTTTCTCTTTGTTCTATGACATAGAGGATATCTTACCTCTTAAAGTCCAAATTTAGTCTCTTCGTATCTCACTTAAAGAGATGCTCAGTGATGATGAATTTTTCCAGGACCATTTGGTACAACTTGAGTTAATATACAAACATCATCTTAATGATCTTGATCACCTTTAAATCTACCAAAAACATGTCAAACGTGCCTATGAAAAACACGTCCATGAATGAACCTTCTAAGTTGACGACCTTGTCCTTAAATAAAATCAACATGTAACAAAAGAGGAAAAAGTAAATGGGACAAATTTGATCCTAATTGGCTTGGACCTTATATCATTACTCTTACCTATGGATCGATGCTTATCGTTGTCTTCACTCAAGGTAAACCCAAACCTAAACCCCTCAATGCCTTGCATATTTTACCATTCTATTGTTGATTTAAGTCCTATATCACCTCTTGTTTATTCAACATTAGTTTCTTGAGAATTTTTCACATTTTATTCTACCTATTTTAAGGATCAATGACTAAACCAGGATTATGTGATCAACCATTACCTCTCAACCTTATCTTCAATATGAGTACATGGGCTCTACTCATGGCATGATTCTCATGGATAATTTTTTTATGTTTCAATATGGAATCCCATGGTCATTCATCACTTAAAACCTCTCCATCACAATTAACCTCTATGTGTTATAGTTTTGTCTTCAAACACCAAAGCCTATTTTCCTCTATAGTCTTGTCCATGACTTAAAAGGCCAAAAGAAAAACAATTTCAAAAGTAAAATGGGATTCCAATCCTTGATTCAAACTTCTAGAAAAATATGACTCCCTCAAAATGAAATCTACTCTTTTTATCTCATGGCTATAAATAGATTTCTCCTTGAAGGATAGCTATACGAAGCTAGTTGTATTGTAATTAGCCTATCATCAAAAGAGGACTATTCTTGCAAAAACTAAAATAAAAATATTTTGAAGCTTCCCACATTGATCAGCTTCACGAAGACCTTAAGGAGATAATATACTCATCCCACATAGACTTCCCACATCGATCAGTCTATCAAAAAAAAAAAAAAAAGATTAACTTTTTCGTCATGGACTTGCCTATTGTGATCTTGGGTCTCTTGCCAAGTTGGCATACTGTCTCACACTAGGTTACACTAAAACCAACATGCTTTCACCTTTTCACCCTAATTTCCCACCCGCTCAAGGGAGGTTCCATAAATGTGACATTTTATGATCCTGTGACTTTCTTCACCCTTAGAATATTCAATCATGCAACCACCTTTAGGTCTTACATTTATAAGCCCATATTTTGTATGGTAGATTTTTTTGTTCTTATCAATTAGGCAACTCTCTTGTAACCTCTTACCACTCACCTTCTTCATTAATTGTTGATTATCCTATATAGGACCAAGTCCTCGACACCTCAAATTAACCACACCTCAATGACGTTAATTAACTCCTACCTTCATGTCCTAGATCAAACATGCCTAAGTGACCTAAACTAAATCATGCCTAAGTGACCTAAACTAAATCATGCCTAAGTGACCTAAACCAAATCATACCAAAATAACCTAGCATCAACCATGCCAAAAACTGCTCACCTAGTTCTCTACCTCATCATAATCTTTCCTAGCTTATGGTAGAACTACATCGGCTTGAGGCCTCTTTTTGCTGGAGCTATGTAGGTAGCAATCCAGGGCATGTGGCCCTTAGAGGCTAGCTCAGCCACTCTTTACCATAACCAATTTTCCCCCCATGTTTTCAATTAACATTTCACCTTACTTAGTTTTCATTTTTCACAACACTTGGAAATTAAACAATTAACAAATGTAAATACCTACCATGTTCTTAACAACATCATATCATACATCCATCATTTCACATTTCCATGATATCAAATATTTTGGAAATCTACACCATAACATACATATATATCATCATTTATTTCCCATGTTACCAATAACTTGGAAATTAAATCAAAACCCACAAACCTTAACTCCACCATGTCTAACTCACCTAGACTCAATCATGCCTATACTTGACTTAACCATGCCTAAATGACCTAAACCTAACCATGCCTATACCTGACTCAACCATGGCTAACTGACCTAAACTCAACCATGCCTAACTGACCTAAACTCAACCATGCCTAATTGGCATATACTCAACCATTCCTAACAAACCTGAAACCCCACCATGCCTAACCGACCTAACTCAACCATGCCTACATGACCTCGACTCAAACATGCCTAATTCACCTAGTTTCCATCACATACACAATAACAATGGAAATTAAAACCAAGTACATCATTAATACATACACATCACCATCAAAATCATCATCTATATCAATGAAAATATTTGTGTATCAATACATATGTACACAACCACAAATAAATACAAGTATCTCAAGATGCTCAGATATAGTCTCACTATCTTCAGCATGTAGGCTGATATAATAATAAAAATCACAAAAATCTCATGTACATCCTCACTATCATCAGCATGTAGGCTGGTATATACCAAAAATCAATACACCAATCATATCAGGTGACTAGTCGTCACTCCATTTGATATCCATGCATGTCTCATTTGTCTCCTCCTCCTCACCTCTAGCCTGGTGACCTTCCTACACCTCCCCACCTAGCATGGGTCTTGACCTAATCTCTACCTACCCCTCACCTAGGACTAGCCTCCATGAACTCGTAGCCTCACATTGGCCTTGCCTCTTAGCTCATCAGCCCCATGTTATCTCATAACTATGATCCCAGGATCTAGTCCTCTCACTCATTGTCTACTATGTCATGTACTAAACATAAGAAGGGACATCTATCCTAGTAGTAGTTACTTGATCCTAGTAATATTGTGCCTCACTCAAAGCATCCTTGAACCTCGCCTTCAACACCAATTGAGGTGGTTTCATAGGTCTCACAACAACCTATGAGCTTTGACTTGCTAACACTGTCCTGTAATCCAAAACCAACTATTATCTTGTTTTTAGTGATTTTAGCTGAAATTGAGATAACCATAGAAATTTTTGACAAAATCTCCTAAAATGCCCTTAGAAGTAGATTTTCAGTTTTCAAGTTTCCATCACATGGAAACATATCCTTTACTTGCTTCATGTCAATTGTTTCAAACTGGCCAGAAAATCCAAAATGAGCTAGTGTATTAAATTTTGAAACTCGAAGCATCCGAACATACCTTGCAAAATGCATGCTCCATGTCGCTTGTTTCCCAAAACCTGAAACCTAAAATGAGCCAAAGGTGTATCAGCTTTTCAAAACTCCGAAGCATCATAACATAACTTGTAAAATTCATGCTTCATGTCACTTGTTTTCCAAACACGAAACCCAATCATCACCTTTGTGTCGAGTTTTGAACTCGGAAGCATCTCAGCATCTCATGCATCATGCCTCATGTTTCCCAAAACCCGAAACACGAAATGAACCAAATTCTTTATGTCAGGTTTTCATGCACTCTGAGCATGATGACATGGCATTAATGTCAAGTTTTCTATTAGTTGGCACACATTTCAAATGAGGTGTAGTTAATTTCGGGCTTTATAAATAGTTTGAATTTACACGTCATTTTTACAGTATATTTTTGCTTTGCGTGGATTTTTTATGCATGTTCCTTCAACCTCCAAACTCGACTAAACCCCTCGATTGATTTCATGATCCGTTTTTGACCATTTTTGAATTTATTGAAGGTATTTTTCTCTTCTTATCGCTTTAAGGTCTTTGGGTTTTTTTAGGTGTTCATTTGGTGTTTTTCCTCTTTTCTTTTTCTTCCCTCTAGGTTTATGGTTTTGGGTTGTTTTCTTTGTTTTCTATTGTATTCCCATGAAACCTCTTGTTTAGAATTCATCCTTTGGGTGTTTTATTATTTTTCCCATGGGATATACTCTTTTTATTTTTGATAAGAATCTAAAAATCCTAACTTACGAACTTGGTGGGAATTTAACATTTTTTTGATATCCCAAAAACCCGACGCCTTTGTTTCAGGTTTTATAGGGTGCTCAACATCCTATGACTTCCACAAAGTATCGGGTTTCTCCAAGTTCTCAAAATCCCCATTTTTTGACTTTGTATCAAGTTTTACAAGGTGTCTAACATCCTCTAAACTCTGCCATGTTGCGGTTCTTGACTAGTGTTAGATACTCTTCCGGTTCCACAGCAGTGTTGGAGATTATCACCTCGCTCGACATCATCCAAATTCTGCCAGTCCTTCATATTTTTCAACGTGTTTGGCACATTATGTTTCCAAACACACACCATCTAGTATGTCGGGTTTCCAAGGTCACTATGCAAGTTTCAACATCCGAATAGTGAGGTTGGTCCTGCTTCACTTGTTCAACTAACATACTGAGAATCGATTGTTCTTTCATAATTTTCAAGACTCCTCATGTTGGACCCAAGCCATTCTAATTCTAGAAAGATGAAGTAAAAATATTAGAAGACAGATTCTTCTTCTTATATAAGTTACAATTATGACATCTCGAGACACGAGCTCATAAATATAGACATGGAATACTTCTCGAAAAGGATTCTTCTCACAATTCATGGATGAAGTCAATAGCCGGTAGTGGCCTACCAATCGCAATAGGGTTTCTAGTATTATTCCAATGCCCTAAATTCATTCTAGCTTGTGCTTATCACTATGACTCACCTCTCGCTCGGTGAGAAATCAAGAAGGATAATCTATAATAAAATTAGATGGAGATTACTTGAACAACTCCTAAAGCTGCCCAACTTTATGGAATATGTTTATTTAAATCCTAATTCAACACAGATAGCCTGGGACAAAGATCAAGAAGATTGCATCAAGCACGTGGACAAGAAATTATTGATTAAGGCTAAGCTAGTTGTTTCTAGGTTTCCTAAGATGGTTCCTAGAAGTGATTTTATACTTGAAGTCAATGATATCATCACCCTCTTGAGCCGATTATTTGGGCTCCCAAATTCAAAAGAATTCCAAGTGTGGATGTATCATTTCATGGTCATAATTAATAAGAATGGCCAAGGGATTGATTGGGGCACCTTAATAAGTGATGAGATTGAATCTCGAATGAAAATAGTCTTGTGTACTAGAAAGTTCTACACAAATTCATACGTCACCTATGCAGCGAGAAAAGCATGAGAAACTACCTAGGGTTAGATGCAAAGGGGAACAAAACAAATGATAACATATATCTATACTTCCCTTGGCTGATGATAAAAGGATCTAAAAAATAGCTTAGGAGAGTGAATGATGCCTTCTTTTATGAAAATATTTACAGGTTGGACCACCGAGCTAAGAAAGAAAAGATTTTATAAAGAGGCATGGGTGGAGGTGTCAAAATGGGGCTGCATCTTCTTGTAATTCAAGAAGTTTACCTATCTCTGGGTGGTAAGGTTCCATGGTAATCATTTCTATTTGCCCAAGTTTCCGGGTGACAAACTCATCCTTATGGAGTTGGTAAGGTCAATCAAGCAACAAGAACACGATGACCATAATCGAAAAGTTGGTTGATGAGAATCATAGGACATGGCACAAAGCATTGTATGATGCATTATGGGTAGATCAGATTACTCCTAAGCGAGCTATTGGAATGTCCCCATTCCAAGTGTTATATGGGATTGATGCTGAGATTCCTATCTATGTAGAATTGCCAGCCTTATAGTTGGCCAAAGCAATTGATGATGAAACTTTTCAAGATTCCATTGAGAAAAGGATAATGTACCTAGCTAGGCTAGAAGAAGAATGGAGCAAGGTGGTAGATCACATTGAATATCATCAGAGAAAATTCAAAAGGATATTTGACAAGAAATCAAAGCAATGTGATTTATAGATTGGAGATCTGGTACTTCTCTGGACAAGAGAAGAGAGCGAAAAGGGATGCATGGAAAGTTTGAATCTTTATGAAAAGTTCTTTTCAAAATACATCAATTCAATAGTGAAAATAGTTTCTTTCTATCATATCTGGATGGAGAGTTTCTCCCTCTACCTTTTAGTGGTCAACATCTAAAGCTATTCCATCAGTAATGTAAGATGCTCTCTTGCACCGTATTATAATTTATTTTTTGTTGTGTGTTTGCTTTCTTTTCTTTCTTTCCTTGTTTCTTTTCATTTTTTCTTCTTCAAACTCCATATCCAAATGGATAAATATTTTTGATATATGATTTCTCTTCCTTTGATGTCTCAAAGAAATTCCCCAACTAGAGCCAATTGTTATCTTGTTTTTAGTGATTTATGCTGAAATTGAGATAACCATAAAAAGTTTTTGACAAAATCTTCTAAAAATGACCTTGGAAGGAGATTTCTAGGTTTTCAAGTTTCCATCACATGGAAACATATCCTTTGCATGATTCATGTCAAATTTTTCTTGAAACCTGAAACCTAAAATGAGCTAGTGTATTGGGTTTTCAGAACTCAAAAGCATCAGAACATACCTTGTAAAATGCATACTCCATGTCGCTTGTTTCCCAAAACTTGAAACCTGAAATGAGCCAGTGTATCAGGTTTTCAGAGCATACCTTGCAAAATACATGCTCCATGTCACTTGTTTTCCAAAACCCAAAACCAGATCATCGCCTTTGTGTTAGGTTTTTAGAACTCAGAAGCATCTCAGCATCTCATGCTTCATGCCTCATGTTTCCTGAAACCCGAAACCTGAAATGAACCAAATTCTTTGTGTCAGGTTTTTGGGCACTCCGAGCATGATGACATGGCATTAATGTCAAGTTTTCTATTATTTGGCACATGTTTTAGATGAGGTGTAATTAATTTCAGGGATTTATAAATAGTTTTATTTTACACGTCATTTTTACCTGGCATATTTTTGCTGTGTGGATTTTTGATGCATGTTCCTTCAACTTCCAAACCTAACTAAACCCCTCGATCAATTTCATGATCCGTCTTTGACCATTTTTCAAATTTATTGAAGGTATTTTTCTCTTCTTACTACTTTAAGGTATTTGGGTTTGTTTTTGAGGTGTCTAATTGGCATTTTTCCCTCTTTTCTTTTTCTTCCCTCTAGGTTTAGGGTTTTGGGTTGTTTTCTTCATTTTCTGTTGTATTCCCATGAAACCTCTTGTTTGGAATTCATCCTTCAGGTGTTTTATTATTTTTTCCATGGGATATACTCTTTTTATTTTTGAGAAGAATCTAAAAATCCTAACTTACGAACTTGGTGGGAATTTAACATTTTCGACATCCCAAAAATTGATGTCTTTGTTTCGGGTTTAACAGGGTGCTCAACATCCTCCGAATTCCATAGAGTATCGGGTTTCTCAAAGTTCTCAACATCCCCATATTTTTTCCTTTGTATCAGGTTTTACAAGGTGTCTGATATCCTCTAAACTCTACCGGTGTTGTGGGTCTTGACCGGTGTTAGACACTTTTCCAGTTCCGCAGTGTGTCAGAGATTATCACCTTCTCAACATCATCTTAATTACGCTAGTCCTTTAGAATTTTCAAGGTGTTTGAAACATTCATTTTCCCAACACACACCATCTAGTCTATCAGGTTTCCAAGGTTGCTTTGCAAGTTTCAACATCCGAATAGTGAGGCAGTCCATTCACTTGTTGAACTAACATCTAGACTGATTGCTCTTTCAATCATTTTCAAGACTCCTCATGTCAGACCCAAGCCCTTCTAAGTCTATAAAGATGAAGTAAAAATATCATAAGATAGATTCTTCTTCTTGTATAAGTTCCAATTATGACATCCGGGACACAGAGCTCGGCAATATAGACATGGAAGACTTCTGGAAAAGGATCGAGGATTCTTCTCATAATTCATGGATGAAGTCAATAGTGGCGGTGGTCTCCCACTCACAATAGGGTTTCCAATATCATCCCAATGCTCAATTCATTCTCGCATGTACTTCTCACTATGAATCACCTCTTGCTCGGAGAAATCAAGTAGGAGAATCTATAGTAAAATTAGATGGAGATTACTTCGATCAACTCCTAACACTACCCAACTTTATAGAATATGTTGATTTAAATCCTAAGTCAGCACAAAAGCCTAGGATAAAGATCAAGAATACTTTGCATCAAGCACATGAACAAGAAATTCTTAATCAAGGCTAAGCTAGTTGTTTCTAGGTTTCCTAAGACAGCCTTCTAGAAGTGATTTTATACTTGAAGTCGGTGATATCATCACCCTCTTGAGCCGGTTATTTGGGCTCCTAGATTCAAAATAATTCCAAGGGTGGATGTATCGGTTCATGGTCCTCATTAATAAGAATGACCAAGGGATTGATTGGGGCACCTTAATAAGTGATGAGATAGACTCTTAAATGAAAACAGTCTTGTCTCTTTGGAAGGTTCTACATGATGTCGTATGTCACATGTGCAACAACTGGTATAAGAAACTACTTGAGGTTAGATGCAACAGTAAGTGGAAAACTAATCACATATATTGGTACTTCCCTTAGCTGAAAATAAAATGATTTGAAGATTAGTTTAGGAGAGTGAATGATGGCTTCTTTTATGAAAATATTTGTAGGCTAGACCTGAGTGGGAAAGAGAAGTGTTTTTGATGAGGCATGGGAGGAGGTGTCAAAATGGGGCTGCATCTTCTTACAATTCAATAAGTTTACCTATCTCTGGGTGGTAAGGTTCCATGGTACTCCTTTTCATTTGCCTAGGTTTCTAGGTGAAAAACTCATCGTTATGGAGTTGGTCAGACAACTATTGGATTTCCACAAGTTCCAACAAAGTAGACACAAGGCCATTGTTTCCTTCCCAATTTCCATCGGAAGGTACACATGTTCTACAAAGTGGTGAAGGCCAAGAATTTGGTGCATGAACTTCAGGATAAATTGAAGAATCATATGAAGTTTAAAGATGGATTCAATATTTGAGGAGTCCTTAAGTTGTATGGAACCTTGTATCTCCATGTGCCCCATGTAGAGGACATTTGGGTTGATCTTTGGGATGAGGTCTCCATCCGAAGAAAATAAAATAGCGAGTTGACCCTTGAAGAAATCCAAGCATTAGATCTAGCTGATATCCCAGAAGGCACCACAGATAATGAAAGTGTCTTGGAACCTAGATATGAATAGTCATATGGAGATCAACTTGGATTCTTGGCCATCAACTGGTCCATCTCTGAAAAGGCTTCTATCTCCGTGAGATTTTCTCAAACCATTTTTCACACTAAGGCATGGCTCATTTCTTGGGGAATGAGATATAAAGAAAAGAGATTTTCAAAGATAGCTACTCTAGAAGCAAGACCCTCCAAGGGAGAAAAGGAAAAGGATAAAATCTCTACTAAGAGACAAATAAAGTTTAAATTTGTCAGAAGATAAGAAAAGCGGGGGTTGTATCATCTCGCTCCCACACAAAAAATTGAGGTATTGGATTCTCCTCCTCAATTAGAGACAGGAGGAATTCTCTAAGAATTTGAGATTTCTCAGCCTCTCATTTCTTCTTTTGATGATTTCTCATCGGAGGTAAGCCTTGCCCTTACTTCTCAAGCTTTGGCCTTAGATCCTTTACCTCTTCTCCCCTAATCTTATTCATCACATTTTTCATTGCCACTTTCGTCACCATGACTAGCATTTTCTCGATCTTTCACCTCTCTCTGTTGGGCCTACGTTGGCTATAGAAATGCTCCTCCTTCTAACCCTTCATTCCCCGGTCTATTCCCACTATCACTAAACTTTCAGTCATCATGAATCTCCAAGAAAATCTTCCTCGACACATAGATACAACCATGACACCTCTAATAGGAGCAACTTCTTCTGATGTACCTCAATGTTTGGTCAACCAAACTCGAGGAAAAGGAAGGTGGTAGTTCCCCTACTAGCCTTTGAATTTAGTTCACTCAAGGCCTCTCCTACAAAATCTACCAAAAAACCTAAAACAGTTTCAGGGTTTGAGTAGATGCCTCAGGGACATAAGTTTGCAGAGATTACCTCTCCTGTGGCCGAAAAAACCAAGAAGAACATAGTAGATTCTGATTATTAGATTACAAGGGTGGATCTAGGTAAGGTAGCAATAGAAGGGGCAC
Source organism: Taxus wallichiana var. yunnanensis (assembly GCA_018340775.1). Lineage (NCBI taxonomy): Eukaryota > Viridiplantae > Streptophyta > Pinopsida > Cupressales > Taxaceae > Taxus > Taxus wallichiana. Next base: position 107,125,765 of record CM031234.1, read on the forward strand.
AATAATATGCACAAGATTCCATTAATATGCTATGCCAAAAGGTAAAGGAAACAAAGGTGAGCAAGGAAGAGCTAAAAGAGAAAGTGGAACAGGTTGACAAAAGTATTGCTTAAGATCTCAAAGCCCTCTCATTCAACCCCATCATTTTCTACTCCCACTCCTATCAAGTTTGACTTCTCATCGCACCTATTATTGAGAAGATAAATCAGAAGGGGAGAATGGTGGATGAATGGATTCATAGGTTACTCCTTTAAGGAAAGAAAGTCATTGATGATATAGTAGAGGTATACAAATCCTTAAAGGAAATGAAAAAGGATGGTGACAAGATGAATGATGAATTTTCGCAGGAGGTTGGAAACCTCAAACTAACTTTGGAGGCCCTCAATGCACTAAACACAATTCCATCTCGGTATTAGTGGAAGGAGTCATTCCAAATGGGGACAAACACTTATAGCTAACCAATGCTATCAGGTTCAAGATAAATATTCTCAGTGAAGCTTGCAGCAAGTTGAGAGAATCCAGAGATCAATTGATTGATGCCACCAGTGATATCGAAGAAGAGATTTTCAAGATATTTCCCAAAGTATTGGATGAAGGCTCAACCATTATACCTACTTGATGGTTTCTATAAACAAATTTAGGAATCAAGCAAGCAAGAACCAACTTCCATCTTTGATCTGAGCATCATTCATAAATTTATAAAGATAAAGAATGTTTTGGAATCTCTAAGAAAAATTAATAAGAGATTGAAGAAAATTCCTTGAAATGCAAGTGACACACAAGAAACTTGTAAGGTTCTAAGTGATTATTCTAGTATACCGATGAAGCTAAAATTTAAGACATAATCCAAAAGTTTCAATAGTTTCGAGACAAGCGGTGTCGGTGGAAGAAGACAAGGATGAGGAAATGAAATAAGCAATGATGTTACATGTCATTTCCTTCTAGAAATTGACACGTCTTTTTCATTTTTGTTTTTTCACATAGGAAGAAAACTTTGACTTGTTCTCCTATGTGAGAGTCAAGCAAAATAGGACTCTTATTAAATGGCTATTTTCTACAATTTTCTCTATTTTATCTCAACTCTTTTATTATAAATAAGGGATATTTATGCATTCCAAAGGGTTGACATTTTTGGGAATATTGAGAACTATTGTAAAGAATAAAAACTTTGTATTTTATTTTAATCATTTGAGGAATATAAACTGATGTTATTTTATAAAATTTGTGTTGTGAGATTCATCTCTCTTAAGATATTCTTTGTTTAGCACTCTCGATTATTTTAATTGTTTCATACATTACATTTGTTATCTAAAATCATATGATTATTCCGTGATCTATGTTTGCTAGAAAGAAAATATGTTCCTCTAATTTCCTTTCCATTGTGTTTCTTCCATAATCTTAATTTCCTTTCAAATCCATTTCATTTATAAAACTGCAACATCTTCACCTTATGTGGATATGGATTTTGGGATTCTATCCCAACCCCAATGGTTAGAATAATGTGAATATTGTATATATTATTTTTGTTGTGTTTTAGATTAGTAATAAACAAGCAGACCTCACATGTCTTTGAGGAGGGATTTAATCCCATGTACTATGGTTGAACCTCATATTTTGGCTTGACAAAATATCTAACTAATAGTTTTTGGAGAATCCTCTAGGGAATATGGATTGATAAGACTAAGCTTATCCTATTGGTCTCTAGCGACTCCGTATTTTCCTTATTTTCAAAAAGATCTATTTCCTAGTTCAAGTTGGCCAGAAAGATATTCACTTGGTCAAGCCGAGACAGGGGTGAAACTGATCCATTCTTTGATTTGCTTCAGAAACATAATTTTAGACTTTCACCCAATAGTGTTGCATCTAGCTGAGTGAGAAGTTCTTCACCTATCCAAATAACTTGGGTTCTTCATGAACAAGAAGTTTGTGCAACTTGTCATGTGTTATTCTTTTCTCGATACTCATATATCCATATGCACTTCATTCAAAATAATGGTAGCACAACTTGTGCCTTGGGGTGCGGCTATTGGTCCTCTTTCCCTAACTCCACTGTGCATGATCTACCTCATGTGTCGCATAAGAATATTCCTAAATTCAATGGTGATAGGAAGTAGCGCCCTCGATGAACACATCACTTCATTCTTTGTCGCATGTGGAATTCTTGGAGTTTCTCATGAAGACGTATTTGTTCGAATCTTCATTGATACATTACATGGTGTAGCAGCAGAATGGTTCTACCATCTTCTAAACGCATGCATTACTAATCGGGATACCATGCAATTTGTGTTTCAAGCAAGGTTCAAACCAGTGTAGATTATCATGCCTTGTTAGCACAGCTTACACACACATGAAGAAGGAGTATTATGAACCCATGCAAGATTTCATAGCCAAATTCAACAAGCTAATTCATAATATTCAAGAGCTAGTGTTCCCACTCTTTAAAATCGTAGAAGTGTTTCTTCATCAACGCTTAGCCCCTTGATGTAAGCTTATTTTTGAAAATATATGTTATCCCGATTTGGCCACCATTCAAGATACAACCACCTTTGAAATAGAAGATGATCTTATTATGGCCGAAAAGATAAGAAGAGAATCATCTAAACCTAAAAATCAAGGTTCTTCTCAGAATACTACTGACCCTATGATTCAAAAGATTTCCACTGACTTGATTGCTTTAAAGAAGTAGATGTCTCAACAAACATCCAACATTCCTTATCGGGATATTCCTAGATGGAATTTTAACAATGCCAATGGTGTCCCCGTAAGAGATAGGAATTGGTTTATTGCTGCTCCCACCAAGCTAGCCATGGAAGCTCCGCCTGTCAAAAAGTAGTTGAAGTAGTTGAGGAAGATGAAGAACCAAAAAATCAAGATTCCCACAAAGCTTTTGAAGCTTCACAATATGTTGATGAGTCTTTTGACGATTCAGCTAGTGACTCCAGCATTGGGTACTTGGAGTACGAGGAAGACAAAGGTGAGCATGATGGCCAATCATTTTCAGTCTTCACTCGATCCCAATATTAGAACCCCGTAAAACCGGTTGAATGCTCTAAGGAGAAAAGTAAAGAAGCTCCCGTGGTTATGGCTAAAATAGGCTCTCCCATCTCAATGTAAACTGAAAAGGAGAGAACTAAAAGGTAACTTCATATTCTAACTCTTTTTCTCCTTCCCTCAAGGCCAATTACCTCGACTTAGACCAAAGTGCAACCAGGCTGAGCCAACCATAATTCCCTCATATACCGCTTTCGACATTATCGATCATGTAAAGAAAGCCAAAATCCAAATGTCGGAAGTTTGAGTACTTGCGGTCAATCTGATTAATTTGAGAAACTTGCCAAATTCATTATAAGTAAGGTTGTTATTCCTTCATCTTCAAAATGCATTTTACCCACCCCACTCAGCCTTTACCTCGAGTAATATGACCTCAATCGCTTCTTCTAGAAAGATTGAATCATTTTATTTTTCCACCTTTAAAACAGCTTTTAAACCGAGCAATTACATAATTGACTCAGGAGCCTCTGATAACGTAATGCCCGCTAAAGTATCTCATGCCCTTGAACTCACCTTAACTAAATATTACAGTGCAATGTTATTCCATGGAAACCAAACAAGTCCCCTTGATTGGCCAAATCAAGGGTGCACAATTTGCATTTGTTGCCTTCCCTAAAAAGAGAGTGAAAATGACCATCTTGGTTCCTGATATCCTAGCTGCTTATGTTATTCTCTTAGGAAGAGGTTTTTGTAAAGATGTTGGAGGATAAATCAACATGGATTGGACCAAAGCTAAAATTCCAGTAAATGGAGTTCCTCGTGTCCTTCACCCCAAAACACAGGAAAATTACCTTGTCACTAAGTCAGATGATCCCAAGGCTCAAATTATCTTTGAAGATGTAGGATTGGGTAATATTTCATGACATATAAGGTGCCCTCCATAGAAGTTAAAGAAGAAGATCCTAATGCTATTTAGATCCTTGAGTTCAAAGGGAGATATTTAACTACTTTGGTTCGGTGTTGGTGTGGTTCTCATATCTCCGATTTCAAGATTTTTCCCTTTGCTTTCAAGTTGTAGTTTGATAATACTAATAACACATCCGAATAAAAATATTTGTTATTAGGATTAGAAATGGCAAGACAAAAAGGAATCCAAAATCTTAAATTGTAGGGAGATGCCGAGTTGATTGTGAATCAAATAAGGGGGACCTATTAGGTAAAAACAATTACCTAAGACATTACGGGAATAAGTTTTGGGAAAACATAGAATGCTTTGATGATTTTCCCATTAAGGAAGTCTTAAGAGACTACAATGATAAATATGATTCTTTAGCCATATATACATCTCTTATCCTTCCTCACCCAAAGTTCAAATAGGACATGTATACCATTGAGATCGTGTATCGTCCAAGTGTTCCAGATAATTCAGCACATTGGCAAGTGTTTAATGATGATCAACATGTATTATATTTTCTTGAGAAAGCTAAAAATTTTAGTGAGCTTTATTTTGAAGGATTAGAATCAGATTTAGGTGAGTCTCACAAATTCATATTGAGAAATTGATGGTGAATTCATCCAGCTTAAAGGCAATAAGATTATGAAGGGATTAGTTTCTCTGGAAGGACTGTTCGACAAGCATGACCGTTTCATTCGGGATAAAAGGAAACCAAGGTTCTTCCTCATCGTGAGGTAGATCAAGTTAACCTAGGCTCCACGATCAACCATGGATGGTAAACATTGGGAAATGTTGTTTTCTAGAGGAAAGAGAAAGATTCATTTCACTCCTAAAGAGATATATAGATGTCCTGGCATGGTCCTCTACGGATCTAAAGTCTTTCAAACCTAAGGATGTATAACATAGCATCCCTTTGAAGCTTGAGGTTAAACCCTATAGGAAGAAGCAAAGAAATTACAATCCAAATATCTCAAGGACTATCCTTGTAGAAATTCAAAAGATGTTAGATGCAAGGATTATCTTCCCAATCCATCATTCCACCTAGGTTGTTAACAATTTCCTGTCAGAAATAAGAATGGTGAGATTCAGATTTGTGTTGATTTCCGGAACCTTAATCAGTATTCATTGAAAGAAAATTATCCATTTCCCATCATGGACCAAGTATTATAGACTATCACTAGATCATAAATGTTATCCATGCTTGATGGATTTTTGGGGTATAATCAGGTTGAGGTAATCTAAAGATCAACATACAATGGCATTCACTACCCCATGACGAACCTTTTCTTACATGAGGATTCCTTTTGGTTTGATTAATGCTGGAGCCACATTTGAAAAATATATGGACTTAGCTTTCAAATATTTTAAGGGCAAGGTCATAGTTATGTATTTGGATGACTTGACGGTCTTCTCTAAAAAGTGAAGTGATCATTATGATCATCTAGAACAGGTACTCTTAAGGTGTAGGCATCATGGGATTTTATTAAATCCTAAACAAGACATGTTCGAGTAATAGAAGGAAAGTTTTTGGGTCATATTATGACTAAAGAAGGAACCAAGATCGACCCGAGAGAGGGTGAAGGCCATCTCAATCCTTACCCTACCCACAAGAAAAACTGGGTGCACTCCTTTTTAGGAAGGTCAATTTCCTAGGAATATTTTTACCTGAATTTGCCGATAAAACCAAGGATATCCTTGGGATGATGAAAGGAAAGACTCCATTTTGATGGAGCACAAGGGAATATTACTTTCAAGAAGTCAAACAGAAAATTGCTCACGCTCCTATTCTGGTATGCCCAGACTTAAAGAAGGATTTCATCATGTATAGCTACGCTTCCACACATATAGTATCAACCATCCTAATGCAGAAGAACAAAGAAGGAATTGAATATCCCATTTCTTTCATGAGATTCCCATTAAAGGAACATGAATTGAAGATGTCACAAATTGAAAAACATGCTTAAGCAATGGTGAGAGTAGTGAAGCATTTTAGGTATTATGTGTTGAGTTCTCACACTCTCATTCTTGTTCCCGATACCGTAGTTAAATCCATCTTGACTTAACATGAGTTGGGTAGTCAATGGTGTAACTAGATAGCCAAATTCTAGGAGTATGACTTGGACATCTGACCTACCAAGTTAGTATAAGGAAGAGGCACAAAGTGCCCGATTGATCGTGGAAAACAATGTTGAGACAGAATGTGAAGAAACGAAGATATTTCTTCAGAATTTCCCATGGATATTTTTGTAAGCACAAAAGATGAATGTCACATGGATATTTCTTTCATTTTAAATTATGGTGAATTCCCTCTGCATTTAATCTATAAGGAGAAGAGGATAGTTAGGTTAAGGTTTGCAAGATACATTTTGTGGGATAATGGTATATACAAGAAGGGTATTGATGGTGTATTCTGCCGTTGTGTTGATAAGCCTTAGCGGGTAAGGTGCTAGAGTCCTTCCACAATCTAGCATGTGGAGGACATTTCTCTTCCTCTGTAACGCTTACAATATCTTACAAGCCAAGTAATATTGGCATACTCTCTTTCGAGACTCAACTGAATGGGTAGCCAAGTACGAAGCTTGTCAACATTTCATTGGTCATCCTAAGATGGAAGCTCTTCCTTGAAAATTGTGGTGATTGAAGAACCTTTTCGCCAATAAGGAATTGATTTCATAGGAGTGCTTAATCCTGCCTCTAGTGCTGATCATAATTATGTGCTCACCACCACAGAATATTTCACCACGTGGGTGGAAGTCATGTTAATTAAGCAAGCAACCTCTAAACGTGTGTGTAACTTTCTCAAGGAGAATATAATTATTAGATTAGGTGTGCCTCACAAGATCATTATTGACAACGCTTCCGATTTCTCATCCCATGAGTTGAAAGATTTTTGTTATGGATTTGGTATCACATTGGCTAATTCATCTAATTATTACCTCTAAGGCAATGGTAAGGCTGAATCAAGCAACTTAACTTGATGACCATAATCGTAAAGTTAGACGATGAGAATTAGAGGACATGGCACAAAACATTGTATGATGCATTATGGGAACATATGATTACTCCTAAGTGAGCTATTGGAATGTATCCATTCCAAGTGTTGTATGGGATTGATGATGGGATTCCTATCTCTCGTAGAATTGCTAGCCTTACAGCTTGTCCAAAGCAATTGATGATGAAACTTTTCAAGATTCCATTGAGAAAAGGATAATGTACCTAGCCGAGTTAGAAGAAGAATGAGCAAGGTGGTAGATCACATTGAATATCATTAGAGAAAATTCAAAAGGATATTTGAAAAGAAATCAAAGTAATGTGATTTCCAAATTGGAGATCTGGTACTTCTCTGGGACAAGAGAAGAGAGTAGAAAGGGATGCATGGAAAGTTTTACTCCTTATGGAAAGGTCCTTTCAAAATACATCAGCTGAATGGTGAAATAACTTCTTTCTATCATATCTGGATGGATATTTTCTCCCTCTACCTTTCAGTGGTCAAAATTTGAATTTTTTCCATTAGTAATGCAATATGCTCTCTTGCATTGTATTATAATTTATTTTTTGTTGTGTGTTTTCTTTCTTTTCTTTCTTTCCTTATTTGTTTTCGTTTTTCTTCTTCAAAATACATAGCCCAATCGATAAAGATTTTTGATATATGAGTTCTCTTCCTTTGATGTCTCAAAGAAAGTCCCCAACTAGAGCTAGCTGTTATCTCATTTTTAGTGATTTCAGCTAAAATTGAGATAACCATAGAATTTTTTTGAAAAATATCCTAAAAATGCCCTTGAAATGAGATTTTCAGGTTTTCAGGTTTCCATCGCATGGAAACATATCCTTTGCATGCTTCATGTCAATTGTTTCCCAAAACCTGAAACCTGAAATGAGCCAGTGTATTGGGTTTTCAGAACTTAGAAACATCAAACATACCTTGCAAAATGCATGCTCCATGTCGATTATTTCCCAAAACCCAAAACCTGAAATGAGCCAGTGTATCAGGTTTTCAAAACTCAAAATCATCGAAACATACCTTGAAAAATGCATGCTGCATGTCACTTGTTTCCCAAAACCTAAAACTTGATCATCTCCTTTGTGTTAGGTTTTCGGAACTCGGAAGCATCTCAACATCTCATGCTTCATGCCTTATGTTTCCTTAAACCTGAAACCTAAAATGAACCAAATTCTTTATGTCAAGTTTTCAGGCACTCCAAGCATGATGACATGGCATTAATGTTAAGTTTTTTTGTTAGTTAGCACACATGTTGGATGAGGTGTAATTAATGCCAAGGATTTATAAATAGTTTGATGTTACACGTCATTTTTACTTGGTATATTTTCACCGCGTGGATTTTTCCCGCATGTTCCTTTGACCTCCAAACTCGACTCGAACCCCTCAATCGATTTCATGATCCGTCTTTGAACATTTTTCAAATTTATTGAAGGTATTTTTCTTCTTACCGCTTTGAGGTATTTGGGTTTTTTTTTGAGGTGTTCATTTGGCGTTTTCTCTCTTTTATTTTTCTATCCTATAGGTTTAGGGTTTTGGGGTTGTTTTCTTCGTTTTCTATTATATTCCCATCAAACATCTTGTTTGGAATTCATCCTTTGGGTGTTTTCTTATTTTTCCATGGATATACTCTTTTGATTTTTGAGAGGAATCTAAAAATCCTAACTTATGAACTTGGTGGGAATTTAACATGTTCTGACATCCCAGAAACCTGACGCCTTTATTTCAGGTTTTACAGGGTGCTTAACATCCTCCAGCTTCCACAAAGTATTGGGTTTCTATAAGTGCTCAACATCCCTGGATTTCCTCCTTTGTATCGGGTTTTATAGGGTGTCGACATCCTCCGAACTCTACTAGTGTTACGGGTCTGACTGTGTTAGACACTCTTCCAGTCCGTAGTGTGTCGAGAGATTATAACTTGCTCGACATCATCCAAATTCTACCAATCCTTTGGGTTTTTCAAGGTGTTCAATATTTTATTTTTCTCGACACACACCATCCATTCTATCGAGTTTCCAAGGATGCTTTGCAAGTTTCAACATCCGAATAGTGAGGCGCGTCTATTCACTTGTTCAACAAACATCCAGACCCGATTTCTCTTTCAGTCATTTTCAAGACTCTTCATGTTGGAACTAAGTCCTTATAAGTCTAGAAAGATGAATTAAAAATATCAAAAGACAAATTATTCTTCTTATATAAGTTGTAATTATGACATCCGGGACACAAAGCTTAGAAATATAGACATGGAAGAATTGCGGAAAAGGATCGAGGATTCTTCTCGGAATTCATGGATGAATTCAATAGCTTGCGCAGTGGTCTCCCACTCATATCGGGGTTTCTAGTATCATCCTAATGCCCGAAATTCATTCTGGCATGTGCTTCTCACTATGACTCATCCTCTCGCTCAGTGATAAATAAAGCAGATAATCTATAGTAAAATTAGACTAAGATTACTTTGATCAACTCCTAAAGCTTCCCAAATTTATGGAATATGTTGATTTAAATCCTAAGTCACCACAGAAAGCCAGGAAAAATATCAAGAAGATCGCATCAAGCATGTGAACAAGAAATTCTTCATCAAGGCAAAGCTAGATGTTTCTAGGTTTCCTAAGACAGTTCCTAGAAGTGATTTATACTTGAAGTCGGTGATATCATCACCCTACTGAATCAATTATTTGGGCTCCCAGATTTAAAATAATTCTAATGGTGGATGTATCAGTTCATGTTTGTCATTAAGAAGAATGACCAAGGGATTGATTGGGTCACCTTAATAAGTGATGAGATAGAATCTTAAATGAAAATGGTCTTGTCTCATCGAAATTTCTACATGATCTCATATGTCACCTATGCAGCAAAGAGGTATGAGAAACTACTCGAGGTTGGATGCAAAAGGGAAATGGAAAATTGATCACATATATCGGTACTTACCTCACCCGATGATAAAGGGATCTCAATATCGGTTTAGGAGAATGAATGATGGCTTCTTTTATGAAAATATTTGTAGAATGGACCCTTAGCTGAGAAAGAGAAGTGTTTCATGAGGCATCGTCGAGGTGTCAAAATGGGGCTGCATCTTCTTGTAATTCAATAATTTTACCTATCTCTAGGTGGTAAGGTTCCACGGTATTCCTTTTCATTTACCCAGTGTTTCTAGGTGATAAACTCATCCTTATGGAGTTGGTCGAAAACTATTGGATTTCCACAAGTTCCAACAAAGCATAGACACAAGGATGTTGTTTCCTTCCCAATTTCCATTGGAAGGTACTTATCTTCTACAAGTGGTGAAGGCCAAGAATGTGGTGCACAAAATTTAGGATAAACTAAAGAAGCATATGAAGTTCAGAGATGGATTCGATATTTGAGGAGTCCTTAAGTCGTATGGAACCTTGTATCTGAATGTACCCCATGTAGAGGACATCTGGGTTGATGTTCGGGATGAGGTTTCATCTCAAGAAAAGACAATAGCAGGTTGACTCTTGAATAAACCCAAGCATTAGATCTCGGCTGATATCCCGAAGGCACCACGATAATGAAAGTGTCTTGGAAACTAGATATGAACATTCGATGGAGATCAACTTGGATTCCTAGCCATCGATCGGTCCATCGCTCAAAATGATTCTATCACCGAGAGAGCTACTCAAACCCTTGTTCACCCTAAGGCATAGATCATTTCTTGGGGAATGAGTTATAAAGAAAAGAGATTTTCAAATATAGCTACTCTAGAAGTGGGACCCTCCAAGGGAGAAAAGGAAAAGGATAAAAGCCCTACTAAGAGACAAATAAAGTTTAAATTTTTTAGAAGAGAAGAAAATTAGGGGGCTGAATCATCTACTCCCACACAAACAGTTGAGGTATTGGATTCTCCTCCTCAACTAGAGACAGGAGGAATTCTCCTAGAAGTCAAGATTTCTCAACCTCTCATTTCTCCTTTTGATGATTTCTCATCGAGGTAAGCCTTTCCCTTGCTTCTCAAGCTTTGGCCTTAGATTCTTTACCTCCTCTCCCCCAATCTTCCTCATCACATTTTTCAACGCCACTTTCATCAGCCATGACCAGCATTTTCTCTAATATTTCACCTCTCTCTGTTGGGCCTATGTTGGCTATAGAAATGCCTCCTCCTTCCACATCTTCATCCCCTTAGTCTATTCCCACAATCACTACAATTGCAGTCATCACGAATCCATGCAAGAAAATATTCCTCCACCCACAAATACAACCATGACCCTCCAATAGGAGAAGCTTCTTCCACTTGTACCTCAATGATTGGTCAACCAGACTCCAAGGAATAGGAAGGTTGTAGTTCCCCTACCAGCCTTTGACTTCAGCTTCACTCAAGTCCTCTCTTAACAAATCTACCAAGAAACCTAAAACAATTTCAAGCGTTTGGAGATGCCTCAGACATAAGTTTGCAGAGATTGCCACTCCTACTGTGACAAAACCAAGGAGAACATAACAACTTACGATTATTAGATTACAAGGGTGGATCTAGGAAGGTAACAATAGAAGGGGCATAACTAGATGCAAAAGATGCCATGAATATGCTATTTTAAAAGCTGAAGGAAACAAAGGTGAGTAGGGATGAGAGAAAAGAGAAAGTGGAAAAGTTGACATGAGTGTTTCTTAAGCTCTCAAAGCCCTCTCATTCAACCCCATCGTCTTCTACTCCCACTCCTATCAGGTTCAAATTCTCATTAGTACCTATTATTGAGAAGATAAATGAGAAGGGGAGAATAATGGATGAATGGGTTCAGAGGTTACTCCTTCAAGGAAGGAAAGTAATTGATGATACAATAGAGGTATATAAATCCTTGGAGGAAATGAAAAAGGATGGCAACAAGATGAATGATGAATTTTCACAAGAGGTTGGAAACCTTGAACTAACTTTGGAGGCCCTCAATGCAATGAAGAAAATTCCATCTCAAGTCTTACTAGAAGAAGGAGTCATTCCACATGGGGACAAACACTTCCAGCTAACCAAGGCTATTAGGTTCAAGATAAATATTCTCAATGAAGCTTGCAACAAGTTGAGAGAATCTAGAGATTAGTTGATTGAAACCACCGTGCTATCGAAGAAGATTTGTTCAAGATATTTCCCAAAGTATTGGATGAAGGCTCAACCACTCTACGTACTGATGGTTTCTATAAATAAATTTAGGAATCAATCGAGCAAGAACCAACTTCAATCTTTGATCTGAGTGTCATTGATAAATTTATAAAGATCGAGAATGTTTTGGAATCTTTGAGAAAAATTAATAAGAGATTGAATAAACTTCTTGGAAACACAAGTGACACATAGGAAACTTGTGAGGTTCTAAGTGATTATTCTAGTGCACCGATGAAGCTGAAATGCAAGACATAATCCGGAAGTTTCAAGAGTTTTGAGACAAGTAAGCATCACCGGAAGAATACAAGGATGAGGAAATAGAATAAGCAATGATGTTACATGTCTTTTTCATTTTTGTTTTGTCATTTTGTTTTGTCACATAGGAAGTAAACTTTGACTTGTTCTCCTGTGAGAGTCAAGAAAAATAGGACTCTTATTAAATGGCTATTTTCTAGGATTTTCTCCTATTTTCTCTCAACTCTTTTTATTATAAATAAGGGATATTTATGCATTCCAAAGGGTTGACATTTTTGGGAATATTGAGAACTATTGTGAAGAAGAAAAACTTTGTTTTTTATTTTAATCATTTGAGGAATATAAACCAATGTTATTTTACAAAATTTGTGTTGTGAGATTCATCTCTCTTAAGATATTGTTCTTATGTTCAAAATCTTAAGATATTATTTGTTTAGCACTCTCGATTATTTTAATTATTTCATACATTACATTTGTTATCTAAAACATGTATGATTATTTTGTGATCTATGTTTTCTCGAAAGAAAATACGTTCCTCTCATTTCCTTTCCATTGTGTTTCTTCCATAATAATAATTTCCTTTCCAATCCATTTCATTTCTAAAACTACAACATCTTCACCTTACATGGATATGGATTTCAAGATTCTATCCCAACCCCAATGGTTAGAATAGTGTGAATATTGTATATATTATTTCTGTTGTGTTTTAGATTAGTAATAAATAGGAAGCCTCACATGTCTTTGAGGAGGTATTTAATCCCATGTACTGTGGTTAAACCTCATATTTTATCTTGACAAAATATCCAACCAACACCGTGAGCTATGTCCCCCTCCTTGTACCATGGGACCCTTTCCTACCAGTAGCTTCATGTACTTTGTGAGACCTTGTCCCCGAGTTTGTGGAGGTACTTGTACTCTACAACTCCGGGCTGTAAGGCTATAACATGAGCCTCGTGTGGTGGCCAACTGACCCTTCAAACCTGGTACCTTAACCTTTAAAGCAATCACATGTCCCCCATTTCTATCTCCACCTTGTGCGGATGCTTGTCCCTATTCTACCTAGGCCTATAAGGACACTACCTATGCCCGTAAAATGGAAACTTGTGTCTCTAACCTAGTAAGATGCCCCAAGAAAGCTATAATTTGTTCTTGAAGGGAAGCCACCTAACCTTGCAAGGTATCCCTTTGCACCGTTATGGTAGCTAAGTTTGGCTTCCCTAGCCTCGGTGGTGGTACTCGTAGTTGTGCCACCACCACCGCCTATATCTATCGATGAACCCCACATCATTGATTCTCTTATCCACCACCTAATCCTTCCCTATAAATACACTCAATCATGGTGGAGACGTAGGTCTATCCACATCATCTCTCCTTTATTGTCGAAAGGTGGAGGCACATCCTGTGGAAGCCTAAACTGTCGTCTCACCTTGTCTATAGGTATCATCTCATGCTCACTGGAATGACACACCTGAGTCCACCTCAGTAGATGTAACTCCTATAACTCCTCTGCCTTGTCCTGGTGTGAGGGATAGCCAACATATGGTCTCCAAACAATATCCACATTAGAAAATCCCTCCAAAGAACCGTCAGTAATATGAAACATCATGTGTGGCCTTATCCACTTGGTGTTTCCCACCAACTGGTACCCACTGTCTATATCCGACTCTGACCAAGCCACCCCAAACCAATCAAGTCAAGGAAAACCAACTGGATATACACATACAATGTGCTCATATGCGCAACAATGTTGAAGAAAAGTGTGACACAAATTAAACCGCTAAAATCTCCCATAGGCCCACAACTCCTATACAAACTACCCAGGAATTTTGGTGCCCATGTAAAATATATCCACTCCTCCACCATATCCTGGAGGACTCCCATCAATTCTCATGGGAATATACCACCCTCATTATCTGGTAAGGAAAAAAAACATACCGCCTCCATCATCAAAACAACCAAACTCATCTCTTAAGGATGGGATGTATACATATCTTTGTAGTTAAGGATCGTGTTATGGTACCTCAACTTTCCCATCAAATCCCAAAACATAACCACTATAGGCTCCACAGAGGCCTCTAAAGAAATAGAATACACTCACTCACCCATAATCGGTAGCCGTAGGATCTTGTATACATCCTTCACGGTGACAGTAATCTCACCCTTTAGTAAATGAAAAGTGTTGGTCGTTGAATCCCATCTATCAATGAGTACAACCATCAAAATATGATCTTTAGCTACATGCCTATATCATTGGATCCCAATCAATCCAACATCATTCATATGATCCCACTCCTTTGTAGTCACACTCAACTACATATCTACTAACAAAGGTGGTACTCTTTCTTACATACGTAGCTGGTCCTTAGCCTGTATCCAACAAAACACAACATTGTTAAAGATATGACTACCTCCAATTACCAATTAACCCCAACACCATACCCAATCACACCAATCATGATTACCCTATTTACCTAATTCACATACAAACCTCCTACCCTTTACAATCATGACTCATCACCTTAACATTATTTCACATACTCACCTACCCTATATCACCAAATATTGTATTTTTACCCTTATCTCTCTACAAGAACTCTTCATTTACCCTTTCCCACCTATTTTCCTTTTATACCTAGCCCTTCTTACCCCTATTCCTCCTTCACCCTAATTGGTGTTGGTCTCCTTGACCATCACCGATTTTTCTTAACGACATTGGTTCCATTTAACCAGTGTTAGTCACCTTAGTCCGGACGATGCCGCCCAAAACTAACCGACATCTCTAAACCTAGAACAACATCAATCTCTCGTCGTGACAACCAAAATAAAAAAATCCCTCCCCATTTCTTAAAAATTGGCAAAAACAACTTACAAACCTACTTAATCCCACCCACATCTACCCCACATTTATTTCTCACCCTACTTAACCTATATTGGACCTTTTCCCCCTTATTTTGTTTATTTTTCACCCACAAATTCAAAATTAAAAACCCACCCAAATTTGTAACCAAAATAATTTCACCAATACCATATTTAATCAAATAACAGGTTTGGATCACCTCCTACCTCATCCCAATGACGTTTACGTGGTGGAACATATGGCCACCGCGCGTGTGGTCCACCCGAGCCCTCTCTCCTACCTCGTCATACCCAAAATATGCCTCAAACCTCTCTACTAATCACATGACTCCAAATTCTCTTATGGAACCATCTACCTAGCTCCTCTCACCACTTATTCACCTCCACCTCAACCTAGTACAATACCTTATCTTTTCCTCCCCAAAAAAATTCACAAGTCACTCACTTCTATCATTTTCTCAAATTCAACAACAATGATTTCCTATAATATGGTATTTCAACCTTATAACCCTGAACTCGACATGACCGATGTCGGTCACCCAAAACCAACATCGGTTACCTTATAACCAACATCATTCATTTTTCAGTACCATTTCCTCCACATTTTTCCTATTTTGACCTAACCTCATTACTGTCCCATACCTTTTGGCCTTACCAACACTTCATAGACCCTACCCACAAGCCTCAATTACCCATACATTTCCTTAATTGTGTTTAGGGACCTATTATTTTACCTATACCTTGGCCTTACCCGTGTCATGACCTATAAATCTTGACCTGAACCACCTTGTGTGACCTTTGAACTTGTGTCCTCACTCTAGCTTGCGATATTGTTACCTATGTTGTTTTAGCCGAACAACCATACCTTGCCTATTGTTGTGTCGTTTATCCCGACCAAACCCATGGTGTACAAGATCATACCTAAATGTTCCTGCACCTAACCTATGTTGTGTTTCTAGACCATATCCTATACCCTGGATACCTGAATCACTTCAACCTTGTTTGGATAAACCTATCGACCTTGGATGATGTAGAGTTTTAAATCTCTTCAACCTTGTACCATGTTATAGTCTATACATGTGTGTGTGTTTGATTTCCATTACCCATTACCTATTACCCAATTAGACCATTATCCTTTACCCAAAGTACATATACCCTTCCCCACCTACCTTAACTTACACCAACTAAAAATTTATCAAACCACTCACCGACTTGGTATAACACCTCATCCATTCCTAGTTTGAGGGGGACCACTTTTACCCAAACTTGGGGCAATCTCACCTTTAGCCTTATTTGGGGTAATCTCACTCTCACTTATATCTGTACTAACTACTCCCTATTTTTATTGACATCACTTATCAATAAAAACTATGCAACAAAAAGGGGTAAATGTAGACACCAAATTTGGGTCACACTCTCTTCTATCCTCTTTCAAATTTTCATCTTGATGTGTTAACCTAACCATGACCCCTTTACCACATATTCATATTAATTTAGTTACTTAAACTTTAATTAATACCCATCCTCACATAATTTATTAATTTAATTACTTTAATTAAATTAATTTACACATCACCTAAACACCTCACCATGGACTCATTCTTATCATATTAATTACCTAAGACTCATTCTCCACTTATCATAGCTACTTGAGACTTAGTCTAACCCTAACATTAAATTCCTATTCTTTCTCCAACAAGTATGCCCGCTTATCTAAGTGTTAACCACCACTTTAGACCCGGACTAACAGGAGAGCTCACAAAAATAACCAATATCTACTATTTTTGGTAAACCTAAGATATCTCACCTTAACCAACGTTGCTCACCTTGACCATCATCGATCACCATATATACAATTTGAAAACCTTTTTCCCGTGTTTTCACTTCGAGTTTTGGGATAAATATATCTAAATTAAAGCATGAACCAGAGTTTTCTTAGCATCAAAATGACATAATACATCCAACCAAAGGTCCAAGCAAGTAGCAGGGATGATTTGAAAGCATTGACATTCACGGTAGCACTCCGAAGCACTTGTTGTGACACTGACCACTAGGTTCACAGATCAACCATCACCTTCCTTCACTCACCAATCTTATAGGAACAAGTAAGTGCATTTGATTTTGTATCATTCCTGTACTTATTCATTAAGTTCTTTATCCCTTGGTTATTGGAACTTGTTATTCCCTGTATTTCACCATCTCCATTTTCTAGCCCATACCCTTATCTAGCCACCATAACCTTCCGGATATTTATTCCTAACCTTTTACACACTTCTGAGTTTTTATCACCTTATCACAAACCCAACTAGTTTCCCTTTTATTCTCTATGCAATCATAGAGAAGCCCAAAACCACCTATTAATCAAATTTCACCAAATTTCCCCTACCGACGCCGGTTACCTTAACCACCGTTGGTTTCCCCTTCACCAACGATCGGTTACTAGACCAACATCGGTTATTGTATCTCTTGTCATACTTTTTCTAAATTGACCTCAACACCCCAAAGGCCTCACAAAAATATCACCCAAGCCAGATACCCTACTTGAAGCCTCTCCACATACCTCCCCATCTCTATGTGTAGACACATGGAGAACAGAACACCTATTTCTGATACTTTTACCATTCCCACAAAAACCGAGATCGGTTATCCCTAATTGGTATTGGTCATAGCTAAACCATCATTGGTCACACTTAATCAACATTAGTCTCTATGTCTGAAAATTTTTTTAGACTAGCAAGCACCCTAATCACCCAAATAAGTCCCAAATTGTACTAAACCTTACCTAGACCCTGTCTGTGACTTCCAAATCACCTACCCATCCTATGACCTAACCTATGACCTTTGATAGTTTAATATCAAATAATTTAAGTGGATTAAAGTTGATAAGTAATCTGAGATACCTAAATTGGACTACTAGCACTAGATTCATTTATATGCATGTTCATTTGTTTTATATTGATATATATATATATATATATATCAATGGATTGACAACCATCAAGGAAGTGTCGTACTTCTTGGATCTAGCTCACGTTAGGAAATCCACTAGCCTTTTTCTATTAACTATATTTTGTGGTCTTTCTTTGCATTTTAGGTAGTTCCTCCTAGACAAAAGAAATTTCATGCAGTCAACTTGGATCAAGAAATTAGAATGCAAACACAACCTTCAAATTACATCACAACATGTATTCCTCCTTGGCCTATCACCCTTTATCTATTTCATTAATTTTTGAACAATCTAGTGAAACAAGATGAGCTCATGAGTGGGCCGGTAAATATTTATTGGTGTGGAATTGTAAGAGTCTATCATAGGTTTCTCCTTTTATGATATAAATTAATCTTTTTCCATGACTATTTTTGGTTAAAAATTGAGAGAGATGATAATTTATTGAGACTAGTACAATTAGGAGAAGGTGTAGGAGAATGTATGAGAAAATTTAGGATCACTATTTGTTGTAAAAGAAACTATGTCAAGTGAGTGATCAAAATTATTGCTAATTCTAAGTAGAATCTTACAAATTTTTAAATTAGGTGCTTTCATGCAAGTTGATACTTACAAAGGATTCAAGTAGGTGTTTTATGTTTAGTGAGTGCTCAACAAGTTTGATACCTTTGTAATCCTACATTGGAAAAAATTTCCAGCATAGTACATTGGTTCAGTGGGTTTCCCTCCTTTTTATAGGATTTCCCACCTTAAATCTTATCTCCTTATGGTGTACATTATTTATTACTCATAGATAGTCTTGTTGTTGTTTGATAACAAAGTAAAGCATTTGAACTCTCTCTCAAATTTTTAATTTACATTGATTCACCCCCTCTTAGTTCCTATAATTTCCAACAATATCAAACATGAATTTTTTTTATAATAAATATACCTATAAAAATGTGCACATTACAATAGAGATCTTAAAGGGAACTTATAGCAAGCCTTGTAAAATTAGTTCAACAATTATAACTTTAACTAGTTCCTTCATTGATTGGGTTTTGTCTGCAACAAAAAATAATCTACTTAATTGATGTAAATCCCATAACTTAGATAAATAACTAAATATATTACACATTTATCTAATTAATTATAAAAATATTATAGTTTAAAACCAAAAATAGAGTAAATAAAATTGTTATTGTAGAAAAGATTTATAACTTTGTGTTTCATAAATATTACACATAAAACTTTGACACACTTTGTGAACACATAATTTTCTAATAAATAGAATGATTACACATAAAAAAATCATACGAGATATTTTTTATCCTCTAATTCAAACACTCCTAAGTTGTAACATAATTATTAGTACCACTAAACTAATAATAGAACCCTTATTCAACCTATATACCTAAGTTACTAGAGTGAAAAAGATATTTGAACCAAAATATGTCAAGTCAAAGGATGATTGAATAAAATACTTAATAAATTTATACACAATTGTATAATTTTTCCTAACTTGAAATGGAGGAAATTTAGAATTTGGAGAGTTAATAAGAGAGGGAGAGAGTAGGCATGGATCATCAAGAAAACAATAAAATGCAATAAAATAGGTGTTCCACTTGTTAGGAGATCACATTTTTACATTGATAGATCATGAGAGAGATTAAATTTCCCAAAGTGGATGACTCAACTTTCCAAATGAGTGTTGGTGTTTAACCCTATATTAAATTTCTAGGTCAATTTAAGAATAGGAAATACCATATAAACATCAAATTAGATTTGTAACTTAGATAAAATAAGAAATATTGTAATAAACCACTTAACCTAACATGTAGCTGATAGTAAAAAATAGAGTTATAAAGGCACTTAAATTTTCATAGCATATTTTCACAAAGATCTAGGACTATGTACTAGAGTGACTAGAAACTGAACCTATAAAATCCTCGTAAAATAGAATATAACTACAATTTTGTTAAGGTGAGGGATATACAACGTGATAAATACTATATCATATGGTCTAAGACCTTTTGTATGGCTTGGAGTTTCTCTAGGATTTTTGTTAACTTTCAGGTTGCTCCCATTCCTAGATTTCTCTATTGTTCTCAAACCCTAGTTTTCATACATGTAAAAATATCTCTATGTGAATTGATTATCATCTCAAAAATTATCCAAGGATTAAGATTCTTATAAAAAATCAATATAAGGGTAGTTGGCACTGTATTCACTATAGACATTAAAAGTACTCCAAAGAGGCATCAAATAACATATCCTTCTCCACTTAGCATGTGATATATAGATAGATCAATCGATTTAAAAATTAATTCTATAATGATTGCTTTGACTTAGATCTTTATAAAATAGCATGGAGATAAGATGTTTATATGCTTGTAGATGAGAGATATGGCTTCCTTGAACTAGTTTGAAACTTAAAACCTGATGTAGATGCTCCTTAATGATTGTAGATGTAATAGTGATATATTTATCGATCTTGGGTTCCTTTTACAAGTGTAAGAAGTGATTTATTTACAAAATTACCTTAGTATTTGAAGATTAGAAACGAGGTAGTATTTACTTGCTTATATAGGATTCTACAGATGATTTTTCTAAGAAATTCTGACCCAAAGGAAGTATAAGACCCAAAGAAATATTTAAATTTGAAAGTACAATTGGAAGAAATGTACCTCCAAAATTGTACAAATAGGTTTGGACCTTAGTGTATGGCCCTAACCAGACTGTAAGGTCCTCAAATAGAGTAGGGAATATGTTGAATGAATTTTGGAGTTAGTAAAAGGATGTATTTCTATAGATTTTTCGCATTAGATTCTTGAGATGTCTTGAAATTTCAATGTGTAAAGATATAAAAGGATAAATAGTGGAGGCATCAGAAAGTGATGAATGGGAATGGAGATGATTTTTCTATCATAACAAGAGTTAATGGTCAAATCAATGGTTTCCAAAGTAAAAATACCAAATTTAGATGTATAACCTCCCTCCCCCTTTTAGTATGAAATTTAAAATTGCATATTTAAAGGAAATTGTACCTAAGTATTTAATGACACTTTCTCTTTTCTTGAATGTTTTTTGTAGTTATGTTGTTCTGTTTGGTTTTGGTATGCTCCATGATGAGACCTACAACATAGAGTCTAGTCAATGTCGACAATAATTAATTGATGGTAACTCAAATAGAAGCTTGTAACATAAAGGATTTGCATTTACTCATATGTAAAGTGAAAATATATAAACAAGGAAATAATACACATGTTTGTTCATGTTTTTGTGTGAATTGTATTTTCTATGTTTCATTTAAGGATTGGGGGTGATCAATCCCGATTAGCATTGAGAAGAAATCAAATTTTTATGTGCATTTAACCTAACCAAAAATATGTAAGATAATGAATGATAAAGAGGTAAAAATGCACTCCTATAAAAGGAAGAAGACTATGTATCAAAGTTATTCAACAACTATGATATCTTCCCCTTAAAGTGTAATAGGAGAGGAAATCTTGCCCATGAAATTCTTATCTACTTCACTACCTTTCATAACCCCATGGATCATAACAATGTAGATAGATATAAATTCAATTTACATATAATACAAAATAGAATTGGTTCCTCAAAATCTCCCCATATGTCGAAAAATTGAGTATGTAATAAAACAAACACTAAAATATGCCTAAAATGTGCTAACAATACTAAATAAGGAAGGATACCCCTACCCCTAATATTTTTGAAGCTACAACTAAGATTGGGTGCTAGTGTGAAGAAGGAATGAAGGATTTCATGCCCCATATACTAAAGTAAAGTGTGAAAAATTGTAGAAAAACTATGTCTACAAGTGAAAATATGAAAATGATGAAATATTTGTTAGATTTAGTAGGGGAAATATAATCGATAGATTATAGATCCACCATTAAAATGCCGATGACTATAGATTATGATGTGTAGTCGATTAGACACAAAAATATCTTATAATAAATAGTGAATTAACAAGCTTAAAGAAAAATGTTGAAAATAAATAAAAAATAAGAATAAGAGATAGATAACACCATATTTATATGGATAAAACCAAAGGAAAAACTCCACTGGTAAAGCATTGTCTGTATTAAGAATTCAATAGCTTTTTACCCAACACTTCCACTTCACTCCTAGAATGATTGCAAAGTTGTTTCTCTCAATCATTCAATATAATGATCATGCAACACTTCTTACAAAGTATGATCTTAGTCTTTAATATTGACTTTAAAAACATAGTTGTTGCTAATAGCCAATCCTAAGAAGTATCACCCGAATCGATATGGGTGGGTGAATCGGTCAAGCCAATTCACTGTTAAATTTGGAATACCTCTATAATAAAGTTTTATGGTAAATATTTAATACAATATTAGGGTGTACTACAGCAATTGATACCCACTTGACATTATCACCTCCAAAAATCCCCTTAATGTTAAGTGGGAAGACAAATCGACATGCCAAGTTTACCTTTTTCTACAAAAGGATTTACAAAACCTTGAGTTGGAAACAATGATTTAGGATAACATGCAAACAAAGGAAATCCACAGATCTTCTCATGAAGAAATTATTAAGACCGGAGCTTTATATATGAATAATTACATCATACTATGCTTCCTTTTATAAAATAAGGCATACCCATAACTAAAGCTTCACTTGGATTTACATATAAATTGACATAATGTGACACATTTATTTATAACAAAATGGAGGAAGTATTAGAAGTTTTCAATAGGTTGTTAAGAGGTGGAATTTTCATGCATACTACCCCTCAAGGGAAACTCTGATAGGCCCAACAAGGTGTGAAATTTGTATAACTTTACATAACATAGCGGTTTTGTGAAGATATTTTCAACTTGATCTTTAGTTGAATGGAACTTGAGATCAATATCACTATTTATTATTTTCTCTCCAATGAAGTACATATGAACTTAAAATTGCTTGGTCCTTTAATGCTAAACTCGATTCTTTGCAAGATCAATGAAGCTATGGCTGTCACATAGAAGAGTAGTACTCCCTTTGATGCCCATGTGCAGCTCATCCAACAGTCTTTTCAGCCACATAACTTCTTTTGCAGCTTCCATATCACTTCTATACTCTACTTCAGTAGAAGAGATAGACATTTTTTCTTGCTAGTTACTACTCCAAGTAATGCCACCTACACCCAACTTGAAAACATATCTAGAAGTAGACTTCTTATTTTCAACATAACCAACATGATCGGAATCATAGTAACTAAATAATTATGCATCATTATAAGAAGAATAGAAAATACCATAATTGACTATTCCTTTAATATATTTCAAAATCCTTTTTCCATTTTCCAATGATCCTCATAAGGTTCTTGCATAAATCTTGAAACTACTCCCACTACATAAGAAATATTAGGTCTAGTAATAGTCAAATACATTATACTACTAACTAGCTTCCCATACGAGTAGGATCAAATTTAGTACACACTTTGGTTTAGGGTCTAACTTAACACCAAATTCAATAGGAATTGTGACAAGATTACATTCAATCATGTTAAATATTCTAAGAAAATTCATAGCATACTGAGATTGAGATGCAACAATAGACTTATGATCTTGAAATATAATCATGCCAAGAAAATGATTTAATAAGCCTAAATCAGTCATTTCAAAATGTTGTTTCTTTCATTCTAACAATTAAATTTCTATCACTACTGGTAATAAAAAGATTCTAAACATACAAGAAACTAATGATAATATGATTTTTAAAACTTTAACAAATAAATCATTATCAGAATAGGATTTAGAAAAACCAAGATCCGGAAAGAAACTGTTAA
This sequence comes from Taxus wallichiana var. yunnanensis, assembly GCA_018340775.1. Lineage (NCBI taxonomy): Eukaryota > Viridiplantae > Streptophyta > Pinopsida > Cupressales > Taxaceae > Taxus > Taxus wallichiana. Next base: position 107,149,671 of record CM031234.1, read on the forward strand.
TTTTAGCATGCCAAGCTCTAGGAGCTTACTTAAGACCTTATAAAGAATTTTAAAGCTTACATACATTATGTTCCTTATCAAGTACTTTAAATCCTTTAGGATGAATCATATAGATTTTTTATTTTAAGTCACCATTTAAAAATCATTTTTAACATCCATTTGGTAAATCTCCCAACCATATTGGGTAGCTAATGCAAGAAGAATTATAACAAAGGTGCTCATCTTAAAGAATAAGAGAAAAAGTATCAACATAGTCAATACTTAGTTTTTGAGTGAAAAATGAGCTATCAGCCTTTCCTTGAACTTTTAATTACCTCATAGAGAGTTATATATGATTTAGAACAACCAACTAGAACCTAAAATGCTTCTCTTAGAAGTAAGAGGAACTAATTCCCAGTGTCATTTTTTATTAAAGCATTGTATTCATCCTTCATATCCTGAATCCATCTATCATCTTGATATTATTATTTGAAGAATTTTTTTCTACCTCATAGATGGTCATCAAGGCATGATAAGTATGATGACTTTTATTTTGTTTTCTAAGACTATGAGGCTAAGAGTTTTGAACAAGATTTTTATCCCATTTAGGAATCTTAGGTTGCAAGACATTTTGGGATGACTCCCCATTAATATCCATCATATCTAGATTAGGATAATTAGCCTCTTGAACTTTTGTTTCCATAATTTCAGGAGAAGGGTTATCGGATCTATCTCTAGAGCAAGAGAGGAGGGTTCATATGAAACATCAGAGAAATTTTTCTCTAAGACTTTAACATTTCTATTTTCAACAATGTCATACTTTGATGGATCATATAATATTAAACATTTAGTTTTACAGTCATATAAAATAAAAATAAAAGTAAACAAGGTTGGGTAAGCTTTGTCCTTTTGTATTTTGGAATGAATATAACAGAACTACCAAATATTCTTAAGTTCAAAATGTCTAGTTTTTGCTTTGTCCATACCTCGTGAGGAGTAGTTTGATGAAGAGCTTTAGTAGGTACTATGTTAATAATATAGATAGTAGTGTTCATAACTTCAACCCCTAATAACTTAGGCACATTACGTGCATGAATCATAGTCTGCGCCATTTCTAAGAAAATCATATTCTTTCTTTTTGTAATTCCATTTTGCTTTGAGGGGAATAGGGAGTAGTCAATTCTATTTGAATCCCACATAACACACAGAACTCATCAAATGTTTTACTGACATATTCACCTCTATTATCATTCCTAATTATTTTAATTTTTGGATTAGAAGAATTTTCAACTAGAGCTTTAAATTCCTGAAATTTAGATAAGACATCAGAATTTTTCTTGATAAAATATGACCAAGTAATTTTAGAGTAATCATCATAAAAACAACATATAATGCACCAAAGTGAGAGAAGGAAATTCAAGTGGATCTCTCACATATCTATGAATCAATTCTATTAACTGAGAAGAATTTGGATCATGATTTTTATGAAATGGTTGAGCATGTTGCTTGCCATGTAGGCAACTTTCACAAGTTTCATATTCGACTTTATCTTTGGTAGACCAACAAAAAGATTTAGTCTAGACATATCATACAAAATTTGAAATTTACATGACCAATTCTTTCATACCAAATATGAATATCATTCCTATAAGAAAAAGAAAATAAGACTCGAGACACAAAATCATCAAATATATAGAATCCATTTTCTCGAATACCAAAGCAATAATATTATTGAACTTATCTTTTACATACCACTTATCTTGTCGTAAAACAACTTAACAATTTTCTTTAATTATCTAAGAGCAAGACAAAAGATTATTTTTCAATTGAGGAACATACAAGACATTCCTAATTACACCATTTGATATCGTAACATTGTCACAACCTTTATATCTAATGCTGGAGTTATCTCCTAGATAGGTATTTTCCTCACATTTAACTACATCTAAGAGGATACCAGGAGTAAAATTCATGTTCTTAGAGGCACCACTGTTAAGAATCCATTCATTTTCATTTGAAGTGAGAGGGCGATACAAGGAAATATATTTCTTAGCTACGATTGCATGATTTTGCTTCGATTTTTCTTATGATTATTAGGCTTGTTCTTAGAATTCTTAGCTAATTTTTTAATCTTTACTCTACAATCAGGCTCTTTATGCCCAAAATTTCCACACTTATTACAAGTTCCATTAAATTTTAATTTAAATTTATGATTGTTCTTAGCAGAATTAGGCTTAGGATTTTATTTAAATATAGATCTGATATTAGACTTTAGATTTGAGTTGATATTTCTATTATGAGTAGAATTGTGATTCTGAGAGAACAATTCTTAAGAAGCAATCTATTTTTAATCGAGTTCTCCATTACACACTCTTCTTGAATTAATAGAGAAGAAAAAGTGTCTAAATTAGGTAGATCATTCTCTTTTTGATACTTATAGCTAATAATAGAGATATAATGTCTCAATTTTTCATGAACATTAATCTAAATTATAAATTATAGAATCTTATCTTGAAATAATTCACATTATGAACCATATAATTGATATTTAATGTTCTTAATTTTAGCTAAATAATTGACAATTTTCTCATCTCCTTTCATAGGAGTTGTAAATATCTCTAAAACTAGCTTAATTATCTTAGAAAACATACTACCTTCATGTATGGTTTTTAATTTCTTCCATGCATATGCAGGAAAGTTCATATGGCCTATATGCATCAAGAATTCATATCTAATTCTTTGCAATAAGATGGACAGAGCTTCCTCAGTTTCTCGAGAGAAGGAGATAAGGTTTTTAGGGTAGCTTATCTCCCTATGGGAAATATTTTGACACCAGTCACAAGATCCCATAACTTCCTAGCCATAAAAAAATGATTTCAATCAAACTCTCTATATGCTATAATTTGTTCCATTCAAAAGATGAGACCCATCCATCGAAAAACTAGCAGAACTAGCCATTTCTAATGTTTAGAAGGCAATGGAAACATTTACGCTTTAAAAATGAAACAAGGAAGCCAAATAGAGGAAAAATTCTGACCACAAATCTTATAATTTGTTATACAAATGAAAAAAATCTAAATTAATAAAAAAAAGCTTGATTTGATCAAATTTAAGATTAATTTGAGAAAATTTAGTCGAGGTCACGTTATAGATCATTTAACAAACTAATTAGCTAATTACTTAATTAATTATGAGCTTAAATAGATATTTAAAAAGGAACATCCTTTGGTGGATGTGAAATGTTTAAAAAATTAAAGTAAATATCTTTTCGGATCTGTAAAGGAGGTATACAAGTGTGACAAAAAGGCAGACACAAGTCTCAATAAATTAAGTTACATAGAAGACTTATCGGGTATGTGACAACAAACTAATAAACACATGTCAAAATATATAACAAGTTTGACAACAGTGAAAAACAAGTACACATGTCATTTTATAATTAGCTCACACTTCGTAGTGTAGTTAATAAGTCAAAAGACAATTAATTAAAAAATAGACAACAAAACCGCACACATGTGTCTTTAATTTATTAGTTTGCTATTTCGCACTCTAACACAATTAAAAAGGAAATATAGTTAAAAAAATCAATCAAATGTTGTCACTTGTCAAAAATATAACAACTAAAGAATAGACACATGGTGGATTTCCACCAAAATTTAAATAGTAGTCTTTGAGAAAACTTAAAATCTCGAAATAAACTATTAGCGAGAAAATTTTCGAGGAAAATTTGGTGGTTATCTTGCTAATTATTTAGGACTCTAAGTCCCTCTACTTAACCAGTGTAGTTTTCGTACATGGATGCATGAGTAAATTGTGAGTTTTATCGTGGTGGCCTTTTGGCTGCATGGATCCAACAGGTCACTCCACTGACCCTATGACAAAGTCTTACGAGGTATCTTCAAGGGAAGAATTTACTACGAAGGCGAGAAGGGGGAATGAGAATATTTAATAAGGAGAAACTAATGTTGCAAGTAGAAAATTACATAAATGCACACACCACCAAAAGTTTCATTACATGCAATTGAATTTTAGAAGAAAACAAATATGTAAAACAACAACAAGACTAAATAGATCTTAATGAATACAAAGTACTAATAGACTCCTCAATCAAAGAGGCTAAAATTACTTCTTCCTTTATTGAAGCTCAAGCAGAATTTGTACATAGTGTGGGGAGTAGAAGACATTTTTAGTAGGAGAAATGGAAGAAACTTGCTATCTCTTTCTCTCTTCACAAGTATATCTCTCTCATGAATTCACAAAAAATAGCTCCAACATCTAAGAAGCAAAATTCAGAAGAAGCTCAAATGAGGAGCTTGTTACAATTTATAGAAGTGGAGGTAATTCTTCATCTTCCCAAAGACTTTTCGAATACCTTAATATGACTTAGACATTTCATATTCCATTTTAAATATTTAAGTCCCTTTTATAATAGAAAGGTGACTTAAATATACATTGTATTTCTAAAGTCACTTACATCATATTAAAAGTACAACCCTCAACACAAAAATATAACATTGAAGAGAGATATTTATATGAGAAGAGGAAGAAGAAGAAGAAGAAGAAGAAGAAGAAGAATTATGCTGAATGATGAGATTCTTTGGTGGACTTGACTCCACTCTCTAACTACTCTCAACTTCATGATCCTAAGAAGGCTTATGTCTTTCCAAGCTCTGGTTGAAACAAGCCACTACTAGTTCTACTTTGTCAGCATGAGGGATGTGAATGTAGCTCAAGGTTTGAGTCCATCCATCAGTCACATTGTTGATGTCCTTGCACTTCCCAAACCATGATGAATGCTTTTCTGCGATAAGTGTAATGGAGGCTCGGATCTCTAAGAAGAAGTTGAGAGTATCCTTAGTGAAGGAAAATGGGTTTCCCACTCCTTTCTTGACATATTACTTGAAAGGGTCGATCACTTCATCAATAGTTGTGTGTTCACTCATAGCAGGTAATCCAAGTTTATGAACTTTCTGATTTATACTATCCTGCAGCTTGTATGTTTATTCTTATTTCTACTCAAGCTCTATAAAATCCTGATTTATTACTTAAAATATGATTGCCAAGGCCCTCACCCATACATGTGTCAAGTCTTCTACAGGATTTTCAAAAACCTTCTTATCGATCAACTCCTAATGATGGGTGTTGCTCATCTCACTCACTACTAGTCCCAGAGGTTCCCAATAATCTCTTTCTTTCTCCACATCCTCTTTGAGTGCTTGCATTATTTTGGCTATTGTGCACATGTAAGAAAAGATCGTGATGAATCTTAGAGTTCTACCTTCCTTTTTCGTAGATTGGTTCGATCCATTCATTATTTTCTCACCCCTGCATCATGAGATCATGTGTTATTATGATGGATTATGGATCAAAGCTACTGATGGGTGCCACTTTTTCAATGAGAAGTTTTGTAGTGCTTGGTTCCACTAGGTGTTGCACATAAGATGAAAGAGTTTGTACATGTTCCTCTTATACCTCTATCTTCTCTTTATATTATTTATTGCTTACCACCATTCGAGGAGAATATTATTGATATATGTAAAAATCTCCCTCATGAGTATCTCGGTCCCAATTTGGTCATTCTCATATCGTATTTAGCTGGTGTCATCTCATCTACTGGATTGATTATCTTTGGCCAAGCTAATTTGATGTATTGATTATGTATCTCCCCACTATAGAATCGTGATGTTTTTGGTGTGATTTTTCTTGACCTTTTCCTTTATCCAATGAGAAAATCGCTGATAGATCGTAGGGTGATAATTTTTGTATAGTGAGAGTGTCGAGGATGACCATTTCTTGCATCCATGAAACATATCTCTGGGTTTAGGTTCAATGATGGGTGCACCAACCATTATTTGTTCTGGTGGAGGAGGCAAGTCCTGAATGAGAGGGGTGTTGGTGTCAAAATTAGGAAAGACCTCTTGCAGTGGTTCAAAGAAGACTAGATCGTGATTAATATACTCCCATTTGCCTATGCATTTGTTGTTGGATTTTCTATTTGCATTACTGAGATCACGTCTTCCTCCTATGGCGATGCCAATGAGCCTTCTCTTACCCTGACTTTCTTGGGTGTCTTCTCACGGGAGAAATTTCTAATTCCATGGCCTTCCTTTTTGAACTCACTTCAGAGTGTTTAGAACTAGGAGTCACCTCCACCACTTTTGAAGATGAATGATGTGAAGTTTTCTTTTGGCTTGGAGAAATTCCTCATGACTAGATGATCATAGTCCTCTTCTTCTGAAACTAGTTCCTCATTCTCCTCACCACCTTTTCATTCTCGCTCCAGTATATCTCCTAATTCATGAACATGCTAGTTGATTTGGGGAATTAGGGACATCTTGAATGTTGTGCACTCAAGATCATACATCTCTGTCCCATCATCATGGAATATGTCTTCATACCAAGAGAACTTGAATTTCTTCATCTCACTAATCATCCTCATGTGGTACTTTTCACATACTTCGAACTCATCAATACAATTGGCCCAGTAGTCCTCGACTTGTGGCTCATGTTACAATTCTAGGACATAGAATGAGTTAGGATCTTCTCGGATGTCAAAGTTGGGCCTAATGATGTAGGAATGCAAAGTCAAATGTGTGAAAGCGGCCTCCAAGTGAGATGCGTCATTTGAGATTTTGCACATGAACATCCCTAGAGATATAGGGAATGAAATAAATTTATTTCTCCTACTTCTGATCTTGGTATTCACTTGAGTGATCTGTCTAAGTTCAAACAATACAATATGGTCACTAAGGTACTTAGGTAGTTTTAGTTGAGCTTGGTCAAATTTAGCGACTCGTATGTAGGAGAAGGTTGAGAATTATATGAAGTATGAGCCATATTCCTTAATCAAGGCTATCAATTTTGGTGACATCCTAGCTTTGAGATCCCCTTCCAAGATTTGGATCATGTACATAGGGAATACATCATTCATGTGAGTGAAATACGTGTTTCTCTCCTTCATTCCCAACTGTGGAAGTTTCTCAAATGCAGGTACCTTGGAAGCAATGTTCTATGTGAGAGCCAATCCTTTGAATGATCTCGAGCTTGCAAGGAGATAGAATAGGTAAGAAGTCATGTGGAACTTATTTTTCATTGGCACTTAGAGCAGTTGTAGAGATGGAGATTGCTTCGATGATCTACCCTGAGTCAATTCTATTCTTTCCTTCTATCAATGTCAAGATGAAAAGGCCCATCCAGTCTTATAAGTCTCTTGTGCTTGCTTCACCCATAAATCTACTGAGGAGAATGATGACATCATAATACCCTTCTCAAAACTCACACCTTGGTAGATTCTTAGGCATCTTGGAAGGCTTTCTTCTTGTTTTTAACCATGAGCCGAGCACTACTCCTTAGACATATGAATCCATTGTTTCCCAATCATGCATAACCCTATCCTTAGAGATGAAAACCATGTTGGGGGATGTTGGTGTCTACAGAGAGATTGAAATGGTCCTAGGGATGATGACTATCATTATTGTACTATTATTATCTCAGATTGTTTGTGTCTCAGGCTTGTAGTGGAAAGAGAAGGCTAGGAATAACTTGAGACTCTGCATAAACACTGGGTGTCCTATAGCGGTGAACAAACCACTTGTGAATATCTGGTCTTCCATCCTCCTTTAGTGGTCCTTGGAGGACATGTGAGTCTTAAGGTCATTCAGGTCCATGTGTAAGACATCACTATCTTCCACATCATACTCACAAGCGAAGGGTTGTGTCAGCATTTGAATCGTCCACTTTGACTTTATGTTTAGCCCAGAAAGAACAACTTACTACTTTTAGTAATTATGAAAAATCAAGTCCCTAATCTTCAACTAGATGTTGTGGATATGTTTTCCTCTTTCTCCCTGCATTCCTCATTCCTTCTAGATCAAATTTATATTTTTAGTAGATGCTCATGGGCCCACTTACTATTTTTAGCAAGTGCCAGAAATGTTTGTTCTAGTGAATTATTAGCTTATAGTACACCTCCAATGTCCCCATCTACTTCATAGGTTCTTCTGTTGATGACTTTCCCGAAATAATAGTCCCTATGTAGTAGACTTTTTATTTCTAGAAAGTTGGCTTCGTGCGAGTCGGTTTGATGCGAATGAATTTTTTTGATATGGGTTTTTCCCAATATCGTCCCTCTAAAATTTATGCTCTATCCGCTGAAAAATCTAGGAGATTTTAAACTTTTAATTTTTGGACATCGTAGTGCTTCTGGATGTGGTAGCCATTAATGGACCTTAAAATTACAGGTCTAGTTTTCTCCTCCATTTTTAAAAAAATTATATATTTGATATGGGTTTTTGTTCTGATGCTTCACGTGCAATTCTACTTTGTTTTTCCCAACGGTTTGATGGGAAATTGGAATTTTTCTTCGTTGAGCCAAAAGTGGGATTTCTTCATTGTGGATGCTCTGTTGCATGGAAGGAGAGTTTGAAGGTGTCTTCTTAATGGCCTTGGGTAGAGGAATGAATAGAAAAATATTACTTGTTTTATGCATCTTTTTGTGAGATTTCTTTAACTTTTCATTTCATGGCCACGAGTCTTCTTTGTTTTCTCCTTCTTTCTGTGGTTCTCCTTTTGTGTTTTCTCCAATTTTCTTTATAAGAATTGTGTGCTTTCATGGAGTGAAGGGAAGTACCTTTGTGGCAGAGTCTGGTTGGATTTTTAGAAATGGCGAATGTGGTGAGAAGTTGCAGAGGAAGAATGGAGAAAATATGTGCATAGGAGTGGAAGCAACTGGAAGCACTAGAAACACCGAACGGGTAGTTAGATTTGTAAATTTTTGAAATCGGGAAGGAAAATCTTGGGTGAATTTTTCATGAATTTACTTCCCCGACCTCAAATATGTGAGAGACATCAAATTCCACGGTGGTCAAGAGGATGACATGTGGCGACGATTCGATTCTGACGACAGGGAATGGATGTGAGAAAAACTACTTTAAAGCACTAGGGGCTGAAAGTCAATTACTTGGATGACCAAAAGACTCTCCATAGGGTCTAGGTGCATTTTTTCATGTTTTATGTCCATAAATTCAAGGACATGAGGGACATCAATTTCCATGGTGGTCTTGGAGCTGACATGTGGCTCTTGATCCAATGACAAGGAATGAATACTCCAAAAATGCACTGGGGCTGAATTTTGGTCACATGGATGAACTAAATACTACCCATAGAGGTTTGGATGAATTTTTTTCAAGTTTGATGTCCATGACCTCGGGGACATCAATTTCCATGGTGGTCCTATAGCCGACATGTGGCACTTGATCGACGGAAGGGAATGGATGCTCCAAAATTACACCAGGGGTGACATGTCAAGTCTAAAGGTCACGTGAGGGTCCCAAAGGTCACATGGTGTACCTAAACTTATTGAATTTAGGGACATGAAATCCCACCAGGGATCTTGGTGCGACATGTGTCTTCCCAAAAATTGACTAACTCCTAAACTTTGCCTTTGAGAAGGAAATTTGGGATGATGATAACTTGAGATCTGGTTGAATTTATTTCTAAAATTTTATATGATCCTGACTGAAACGGAATTTTGAAGCTAAAGGTGGGGAATAATGTATTTATTAAACCATTTGTTTCCTAAAAACTTATATTTTTGATTTGAGACTCCACTTGTGCACGAGAAACACTACTGTAAATCCTATGCACCAATGTGTTGTGAAAAATATAATTTCACCATCATTTAGGTCTTAGAATCCTATTTCGGTGATGTTTTTTTAATTCTAACTCTATCCATAGCTCCCATGATCTTCTTTAGAATCCCAATAGTTGTTTTAGGCCTATGTATTGCCTAGGCTTGTGAATCCTGTTTTTTACTCAAACTAATCCAAGTCTTTCAAAACTTCCCCAAACCTTCCAAAATAATTTTTATGATGTTATAAGGTATTCAATTCACCTCCATGTTAAATTTTTCCCTTCCTCTTTGTTCGAGGGTGTTGATCCATTCCTGGGAAGGCCAGCAATAGCCCTTCCCAATACTACCGAAAGATAGCATCCTTTAACTTCCTAAAATTACCCGAGGGGGATGAATAGACTTTCCTAAATCACCTAGGGGACAAATTTGACATTAAATAGGGGGTGACCAAACTGACGGATTTGACCTGAGGTGCCTAGGAATTATAAAACATGAAAAATTTGGCATAGGGGTATAGTTGTTGTGCTTGGAAACTTCCAATTTCCATGTTTTACATTTGCACAACAATAGTTGGCTCTAGCTTGGGGACATGGCATGGGATGAATGCAATGAATACATGACATGGGAATCCATAATCTTAATCTTATACCATATAATTCGTTGACTAGTGCCTTATCCATTGGGATTTGTCAATTCATATACAACTTCTATAAAGAAAGATTGGAAGAAGGAAACAAACACACACACACACACATACACACACAAAAAAAGGAAGAAACACGTGACATGCAACAAAAGGGGAAACACACCTAGAAATAACCTATGGTATAAGGTAGGGGACAACCCACTTTTAATGATGATAAAATTTTAGGTATTGCCCACTGCGAGGTAATTCCAATGGCGTTCCATCCAAATATAAGATTATAAAAGAATTCTCACTACAAGCTTCATAAATTTGGAATGGGCCAAGCCATAATGAATCAAAATTTCCATGGATTCCTTTTTGTTCCCTTCTCTTATCCCATAGTAGGATGAAGTCTCCAAATTTTAATTCTCTCACTTTGGCCTTCTTATCAAAAAAATTCTTTACTTTTAACTGGTTCTCTTTGATACAGTCCACCACTCAGAGTCTATTTTCTTCTAGATTCTCAAGAAATAGGATTCTCTTGTCAATGGAATCCTTGTACTATCCATATTCTATTCCCTATAGAAACTTGAGAGATGGCATCTTGATCATGAGGGAATTTTTGCTTTGATTCCATACAATAGTTGGAATGGTGACATACTTATTGCCTTCTTGGGAGTGATCCTGTTCACCTACAATGCATCATACAAATTTCTGTGCCAATTCCTTTGGTTCTCATCTACAAGATTACGGACAATTGTCACAATGCTCTTGTTTCTTGATTCAGCTTGTCCATTCCCATGTGGATAGTAGTATGATGAATTAGATATAGAGACTACATAGCCATAGAAAAACTTGGTCAACTCCCTTGAAGAAAAATAGGTAGTGTTGTCTACTACAATCTTCTATGGTACTTTGAAATGTACTATGATATTCTCCTTGATGAATGTGCATACTATTTTGGTGTTGGCTTGATTGGCTAGAATGGATTACACCCACTTGGTGAAGTAATATGTCATCATGAGAACATAGGTGTTCCCCATGCTTCATGAGGATTCAAAACACCAATGATGTGTATCCCCCACTTTGCTGAAATGGTTCTTCAATAACAAATGGCCTAAGCGGTAGTGAAAAATTTGTGGTCTTCCAAAGAATTGTTAGCATGCTTCACATTTGGAAACGAAATCTACAGTGTCTACAAAGAGGGTAGGCCAATAATAACTTCCTCATAGGATCTTTTGTGTGGTGACCATTGCTGAAAAATGTCTACCAAATGCTTGGTCATGGTATGCTTTAAGAAATTTTCTTGTTTCTCTTTATCTACACACTGAGGAAGCATCCATCTAGACCTCTTTTGTAAAGCACGTGATTCTAGATTACAAACCTTGTTGCCTTCAGCTTGAGTGTTCTCCTTTTCTTGTAATCAAGATGAGGAGGGAATTCTCCATAAGTTAAGTAATAGGAAATATCAGCATACCACTCATCAGTAGTGGTTACAAAGAGAACTCTGGGTTGTTTTCGAAACAAGTTGAGCAAGCACAATTTTCTTCACCGTGTTGAGTTTTGAGTGTTTCGTCTTCAAAAATTAACATGCACAAACCATTCCCCCTTATCAGATTGGAGGGTTGAATCTCTAAGTCATATTCTTGAGTCTTTTCAATCCAATTTCCTCTTTTATCTCCAAGATCCTACTATGTTAAGATGGACTTGCTTGCACTTCTGAGGACCATCACCACCGTATAAGAGTTGAGGATGTAAAACCTACATTTTTTATAGCCTTAACCACTACATAGGCATGCTTCTCTAATTGGTTGTATTTTAGTTCATGCTTTTTCAAAGGACAACTCATGAAATAAATGGGTGCTTCCATGCCTTCATCATTCTTATGAACATGAATAACAGAGAGGGTATGTTCTGATGCATAATAATACATGATGAATTCTTTGTTAAAATATGGAGACACAAGATTTGGAGCCTTGGAGATGGATTTTTTGATATCTTCAAATGTTCCTTTCCCTTAATTTTTCCATTTGAAGGTTTCCTATGGTTTCATCATGGTGGTGACGTGCTTTGTTAATTCAGAAAATTACGAAACAAAGCAATGAAGAAAATTCACCTTTTGAAGAATGAATGAACTCCTTTCTTGCTTGTGGGAAAAGATAACGCTTGAATGGCTCATACTCTCTTAGTGTTAATGTATTCTCCATGTTTGTTCACAATGTGCCCCAAGAACTTTCCTTCCGTGACTCCAAAATTCACTTTTTTAGATTTAGTGATATGCCATGATTTCTACAACTTGCAAGTACTTGTTCTAAGTGATGAACATGATCTCCCCTCTTATTTGAAAATACCCTGAGATCATCAAGATATATAACAATGCAATGTTTTAGATATTTGAATGCAAAATATATTTCTCTTTGAAATGTATCTCCCACATTGATTAGGCCAAAGTGCATCCTGTTGTAGGAAAAAGTGCCCCAAGGAATTATGAAGGTTGTCTTGGTATGATATTATTCCACCACTTTGATTTGGTTATACCTTGAGAATCCATTAAGCAATGAAAGCATTTCAGATCTAGTTATTGCTTGAAAATTTTGGTCCATGATAGGGAGAGGATAATTTTATTTTAGTGATGCCTGGTTCAGTTGCGGAAATCTACACATATTCTTATTTTTCCATTCTTCTTCTGACATCGACACAAATTTTTCCACCCATGTTGAATGATGGATGGGAAAGACGATTCTTGTATTGAGAATATTAATTACCTCCTCTTTTATGGTATCATCAATATTTTGGTTATACGACCTTTTTTCTACCCGAATGGCTTAATATCCTTCTTCAAAGGAATTGAGTGATGCATTTCCTTCAGTTGGAAGGATTTGAGTTCATCATAAGAGTAGGCCATAACATATAAATATTTCTTGAGTAACATAAAAAAACTTCTCGTCCCCTCGGAGAGCAACATTTTCCAATATTGATCATCCTTGGCTCCTCCAGGTGCCATGTTTTCCTTGTCAAAATCAGTTGGGCACTAAGGATATTATTTTTCTTTCTTTTGAATGAATCTTTCATGTTTATCAAAGAGGTCTTCCGTAGAGAAACTAGGCCTTTGGGAATCTCGTTTCCTTTCTAATTTGATCACTCCTTATTCACAAACCCATTCAATTCCTTGTCTCTCTTCTTCGGCAACCACTTCTCGGTGTGGATTGTTTCCTCCTTCAAAGAAGAGATTATTGAAATTATCCCTTTGTTCCAAAAATGCTAGAATCTGGTTATCATCAATAAAGACTTGCGAATGATTCACATTATCTAGTACACTAGGCCTGAATACCATTTCAATGGTCACCTTGTCTTTACCAAAATAAGGATGAAGTGTCACGAGGGAATCCGAAACTACAAGAGAATCAACCTTTTCATTATTTTCTCTTTGGATAGCTTCAATGGAAAATGCATCGAAAGATTCAATACAGTCCCATACTTTGTTTCTATAATGCTAGAGTCCTCGATTTTTCACTTGGTATTGTTTCCAAACTTGTTTTACTATCACTTCTGCATCACCTTGACATTTCATCTTCTTGATTACCATGTCTTCAGCCACACCCATGCCTAAGAGGATAGCTTCATATTCCACCGTGTTATTCGTATTATCAAATTGTAGCTTGTAGGAAAATGGGTACAATTCATTGGAAGGAGAGTACAAAACCACACATGATCCCGAACCTGCACTAGAATGACTACCATAAAATTCCATCATCCAAAATTGATCTTCGTCCTCCTCCATAAGAAGTGGAAAGTTATCATTTTTTCCAATGTGACGAAGTAGTTCCTAGCCCACTATCTTGAAAAATAATGTTTTCTTTTGGATCATCAGAATTTTGTACAGTGAACTTCATCTTTCTTATTGGTAGCAATTTGTTCATCTCACCTTTCACTGGAATAGTTACAGATTACCATTCAATTTTTATTTCTCCACCCAAGTCTCTACAAAATATTCAACTCAATAGCATGCCAAAGGATTCTAGGATGTCCACCATCGGGATGGTTAGAAGCACCTTCTTGTCTGGAAAATCAATTAATGCTACATGTGTATCTATAATTCTTCTTACCAACATAGCTTGTTTGGATTCCAATGAATAGTAGGTGCCATTTTCCTAGGTCAAGGTGAGGCCAAGAGAATTTGCAAATTTAACGAGGCATCACATTATCTCGAGGCTCAAATATATGATGCAATTATTTAGCTGGAAGCCATTAATGAGAAGTGATAGGTAGAAAGGTTCAACCCTCTTGGTTTTAGAGGAACTGATGGCTAGCATGTTTTGATAAGGTGGTTTGGATGGTGTAGGGAGTAATCCTTTAGAACTTGGACATGAGGTTATAGGATTACTACCACAGACTACATCAATGAACCTATCAAATTAGATGGGATGAATTTGTAGGTATTCTATTTCTGGGAGTTGGACTTTAGTTTTACTTGCATGTTCGACGAAGTAAAATGGTGTTATGGTGGGCGAGGAAGAGGTTCTAGGAATGATGGAAGATTTACATGGTGAAAGATTTGCTACTTTGGGTGTTTAATTTTCCTTCACGGGTGTAGTAACTGGCTTGGTAGGAGATGGGGATGTAGTTTTTGATAGAACCTTAGATGTTTTTGCAGGAACAACATTTGAAGGAGAATTATTCTTAGTAACCTTTGAGCTGGGAGAAGGATTAGATGACTTGGTATGGCAACATGATCCTTGCTAGCCAATGGGTTTGATTTTTCTTTAGCCGACTCCATCGAAGGTGGTAGTGGTGATCCTCTACTAATGATTTTATTTTTAGGATCTCGGAGGAGAATCTTCTCTCTTCTTCTTGTCCTTTACCACAACTGTTGACAATGAAGAACCTTTCTTGGACTGTGCATGAGTTAAAAATTCACATAAAAAACCTAGAGCTTCTTCATCATCCTAATATTCATCATCAACATACTCAAATAGGCCATTGTGCATATCACCACCAACTTCCTTGACCTCAAGATAGTTTTCATAGTCCTCCACATTTTCTTCTTCAAGTTCTTCAATTTCCACTTCCTCCTCTAGTTCTTTAGTGTCATAGATGGAATTAACTGGTTGTGCTTTGAGAGAAATTTGGAGAGGAGGTGGAGAAATCCTTGGTCTATTGGGAGGATTTGGATTCCTTGGAGTGTTTAGCATTGTGATCTAGGACAAATTTGTTTCTTCAAGGAAACCAAGTCATTTTCCATTTTTTAGAAAATTGGGTCTATGGTGACTAAGCTTGAATTCTGGCCTTTTTCTTTCTATTGGGGCCTTTCAATTTACCGAAAGGACTAGATCATTGTCGATTTCTATTACATGGTCCTTAGCTTCCTCGATGTTCTTGGTTGGGTTCTTGTAAGGAAGAAACCTACTTCGATGGAAAGGCATTGATGAAGACTCGCTTCAAATTATTTTTAGGAGGCACCATTTCTTTATGGATTCTTCTTATCACTTTTTATATCTTACTACAAAGTCCCTCATAAACTCGTAGGTTTCTTTTTTCATTTGTACCAATTGGACCAAAAGATCCTCACAATTTTCCATGGTCTCGAACCTATGTTCAAATGCACTTATTATATCTTCCCAACGGGTGACATACCTCGGGGATAACATGTAGAACAATTTGACAACCTTTTGTTGAAGTGACTCCATAAAGATACAAAGCGACACATATTATTCCTCAATGCCCAATACACCGCAAGTCATGATAAATGTTACTAAATGTTCTTTGGGAGTTGAGAGCCATCCCCTCGAATTTTAGAAAGTTTTTCTTGAGCCTCTTGGTAGCTCATGGAGCGGTTGAATAAGAGCAAGTGGACAAATGTTTCCTCCCCATGGTACATTAGGCCTATGACTCACGATCATGATCATGCTCATGATCCCCCATTCTATTTTTTTTTTTATAGCTTCCAACCTTGCTAAGGCTACGGCTTCTACTATTACTCTTTCATCCACCTCAGCTTGAAGTCTTTCTATTTCTTCGAGTTGAGCTCTTATTTACTCTTTTGTTCTTACTTCTCTTTCTCTAGCTTCTTCTTCATCTCTACGTCAGTGAAATATTCAAGGTTCTCATTGATGTATGGAAATTCACAGTCCAAAGGATTGGTAATACTCAGGTTCCCAATGTGACCAGTTGTTTGATGAAAGGGAGGCCTCTGAATTCTAAGTAACTCTTATCTTCTTTGAATTTCTTCAAAAATGGGGTCAGTTTGTCCTCCTTGTCTCTGTTTTAAGGTGTATCTTCTATCCACCAAAGATGGAAATCTATGGCCTTCTTTTTGGTGTTGTAATTTATCTTTTCCTCTCCAATTCAGTAGTGCATTCTTCTTCAAGTTTAAGAATTCACATGGCAATGAAGTAGAGGTTGACACTTTGTTTGTTATGCCAGATAGTTTCTCTCAAATCTAAAGCGATATCCTCTTGGATGTGGAAGAGTAATTCAGGTCTTTCAATAGGAGGATTTCCTAGAATAGCCATGTTTTGTAGACATGTGGCTCATATAGCTATTCAAATTCTAGAAATTTTCTTTTCTTTTTTGAATTTTCTGATTTTTTTGGTATTTTTCAAACCTTTTGGTCGTATTCAAGTGTAGATGTTGTTAAATCTACCCCATGGTGGGTGCCAAAAATTATTGGCAAGAAAAATTTTAGGGAAAAATTGGTGGTTATCTTGTCAACACTCTGGAGTCTAAGTCCTTATACTTAACTAGTGTAGTTGCCATACATGCATGCGCGAGTAAATTGTGAGTTTTATCCTGGTGACCTTTAGTCCGGGGATCAAACAAGGGCACTCCATTGACCCTATGAAAAATTCTTGCAGGTGTATGTAAGGGAAGAATTTTCTATGAAGGTAAGAAAGGGGAGTGAGAATATTTGGAAAGGAGAAACTAATGTTGTAAGTAGAAAATTAGAGACTTGAATATAATGACTAGAATTTTCATTACATGCACTTGAATTTCATAAGAAAACAAATATGCAAATTAACAACAAGACTAAATAGAGCTTAATGAACACAAATTACCAATAAACTCCTCAATCAAAGAGGCTAAAATTCCTTCTTCCTTTATTGAAGCTCAAGTAGAATTTTTACATAGTGTGGGAGTAGAAGAAAATTTTTAGTAGTTTAAATGGAAGAAAATTTCTATCTCTTGCTCTCTTCATAAGGATATCTCTCTCATGAATTAACAAAAACAACTCCAACATCTAAGAAGAAAATTTTGGAAGAATCTCAAAAGAGGAGCTTGTTACAATTTATAGAAGTGGAGGTAACTCTTCATCTTACCAGGTGACTTTTTGAATACCTTAATATGACTTAAGACTATTTATATTCCATTTTAAATATTTAAGTCCATTTTATAAGAGCAATGTGACTTGATTTTCTTAATCATTTTAGGATAAATTTTGTTGTTTTATTCCCGCCTTATCCCCTTAATTCAATGGAGTACTCCATTCTTGAATTTCAAAAGCGTACTAGAGCCATTCCTCTCCACCAGGGCTCATATTTCTCATTCACATGCATTTCCTTATTAATTTTACTATCATTCATGTTACCCCAGGTGACCCGCCCATTCCCATGCATAATACTCCCACTTTGTTAACTTGACCACCACTCTGTTAGGATTTAGAGAACAAATATGTGGAAACAATTCCTCAAACCATAGCAAAGAGGGAAATTATATAGCATAATTATACTTGTAGAAATAAAACAACATAAATAAATAATGCACAAAAGAAGACAAGACAAGATTTAATGTGGTTCACCCAATGTGGGCTATGTACACCAAGAACTTGCTCGATTTTATTATCAACAAGAGTAAAACAACTCTCCACAGTCTTCTCTCGATTATGAACTCACAATAGACTTCCAAAGATTCTAAACCACATCTATACCACAATTTACTCCAAATTACTTAACCTTGATCACTCTTGATCACATCTTGATCTCTAAGACTCAAGACCTCTTGAACACTCAAGAAGTATTCACTCTTGATCACATCTTGATCTCTAAGACTTAAAATCCTTCTTGATCACATATTTATAGGATTAAAATCCTCCTAAGAAGCCATAAATCCAACCCTAGAAGATTGAAAGTCGTGATCTTTCAACTTCCCATAGCTGGAAAAAATAGTCCCGACATTGACAACTAGTTAACAACAATGTTGCAGCAACGACACATCCACGTCATAGAAAACGACTATAGAATGATCCTGAAGTCTCCAAACTTAACTGTTCGAGCTCTAGCACTTCAACACTGATTCAAGAAGACCAAAAATAGGCTCCACACCCCAACAATCTCCCACTTGGAGATTGTTTCCACTGAGAAAAGTTCTTAACCCTTCATTATCAACCATGAAGGCCAATCAAAGTTGAACACAACTTCAACTTATCCCTTGTGACCACCTTGGTCATCATATCTATAGGATTCTAATTGGTATGAATCTTTTCTAGCTTCAACTTATCTTCTTCCAAAGTTGTCCTGATGAAATGATATCTCAACTGAATGTGCTTCGTCCTAGAGTGGAAAGCGGAGTTCTTCACCAAATGAATAGTACTCTAACTATCACTATGTAGTCTCCCAACTTCCTGCTTATGCCCCAACTCATAAAGCAACTACTGTAACAAAATCATCTCCTTACTTGCCTTTGTGGTAGAAACATACTCAACCTCTGTGGTTGACAAAGCCACAACCTTTTATAACCGTGAAATCCAACTCACTGTTGTATCACCAACCGTAAATACATAACATGTCATGCTCCTCTTGCTATCCAAATCTCCTACCATGTCTAAATCTACATATCCACGTAATGTAGTGTCTGATCCACTGAAACACAATGTTGCTCCCATGGTCCCTCTCAAATACAAAGGATCCACTTTATTGCCTGCCAATGCTCTCTACCTAGATCACTCATAAACTTGCTCACTGCTCCCACTGCATGGGCAATGTCAGGCCTAGTGCATACCATAGCATACATCAAGCTACCAACTACTGATGAGTATGGTACCCTGGACATCTGTATTCTATCCTCCTCAATCTTGGGACTCTGCTCCTTTGATAATTTAAAGTGACCTGCCAAAGGAGTACCAACCAGTTTAGCATCCTGCATACTAAACCTCTCCAAGATCTTCTTTATGTACTCTTCTTGAGATAATACTAGCTTCCTCTCCTTCCTGTTCTAAGTTATTCTCATACCAAGGATTTGTTTTTCTGCCCCAAAATCCTTCATAGAAAAGGAGTCACCTAGCTACTTCTTGAGTACCTTTATTTCCTACATGTTCTTCCTTGCAACAAGCATATCATCTACATATAGGAACAAAATAATATAACTACCATCCAAAAACTTCTTGATGTACATGCAATGGTCTGAGTGACACTTGGAGTAACCCTACTCCCACATAAAATTGTCAAACTTCATGTAGCACTACCGTGTAGCTTGTTTCAAGCCATATAAGCTCTTCTTCAATTTTCACACTAACATCTCCTTCCCTTTGACCTCATAACCTTGTGGCTGTTGCATGTACAATTCCTCCTCCAACTCACCATGAAGGAATGCAGTCTTCACATCCAACTATTCTAAGTGTAGGTCTTCTATGCTGCAACTAAACCAAGAACAGTCCTAATAGAAGTCATTTTAACAACCGAGAGAAAAAAATTCATCAAATTCTATACCTTTCTTCTGTGCAAATCCTTTGACCACCAATTGAGCCTTGTATCATTTCCTGCCTCCATCTTCCTCTTTTATTCTATACACCCACTTGTTTTACAATGCTCTCTTGCCCTCAGGTAGCTCCATTAGATCCCAAGTTTGGTTTTCCATAAGAGATCCATGCTCTTCATCCATGGCCTACTCCCACTTCTTCCTGGAATCCACCTTCGCTTGCTTCCTCAAAGCACTCTGGCTCTCCACTATCAGTGAGTAATAAATAATTCAAATATGGAGTAAATCATTTAGGTTCCCTTCTTACCCTAGAAGACCTTCTCACCTCAAGAGTTTGGGGTTCCTGATGAGTAGGTACTGAACCGCTATACGAACATGCTAAACCTAAACCGGCCCCTTGGACACCTTATTGTCTAAATGTCCTCTTACACTATGTATTCTTTCATTGATTCCTCTTTCTATTCCCGCAACCGATCTTTATACATGTTTTTTCATTAAAGACAATATCTCTAGACCGAAATACTTTCTTTTCTTTAAGACTCCAAACACGAAACCAAAATCATCTTCACCATATCCAACAAAGGTGCATTTCTCAAACTTAGTCTCTAACTTGGTCCTATCATCTTTATCAATGTGAACAAATACCTCACATCTAAATACTCTAAGAAATGAGTAATCAATTTTCTTACTAGAACAAGCCTCCTCAGGTATACCTACATCTAATACCATAGAGGGTCCTCTGTTAATCAGATAAACATCTGTGCTTACCACTTCTGCCCAAAACATGAGTGGCAACCCCATAAGTAACCTCATGCACTTGTCATGCTCCATGATTTTCCTATTCATTCTCTTTGACACTCCATTTTCCTGTGGAGTATTTGGAACCATTCTTTGCCTACGGATCCCATTTACAAAATAGTAATCAATAAATTCATTACTACAATATTCCCCTCCATTATCTAACCTGAGAAATTTCAACTTGAGACCTATTTCATTCCCAACCAAGGCTTTCCATATTTTGAAAGTTTCAAACACATCAGATTTCTTTCGAATGCAAAATACCCAAATTTTTCTAGTTGCATCATCAATGAAAGTGGCATAATAACATGAACCACCACTATATTTTACCTTAGCTGGACCCCATACATCTATATGCACTAACTCCAACTTACCCTCCTTCTTGGTAGGTCCAACCTTGAGGAATCTCACCCGCTTCTATTTCCCATAAACACAATCCTCACAGAAGTCCAAATCTAACTCCTTTAATCCAAGTAACCTATCCTTTATAATTTGCATGCCCTTATGACTCATATGACCAAGTCTCTAGTGCCAAAAAGTTGCATCTCCATCTGCAGCAACTAAATTACAATAATCAACACCACTGGTTAAATACAAAGTACCAGTTTTCTTACCTCTTGCAACCACAAGAGCTCCCTTGGTAACCTTCCAAGAATCTGCTATAAAACTAACCGTACAACCATCACTACCCAGCTGTCCCACTGATATCAAGTTCTACCTCAACTTAGGCACATGCCTAGACGTCCTTAAGCATCCATGTGTTCCCATTCTGCATTTTCACCTGAACATAACCTTTCCCTACTATGCTACATGGTTCATCATCACCAAGATATACATGTCCAAAATCACCTTAAACAAAATCAGTAAAGTAATGTCTATGTGGGGTGGCATGGAAAGAAGCCCCTGAATCTAACACCCAAGATTCAGCAATATTATCTAAAGAAATAATTAAGGCATCTTGACAAACATCACCTCCTGCCACATTTACTGTTTAGTTTCCTCATTGTTCTTCTTATCCCGAAGAGCCCAGAAATATTTCTTAGCATGACCAACCTTCCCACAGTGCCAACATTCTAACTTCATATTGGACTTTGACCTTCCACAATCATACAACTTCCCATGGTTACCTTTCCCTCTATTCTTTTGTCTCCCTCTGCTCTCCACTTCGTCAAAGTGTTTCCAGAAGTAGAAGAATCTCCGGCGCTCTTCCTTCACATTTCCTCGCTTAGGATCACACCTATTACCTCCTCAAACTTCAGCTTTGATTTATTAAAGACTGAATTACTTACAACCATAACTAAGTTATCCTAGCTATCTGGAAAGGAGCACAAAATCAACAAAGCCCTGACCTCATCATCAAATTCAATGTTTATTGAGTTTAACATACTCACAACCATATCAAAATTCATTCAAATGATTAGTAATAGAACCATTCTTAGACATCTTCATATTAAATAACTTTTTCATCAAAAATATTTTATTAGAGGCAGAGGGTTTTTCATATAACTTCCCCAATGCACTCATGAGACCTTCCATGGTCTTCTCTTGCGATATGTTGAAAGCAACCAAAGATGCAAGGCATAAATGAATTACCCCGAGTGCCTTTCTATCCAAAGAACTCCCAATCCTCATCTGACATGGTTGTAGGTTTCTTTGCTTTTCCAGCCAAAGGAACATGGAGGTCCTTCTGATATAAGTAATCCTCCATTTGCATCTTCCACAAACCAAAGTTCTACCCATTGAACTTCTCAACCCTCGATCTTCCCTCATCTGCCATAGCTCCCACTCAAGCTAAACTTTCCCTGTGATTTACAACTTTAGCAAAAAACCACCAAAGCTCTGATACCAATTGTTAGGAATTAGAGAACAAATATGCAGAAACAATTCCTCAAACCACAGTAGTAGGAAACTATATAGTAGAATTATACTTGCAAAAATATAAAAACATAAATAAATAATGCACAAAAGAAGACAAGACAAGATTTAACGTGGTTCACTTAATGTGGGCTACATCCACCAAGAACTTGCTCGAGATTTTATTATCAACAAGAGTAAAACAATTCTCACAGATTTCTCTCATTTATAAACTCACAACTAAATTCCAAAGATGCTAAACCACATCTAAACCACGGTTGACTCCCAATTGCTTAACCTTGATCAATCTTGATCACCTCTTGATCTATAAGACTCAAGACCTCTTGAACACTCAAGAAGTCTTCAAGATACCCTAACACCTCTATTTCTAGGATTAAAATCCTCCTAAGAAGCCATAAATCCAACCCTAGAAGAATGACAATCGCGATCTTTCAATTTCCCACGGTGGGAAACACAGTCTCGACGTTGACATCCGATTAACAACATGTTAACAACAATGTTGTTCTCCACTATCATGGGAAGTCTAAAGTCCCTCTACTTATAACAAAATAGTAATGCGGGATAAGATAATTATACTATGCATGAAAAATATTCTCCTCAAAATGGATTTGGAATGAGTGGAAAGTTTTATCAACATCGCTAAATAAGATCCATAAATTCGGGGACACTTTCCAAAACAACACTATGGGAATCTAAGTCCCTCTACTTATAATATCCTTGCAATTTTATGCAAGAAAAAAATTCAATGTGGTCTTCAACCGAGATTAAAGGGGCACTCCACCTACAATTTATTGGGGAAAAAAGGGGAGAGTGGGAAAGGGAAATGAAGGAAAGGAGATCAATGATGGAGGTAGAACATCGAGGCCTACAAACATTGATCGAAATTTTATGACATGCATTTAAATGGAAGAAGAATACAAATTCGTAAACCATAGCTATAAGATCAATAAAAATGCATTGGTCACAAAGTACCAATCGAATCCTCTATCAAAGGGGCATAAAATCCTTCTTTCCTTATTACAGCTGAAGTAAAAACTTGTACAATGAAAGGAAATGGAAGAAATTCACAAAAAGGAGAAGCTTGGAAGAATGGAAACTATTGTTTTTTGTCCTCTTGTTCATGAAAATCATTTACAGTATTCAAAAATCAAATTCCAACCTCTACAATGACTTCCAAAATCCATGAAATAGCTCACATGAGGCAATTACAACTTCCCAAAACCAAGAAGTAGTTATAGTCGAGATCCAATCATTTGGCACCATTTCAGATCCTTCTTTTGTAGAAAAAATAGTTGTGGGAAATGCCAGAGAATTTAATAATTAAAATGGTTACAAACTTTCTAGATTGAATGTGGGCCATTAGATTTATCTTTTGTGCCTTTAAATATGAGCCATCCACGTGGCAGAGAACATTGGAGCGGAGTCGGGGAAATTTTTTTGCATTTTTTGCATGCCAGAGATGTTTTCTTGATTTTCTCCCACAAAAATCCATCAAAATTTAAAATTGAAGTGTCCATCATGTGGATAATTTCACCATCTTTCCATTGATACCAAAAACATGAAAATATGAGCTCTAGATCGAAAGATATGGCCTCTTGAAGATTTAGGGCAAAACTGGCAAAATTAGGGAAAAATTTAGGTTTGCGGGCCAAAATTTGACCTTTTTCCCTCTTTTTTCAAATTGGGAAAATTTTTCCCCAAAATCTCCATGCCCCCCCAACCCGATGACATGTGGCACTTTCTGGTTCATCCGCGGGCTTCAGAATAACATTTCACCCTTTTTGCCAAAGGGAAAATTTTCCCAAAGTCCTCCGGCCCGAAAATGTGGACACGTGGCACCTTCTTCCGATTCGATGCAGAGATCCTCTTTCACCTTTCACCTTTTTTTTAGCCTTGGCAAATTTCTCTCCACGCCTCCGCCAACCCCAATTTCCTTGGCAAAATTTCCTCCTTACCTCCATGGGCCCACCCAGGAAAATTTCCCCTCCAAACTCCACCAAGCCATAACTTGCAAAATACAAGGAGTTAGGAGGACTTCCTTACCTTTCTGGAAAGGGGAAAGAATTATCTATCTAATGGAGGTGTTTCTAAGAATCCTTGATCCCTTTGGGAAGTGCCATATTTCAAAATACTCAGACTGGACCATTTTCAAAGGGTAACAACTCAAAAATTTCTAAGTCCAGACTTGGAAAAAGAAGGAAAATTTTGAGGGGACAAATAGTGGCTCTAGCTTGGGGACATGACATGGATTGAACAGGAGAAAACATGGCATGAGGATCTAGAATCTCAAGTTTTAAAACATATAACGTTGACTAGTGCCTTATCCATTGGGCCTTGCAGAGTCATGTACAACTTCTGAGGAAAGCAAGAAGGAAGAAGAGGACACACAAACCAAAAACACACCAAAATAGAAAAGGGAAAACAAAACACACAACAGAAGAGGGGAAAAAACAAAACTATGCTACAAGGTGAGGGACAACTCACTTTCACTGATGATATAGCTTCAAATATTTCCCACTTCTAGGCAATCCTAATGGAGTCCCATCCAAGTATGATAGAGAAAAACATTCTCACCACAAGTTCCAAGAATTCAAAAAGGTCCCAGCCACAAAGAATCAAATTTTCCATGACTGCCCTTTGGTTCTCTTCTCTTGTCCCAAAGTAGGACAAAATATCCAACTCTGAACTCTCTTGCCTTGGTCCTTTTGTCAAAGAGATTTTTCACTTTCAGCTGATGTTCTTTTATTTTATCAACCACCTAAGATCTGATTTCTTCTATCCTCTCAAGAAAAAGGATCCTTTTGTCAATGGAGTCTTTGTATTGGCCATCATCCACCGCTTGAAGCAATCTGAGAGCTAACATTTCAATTGTGATGGGGATCTCTGCTTCAACTCCATACAATAGCTGAAAAGGTGAAGTACCAATGGCCTTCTTGGGAGTGATCCTATCAGCCCACAATGCATCATACAATATCTTGTGCCAATTCCTCTTATTCTCATCAACAAGATTTCGACAATGGTCACAATGTTCTTGTTACTTGACTCAGCTTGACCATTTCCTTATGGATAGTAGTCAGAAGAATGTGCTAGAGAGATGCCAAAACCGTAACAGAACTTTGTCAATTCTCTTGAAGAGAAATAAGTGGCATTGTCCACAACAATCTTTTGAGGCACCCCAAAATGAAAATGATGTATTCTTTGATGAAACTACGCAAACTACTTCAGAACTAGCTTGTTTGGTTGGAATGGCTTCCACCCATTTGGTGAAGTAGTCCATGGCAGTGAGCACATAAGTATGCCCAAAACTTGAATGGGGATTCAACATGCCAATGAATTCCATCCCCATTGTTGAAATGGTTCTTCAATAATCACAGGCCTGAGAGGCAATGCAGCTAATTGTGGTTTTCCAACAAATTGCTGGCATGCTTTGCATTTAGAAACCTAGCTCTGAGTATCAACAAAAAGAGAAGGCCAATAATATCTACCTCTAAGAATCTTGTGGGAAGTCACCATTACTGAGAAGTGTCCACCACATGCTTGGTCGTGATAGGCTTTAAGCAACTTTCCTTGTTGCTCTTTATCAACACATCGAAGGAAGCAACCATCCATTCCTTTCTTATAAAGTGCATGATTCCAGATCACGTACTTGTTGCTTTCAGTTTGAGAGTTCCTTCTTTGCTTGTAATCTAGATGAGAGGGACATTCTCCATAAGTAAGTAGAAAAGTGATGTCTACATACCACTCATCAGTAGTGGTTACAAAGAGAACTTGTGGGTAGTTTTCTGGGCAAGTTAAACAAGTGTCATCTTCCTCTCCATGTTGAACTTTGAGAGTTTCATCTTCAACAATTAACTTACATAGACCATTTCCTCTTACTAGATGGGAAGGCCAAATCTCTAGGTCATACTCTTGAGTTTTTGTGATCCAATTCCCCTTTTGACTCCGGATCTTGCTGTGTCAAAATGGATTTGATTGCACTTCCAGGGACCATTACCACAATATGAGAATTGAGAATGTAGAAGCAGAAATTTTTTACAACTTTGACCACTACGAATGCATGCTTTTCCAATTGACTATACTTGAGCTCATGTTTCTTCAAAGGATAGCTCATGAAAGCAATGGGTGCTTCCAAATATTCATCATTCTTCTGGACAAGGACAACAGATAGAGTGTGTTCTGAGGCATAACAGTACATGATGAACTCTTTGTTAAAATATGGAGATACAAGAGTAGGAGCTTTGGCAATAGCTCTTTTTATCTCTTCAAATGTAGTTTTCCCTTCATGGCTCCATTTGAAACTTGATTGAGGCCTCATCATAGAAGTGATGTGCTTTGTCAGTTCAATGAACTCAGGACAAAGCGGCAAGAAATTTTACCTTCCCGAAGAATGAATGCACTCCTTTCTTGCTGGTGGGCAGAGATAGTGCTTGAATAGCTCTTACTCTTTTGGGGTCAATGTGTGCTCCATGTTTGTTCATGATGTGTCCCAACAACTTTCCTTCTATGACTCCAAAGATGCATTTCTTGGGATTCAAAGATATACCATGTTTTCTACACCTTGCAAGAACTTGTTCCAAATGACAGATGTGCTCTTCTCTTTTCTTCGAAAATACCGTGAGATCATCCAGATATACAACAATGCAATGTTTCAGATCTCTGAAGGCCAAGTCCATTTCTCTTTGGAATGTTTCTCCCGCATTGATTAGGCCGAAAGGCATTCTTCTATAAGCAAAAGTGCCCCAAGGAGTTGTGAATGTTGTTTTTCTGCAGTCTTCCTCTACCACTTTGATTTGGTTATACCTCAAAACCCATCAAGCAGAGAGAGCATCTCAGATCTAGTGACTCTTGCA
Source organism: Taxus wallichiana var. yunnanensis (assembly GCA_018340775.1). Classification (NCBI taxonomy): domain Eukaryota; kingdom Viridiplantae; phylum Streptophyta; class Pinopsida; order Cupressales; family Taxaceae; genus Taxus; species Taxus wallichiana. The sequence continues at coordinate 107,177,119 of CM031234.1, forward strand.
AAATGTGATCCATGATGGGCAGAGGATAGTTGTCTTTGAGTGAGGCTTGATTCAGATTTCTGAAATCAACACATATCCTTATCTCCCCATTCTTCTTTCTTACTGGCACAATGTTAGCCACCCACGTTGAGTGGTGGATGGGAAAAATGATTCTAGCATTCAACATCTTGGTCACTTCTTCCTTGATGATATCAACAACCTTTGGATTATAGGGCCTTTATTTTTCCTGAAAGGCTTAGCACCTTGCTTCAAAGGAATGGAATGGTGCATTTCTTTTGGCTGGAATGACTTGAGTTCTTCATAAGAGTAAGCTAAAACATCAGAATATTTCTTGAGCAGAGTAACAAACCTTCTCTTCTCTTCAGTGAGCAACATTTACCAATGTTTACCAATCTTGGATCTTCTAAGTACCAATATTTTCTTTGTCAAAGTCAGATGGACACCGAGAAGATAACTTCTCCTTCTCTTGAATGAATCTGTCATGTTTGTCAAATAGGTCTTCCAAAGAGACTAAGCCTTTGGGAATTTTGTTTCCTTTCAGTCTGATCATTCCTCATCATCAACTTCATCAATTCCATCAACTTCTTCCTCAAAACAACTTCTCTATGAGGATTAACACTTCCTTCAAAGAAGAGATTATTGAAATTATCTCTTTGCTCTAAGAAGCTCAAAATTTGATTGTCATCATTGAAGACTTGCCAATGATTAGCATTATCAGGTACACTTGGTCTGAAAACCATCTCAATGGTTATCTTATCTTTTCCAAAGGAAGGATGAGGTGTCAATAAGGAGGCTGACATAGCAAGAGAATCAACCCTTTCATTTTGTGCCCTTGGAATGAATTCAATAGAGAAAGCATCGAATGATTCAATACAATCCCAAACCCAATTTTTGTAGTGTCTGAGCCTTGGGTTCTTCACTTGATATTGCTGCGGATTTGTTTCACTATTACCTCTACATCACCAAGGCATCTCAGCTTCTTGATTCCCATATCTTCTGTAATGCTCATGCCCAAAAGAAGAGCTTCATATTCTGTTGTGTTGTTGGTGTTATCAAACTGTAGTTTGTAAGAAAAAGGATGCATTTCCTTTGAAGGTGAATACAAAACAACACCAGCTCCAGAACCTACCCTTGAATGACTACCATCAAATTCCATCATCCAGATCTGATCTTCTTCTTCCTCCATGAGAAGTGGTAGGTTTTCATCTTTTTGTGATGCGAGGAAGTAATTTCCTAGCTTAGAATCTTGAAGAAGGATGTTAGCTCTTGGATCATCAAACTTCTTTACTATGAACTTCATCTTTCTAATAGGCAGCAACCTCTTCATTTCACCTTTGACTGGGATAGTAGTAGATGACCAATCCATTTTAATTTCTCCACCTAGATCTCTACAAAAACTTCTACTCAGAAGCATGCCAAAGGATGTTGGGATGTCTGCCACTAAAATAGTTAGGAGCACCTTCTTGTCAGGGAAATCAGCCAGAGCTACTTGTGCATCCTTTATTCTTCCAATCAACAACACTTGTTTAGATTCCATGGAATAACAAGATCCATTTACTCTCATCAAAGTTAGGCCAAGGGAATTTGTAACTTTGAGTGGCATTACATTATCAGAGGCTCTGGAATCAATGATACAATTGTTCAACTCAAAGCCATTTATGAGGAGAGACAAATAGAAAGGCTCAACTCTAGTTGTTTTGGAAGCACTGAGAGCTAACATATTTTGAGATGGAGGTGTGGATGGCATTGGAATAAGTCCTTTAGAAGTGGAACTTGAGGATATAGAGCTATTTCCCTGACTGTATTAATGAATCTGTCAAATTGGGTCGGGTGTGTTTGCAAGTACTCTAACTCTGAGAGTTGGACTTTGGTTTTGCTTACATGCTCTACAAAATCAAATGGGGAAATACTGATGAGGAGGAGGCTCCTGGGATGAAAGAGGATTTACTTGGAAAGGGCTTTGAAGGAACCTTGGATATTTTGGATGAAGGATTTTCTCCTAAAGGTGAAATAGTCGGTTTAGCAGAAGGAAAAGGTACAACCTTTGGCTAAACTATGGTACTTTGGCAGAGATTCCAATGGAAGGGGAAGTACTCTTAACAACTGCAGACTAGAAGAAGGAGCAAAAGACTTACTTGGTATGACAACATGATCCTTGACAATGACCAAGTCTAGTTTTTCTTTAGTAGAATCCATGGAGGGTGGCAATGGAGAACCTTTGTTGATAATCCTCTTCTGTGTGACCTCAGAAGTGGAAAATTCTTTGGTTTTCTTTTCCTTTATAGCCACCAAGGATGGGGTGTTCTTCTTGGATTATGTTCTAGTGAAAATAGTGCATGAAAAACTTGGTTTCCTCCTCTTCTTCTTCATCATCATCAATGAATTCGAATAAGCCATTGTGCATGTCAACCTCCTCGACTTCTAGGTAGCTTTCATAGTTTTCTTCATCATCTCCCTCGAGCTCATCAACTTCATCTTCCTCTCTTATATCTTGGGTATCACAGGTAGCATTGATTGGTGGTGCTTCAAGAGAAAGTCAAGTGAGGAGGTGGTGCAATCCGCTGCCTATCATTAAAGTTTGGTCTTCTTGGATTGTTCCTCATAGTGATTTGTGATAGTTTCTTCTTCAAGGCAACTAGATCATTGGCCATTTTTTGAAACATGGGGTCTGATTGTGACTGAGTTTGAACTCTGACCCTTTTTCTTTCCATTTGGGCCCTTTACCTTTCCAAAAAGAATTAAATCATCATCAGTCTTGATTGCAAGGTCTTGAGCTTCCCTCAATGTTCTTGGTTGATCTCTTCTGAGGAAGAAACCAACTTCTGATGGCAAGGCACTGATGAAGAACCTCTTCAAGTTGTTTTCAGGAGGAACTACATCTTCGGGATTCTTCTTGTCAATCTATCAAATCTTGCTATGAAATCTCTCATGGACTCAGAGACTTCTTTCTTCATTTGCACCAATTGAACCAAGCAAGTCTTGGCCATCTTCTGTGCTCTTGAATCTACTTTCAAATGCACTCCTTATGTCCTCCCAACTAGTGATAGATCTTGGGGGAAGCATATAAAACCATTCAACAAATTTCTCTTGGAGTGACTCCACAAAAATTCTAACCGACACGTCTTCATCTTCGACACCTAACACACCACAAGTAGTGATGAAAGTTGCTACATGTTCCTCAAGGTAGTTGTGAGCCATCTCCTTTAAATTTAGGAAATTTATTTCTTGAGCCTCTTGGAAGATCATGGAGTATTCATGGGAGGGAAAGTGGACCAATATTTCTTCCCCATGGTACATTGGGTCTACGTGCTTCACATTCATTATCAGCCATTCTATTTCTATTTCTAGCCTCTTCAGCAACTAGGGATTCTTCTCTTTCCTCTACCTCTCTTTGGAGTCTTTCAATCTCTTCAAGTTGAGCCCTAATCACTTCTTCCCTTTCAAGTTGAACTCTATCTGCTTCCTCTCTTTCTAGCTCTTGTTCTTCTTCCTTAAGCTCATCAAGAGTAGGATTAATAGGTCCTCCTGATCTCAACTGCCGGGTATACCTTTTGTCAGCCAGCTTGAAGACTTATTGTCTTCTCTGGGTGCCAAGATTTGTCTTCATTCCTCCAACTCAGCAGCAAGTTCTTCTTCTTGATCCAAAATTCTTGAAGCAATAGAGTAATGGTCTACACTCTTCCTTTTACACCAAATAGCCTCCCTTAGGTCAGAAATGATATCTTCTTGAATGTGAAAGAGCAAGGTAGGTCTCTCAATAGAGGATGTGTGAGAATTTCCATGATTGGTATCCATGTGGATCATAAGAAACTTCAAATTTTCAATGAACTCCAATGGTATTTAATGACCCTGTGGTCATTTCTAGGGTGCAGATGCTGCAAAATCTACCCCACGGTGGGTGCCAAAACTGTTGGCTTGGAAATTCATCTCAGGGGAAAAATTGTGGTTTCTAAAACAACACTATGGGAATCTAAGTCCCTCTACTTATAATAGTGCAACTTCCATATTATGCATGAAAAACAAGTGGATTCAATGGTGGTTTTTCAACCAGAGATCCATAGGGGCACTCCACTGACCCTATGGCAAAGCCTGTAATTTCTTGCAAGGACAGAAAGTGGTCTGAGAGTGGGAAAGGGGAGTGGGAATGAAGGCAAGGAGATCAATGATGGAGGTAGAACATCAGAGGCCTACAAACATTGATCAGAAAGTTTATGACATGCATTTAAATGGAAGAAGAATACAAATTTGTAAACCAGAGCTACAAGACTGAATAAAAATGCATTGGTCACAAAGTACCAATCAAATCCTCCATCAAAGGGGCATAAAATCCTTCTTTTCTTATCAGCTGAAGTAAAAACTTGTACAATGAAAGGAAATGGAAGAAATTCACAGAAAGGGAAGCTTGGAAGAATGGTGACTATTGTTTTTTGTCCTCTGTTCATGAAAATCATTTATAGTCTTCAAAAAATCAAATTCCAACCTCTACAATGACTTCCAAAATCCATGAAATAGCTCACATGAGGTAGTTACAACTTCCCAAATGACCAAGAAGTAGTTACAGTCGAGATCCAATCGTTTGACATTGTTTCAGATCCTTCTTTTACAAAAAAATGCCATGGGGAAATGCCAGAGAATTTAATAATTAAAATGGTTACAAACTTGCCAGATTGAATGTGGGCCATTAGATTTATCTTTTACGCCTTTAAATATGAGCCATCCACATGGTAGGAGAACATTAGAGTGGAGTCAGGGAAACTTTTTGCGTTTTTTACATGCCAGACATTTTCTCAATTTTCTCCAACAAAACTCCATAAAAATTTAAAATTGAAGTGTCCATCATGTGGATAATTTCACCAGCTTTCCATTGATACCAAAAATGTGAAAATATGAGCTCTAGATCGAAATATATGTCCTCTTGAAGATTTAGGGAAAAATTAGGGCAAAATTAGGGTCAAAATTTGGGTCTCACGGCCAAAATTTGACCTTTTTCCTCCTTTTTTAAATTGGGAAACATTTCCCCAAAATCTCTGCACCCCCACCAACCCGAGGACATGTGGTGCTTTCTGGTTCATCTGCGAGCTTCAGAATAACATTTTTCCCTTTGATTTTTTTTTCCAAAAAGCTAAGTGTCAAATTTATCTCTGTGCCTCCACTATCCCACTAATTTCCTTGGCAAAATTTCCTCCTTACCTCCATAGGCCCTCCTAGGAAAATTTCCCCTCCAAACTCAGGCCGAGCCATAACTTAGAAAATACAAGGAGTTAGGAAGACTTCCTTACCTTTCTAAAAGGGGAAATAATTCTCTATCTGATGGAGGTGTTTCTAAGAATACTTGATCCTTTGGGAAGTGCAAGATTTCAAAATACTTAGGCTGGACCATTTTCAAAGGGTAACAACTCAAAAATTTAAAAGTCCGTAATTGGAAAAAGAAGGAAAATTTTGAGGGGAAAATAATAAGAAAAAGGGGAAAAGAAAGATGAATGAGGATATTAGTATTGGGATGGATCAAACTAATGAAATTTGTAAGAAATTGAACTATTAGTGCAGAATCACAGCACCCCTGGATGTTGATCGATTTCTAGTTTGATCACTCTAGCATCCAGTGTGATTACACAACATTGAATCCTTCCTCCTAGTGTGGGACTTGCAAGAATGAGAAAGGAATCTCCAGATAAGGCTGATTCCTTTTCCTAAACTACCCTACCATAAGCTATTCTAGTGCAGGCAAGCTAATCTAAACCTAATCTAACCATGCCAAGGAGATAGAGAGAGAGAAAAGGGAAAAATAGAACCTAAACTAAAACGGTGATACACCAAAGAAGGAAAATGTTGAACATCTATCAAAACTGCCATGGAACAAGGAGGGGTGAGCAATGAGAAGGATGGATAGATGCATCATGAAACCAAGGATAAATTTCACACAGAAAATGTCCCAAAACTCCATGAACACAGCTCCATATCTATAATGAAAATTAGAACATGCACAAATACCTGCAATGAAGAGAGGCAAGAAGAGAACAAGCAAAAGAACGAGCAGGGATGGACAGATGCATCACAAAACACATTTTTTGTTGCTCTAAAAGTTTGCACAGAACATCATTTCAATAGTAAAAGGTGAAAACGCCATTATAGAGCAGGGGAGGAGGTTTGAACTCTATTTTCAACCCTAGAGAAGAAAAGAAGGGGGCGGGCAGAGCAGGAAAGATGAACAACATTTTCCTTCTCCGGTGTATCACCGTTTTAGTGTAGGCTCTGTTTTCCCTTTTCTCTCTCTCTGTCTCCTTGGCATCATTAGATTAGGTTTAGATTAGCTTGCTCTCGGAATAGCTTGTGGCAGTAGTTTAGGAAGAGGAACCAGCCTTCTCTGGAGATTCCTTTCTCATTCTTGTAAGTCCCACACTTGGAGGAAGGATTCAATGTTGTGCAATCACACCGGATCTAGAGTGATAAAACTAGAAATTTGATCAACATCCAGGGTGTTGTGATTCTGCACTAACAGCTTTGGCATGCCCCGATTCGTCTCGGGCCTCCATGTCTCTTTTCGGCCATCTCTCCTTTTTGCGTCCCACGCGTCCCTCGCATACCTTTGGCCCAGATGTCCCGAACGAAAATCTCCTGCTTCGGCTTATTCAGGCTTCCTTGTCCCTGTTTGAGGTGAAGACACGTGGCGAGATTCCATTTGTTGGCGGTTCTTTCGGCTTTTCACGTCCCACACATACTTTTGTCTCGGATGTCCCAAACTGTCTTGGAAAAATATCTCTGAACCGCCCTATTCGGGCTTCCTTGTTCCTGTTGAGGTGAAGACACATGGCGAGACTCCATTTGATCTTGGCTCCTTCAATTTTTTTCACGTCCCCACGTGTCTCTTTTGTCCCAACTGTCTCGGACAAAAGTCTCCTGCTTTGGCCGAATCGGCCGGTTTGCATCCTCCGCATACTTTTGTCCCAACTGTCCTGCATCGTCTGGGACAAATTTCTCTGAACCGCTTGAAATGGAATGTCTTGGGCCAAACCGCCGATCCGCGTCCGTGCATAGTTTTAGTCCAACTGTCCCAGACCACATGAAACAAGACTTAGGAAATTTTCTTCATTTTTTCGGCTGGTTCAACTTTTTGCGCCTCGTGCGTCCCGATGTCCCAATTGTCCCTGATGCTACACAGACCGCCTAGTGGCTTTTCGGCCGATTCACGCCCGACGTCCCAACTGTCCCAAGTGCTGCCTGGGCTAGGACTTAGCTGATTTTCTCTATATTTCGGCACCAAGCTTGGATTTTGCAATTTTTTCACATTTTTAAAACTTGCTGGGTTTTCTTCTTGGACAGGAGAGTTAGAAAGAACCCGAGGGGACCCCAGAAACATGATTTTTGCCTTGAATCAATATACTTTCTCGGATTGAATAATCTGATGCATGTTATCAAAATTACCCTGGGGGTGAATTTTGGATAACATGAACTTCCTAGATAATAAACTTGGGAAATCTAAGGATAGACATGATCACAATATGGCCATCTTCAAAGCCATATGTGATTTTATTGATTAGTAGGTCAGAAGCATCACTATGCTAAGTGGAGTCCCTGAGGAAATTTGGTGTATAGAAAAGGAAAGAAACCAGATCATCTTATAGCTGAATTTAAATGATCCCACACATGTCACCACTTTGGCACTTTTTACCTCTTTGCAGATGATCAAATCAAGAATTGATAGGGCTTCAAAGAAATAACACCTTCTAGGCAAGTTGGATGCGTTCAAGTTGTTGTTTTGTTATTGATAGTATGTTGTTTTTATGTTGTTTAGTTATAGTTTAATCCTTGTCTTGATTTTTCTTAGTAGCTTCTCTTTTGACTATTGTTGGACTTATTGTAATATCTGGATTCAGATCCTTTTTTGCTACTTTTTCATGTTTATCTAGCTGTTGAGCCTCTTTTGTAATAGGGTATAGTCCCTTCAAAGCTATATGCTATTAATAAAAAAATATCAAGGTGACTCAAAGTTACATTATATTTCTAAAGTCACTTAAGTCATATTAAAAAGTGAAAACATCAATGCAAAAATGTAAGACCGAAGAGAGAGAGAGTGTTGTATGAGAAGAGAAGAGAGAGAGAGAGAAGAGGAAGAAGAAGAATAATTATGCTAAAGGATGAGTTGTTGCGGTAGACTTGACTCCACTCTCTGACTACTCTCCACTTCGTGATCCTGAGAAGGATTCTATATTTCCAAGATCTTGGTTGAAAAAATCCACTACTGGTTCTACTTTTTCGGCATGAGGGATGTGAATGTAGCTCAAGGTTTTAGTCCATCCATGGGTCAAATTTTTGATTTCCTTGCACTTCCAAAACCATGATGAATTATTTTTTTTTATAAGTGCGGTGGAGGATGTCTCGAGAAGAAGTTGAGATTATCCTTAGTGAAGGAAAATGGGTTACCCACCCCTTTCTTGACATATTCCTCAAAAGGGTTGATCAATTCATCAGAAATTATGTGTTCTCTCATTGTGGTTACTCCAAGTTTATGAAATTTTTGATTTATACTATCCTATAGATTATACGTTTGTTCTTATTTCTCCTCTAGCTCTGTGAAATCCTGATTGATTGCTTCAAATCTGATTGGTAAGGCCCTCACCCATACACGTGTCAAGACTTTTGCAATATTTTCAAAAACCTTCTTATCAATCAACTCCTGAAAAAAGGTGTTGCTCATCTCACTCCTCTTTTGTCCCAGAGGTTCCCAGTAATCTCTTTCTTTCTCCACATCCTCTTTGATTTCTCACATTTATTTGGTTATTGCGCACATGTATGCAAAGATCTTGACCACCCCTTGGAATTATAACTTCCATTTTTTAGAGATTGATTCAATCCATTCATTATTTTCTTTCCCTTACATTGTGAAATCATGCATTATTCTGATGGATTCTAGATCAAAGCTACTGATGGGTGTCACTTTCTCAATAGGAAGTGTTGTAGTGCTTGGTTCCACTAGGTGTTACACATAAGATGAAAGAGTTCATACCTATTCCTCTAGTACCTCAATATTCTCTTTATATTCTTTATTCCTCACCACCATGTGAGAAGAATATTTTTGATATATGTGCAAATATCCCTCATGAGTAGCTGGTCCCAATTGGATCATGCTCATCTCATAGTTAGTTGGTGTCATCTCATCCATTGGCTTTATTACCTTTGGCCAAGATACTTCGATGTATTGATTACCTGTCTCCCCACAGTAGAATCATGACGTTTTCTGTGTGATCTTTCTTAACCTTTTTCTTTAGCCAACGAGACAATCACTGATAGATCGGGGATGCTACTTTTTGCATAGTGCGAGTGTCGAGGATGACCATTTCCCACATCCATGGAAACATCTCACCAGATTTAGGTTCAATGATGGGTGCACTAACCATTCTTTGTTCTGGTGGAGGAGGAAAGTCCTAAATGAGAGGGGCATTGGTGTCAACAATAGGCAATACCTCTTGCAGTGGTTTGAAGATTGGATTGTGAGTCATATACTCCTCATTTGCATGTGCATTTGTTGCTAGATTTTCTATTTGCATTACTGAGATCACATCTTCCTCCTGTGGTGATGCCAATGAGCTTTATCTTACCTTGACTTTCTTGGATGTCTTCTCATGTGGAGAAATTTCCAATTCCATGGCCTTCCTTTTTGAACGCACTTGAACGTTTAGAAATTAGAGTCACCTCCACCACTTTTGAAGATGAATGATGTGAATTTTGATTTTGGCTTGGATAAATTCCTTGTGACTGGATGATCATAGTCCTCTTCTTCTGAAACTAGTTCCTCATTCTCCTCAACACTTTTTTAGTCCACTCCAGTATATCTCCTAATTCATGAACATGCTAGTTGATTTTGGGCATTGGGGTCATCTTGACTACTACGTACTAAAGATTATACATCTCTATCATTTCATCATGCAAAATGTCTTCATACCAAAGAGAACTTGAATCTCTTCATCTCACTGATTGTCATCCTCATGTGGTTATTTTCACATAACTCAAACTCATCAATACAATTAGCCCAGTAGTCCTTGACTTGTGGCTCATGTTATAGTTCCGTGACATACTACAAGTTGGGATCTTCTCAAATGTCAAAGTTGGGTCCGACGATGTAGGATTGCAAATTTAGGTGTGTGAAAGTGGCCTCTAGGTGGGATGTGTCATTTGAGCTTTTGCATGTGAACTTCCCTAGAGATATAGGGAATGAAATCAATTTCTTTCTACTAATTATAATCTTGGTATTCACTTGAGTGATCTATCTGCAGAGTTGGAACAAAACAATTTATTCACTAAGGTACTTAGGAAATTTCAATGAAGCTTGTTCGAAGCTAAAACTCATGTGTAGGAGAAGATTGAGAATTATATGTAGTATGAGTTATAATACTTAATTGGAGATGCTACTTTTGGTGACATCCTAGCTTCAAGATCCCCTTATAAGCTTCATACCATGTACATAGTGAATGCATCATTGATGCGTGAAAAAATATTTTTGTTCTCCTCCATTACCAATTGTTGAAGTTTCTCAAATGCAAGTACCTTGGCAGCAATGTTCTCGCATGAGAGATCCAATCCTTTGAATGATCTTGATATTGCAAGGAGATATACTAGGAAAGAATTCATGTGGAACATTTTTTTGTGTGAACTTGGAGTATTTGCAAAAGGATATTTTCATTGATGATCAGCCCCCAGTCCAATTCTTTGCTTTCCTTCTGTCAATGTCAGGATGAAAAGGCCCATCCAGTCTTGGAAGTCTCTTGTGCTTGCTTTTCCCATAACTCTACTGAGGAGAGTGATGACATCAAAATACCCTTCTCAAAACTCACACCTTGGAAGATTATTGGGCATCCTGGAGGGATTTCTTCTTGTTTTCAACCATGAGCCGAGCACTACTCCTTGGACATATGAATCCATTATTTCCCAATCATGCATGACCATGTCCTTTGAGATGATGACCATGTTGGGGGATGTCAATATCTGCAGAGAGAGTGAAATGGTCCTAGGGCTAATGACCACCATTGTTGTACCATTATCATCTCGGATGGTTTGTGTCTTGGGATCGTAGTGGAAAGAGTGGACTAGGACTAACATGAGACTCTGCACAAACATAGGGTGTCTGCGCATCGGCAAACAAGCTACTTGTGAATATCTAGTCTTCAATCCTCCTTCGAGTCCTTAGAGGCCATGCGAGTCTTAAGGTCATTTAGGTCCATGTGTAAGACATCGTTGTCTTCCATGTCATACTTGTAGGTGAAGGGATGTGTCAGCTTCTGACCCATCCACTTCAACTTCATGTTTATCCCAAAAATAACAACTTACTATTTTTAGTAAGTGTGAAAAATCAAGTCCCCGATCTTCAACTGGATGTTACAGCTCTGTTTTCCTCTTTCTCCCTGCATTCCTCATTCCTTCTAGATCAAATTTCTATTTTTAGTAGGTGCTTGTGGGCCCACTTACTATTTTTAGTAAGTTCCAAAAATGTCTATTCTGGTGAATTCTCAGTTGTAGTGCACCTCCAATGTCTTCGTCTCCTTCATAGGTTCTTCGTTGATGAATTTACTAAAATAACAGTCCCTATGTAGTAGACTTGTTATTTTTAGAAAGTTATATTTTGGAAGTCGGTTTGATGCGGAACAAATTTTTTTGATATGGGTTTTTTCCCAATATCGTCCCTCTAAAATTTTGGCTCTACCTGCTCAAAACTCTAGGAAATTTTAAACTTTTAATTTTTGGACTTGACAGTGCTTTTAGATGCGGAAGCCATTCATGGAACTTAAAATTGCTGGTCTGATTTTCTCCTCCATTTTGAAAAAAATTATATATTTGATATGGGTTTTTTCTTATGCTTCACATGCAATTCTACTTCATTTCACCCAACGGTTTGATGGGAAATTGGATTTTTTCTTTGTTGAGCTAGAAGTGGGATTTCTTCACTATGGATGCTTTGTTGCATGTAAGGATAATTTGAAAGTATCTTCTTGATGAAATTGGGTATAGGAATGAATATAAAAATATAAATTTTTGTTTCATGCATCTGTTTGGGAGATTTCTTCAACTTCTCGTTTCATGGCCATGGAGTTTTCTCTATTTTCTCCTTCTTCTTTTATGCTTCTCCTTCTCGTGTTTGCTCCAATTTTCCTTTTAGTAACTGCTTGCTTTCATGGAGTTAAGGGAAGTAACTATTTGACGTCTGGTTTGAGTTTCAGAAATGGAGGAATGGTGGTGAGAAGTTACAGAGGAAGAATGGAGAAAATCTGTGCATGGGAGTGGAAGCACTGGAAGCACTAAACCGGTAGTTAGATTTTTTTATTTTTGAAATCATGGAAGGAGAATCTTGGGCACATTTTTCATGACTTGATTTCCCTAACCTCAAGTACATGAGGGACCTAAAATTATATGGTGGTCAAGAGGACGAAATGTGGTGGCAATTTGACAAAGAAGGAATGGATGTGAGAAAAGCTGCTTTAAAGCACTGGGGATGAAAGTCAGTCACATGGATGACCAAAAGACTCCCCATAGGGGCTGGGAATATTTTTTCATTTTTTATGTCCCTGACCTTAGGGACGTGAGGGACATAAATTTTCACGGTGGTCTTAGAGCCAACACGTGCCACTTGATCAAAGGACAAGGAATGAATGCTCCGAAATGCACTGGGGCTTAAAGTCGGTCACATGGATGACCAAAAGACTCCCCATAGGGTTTGGGAACATTTTTTCATGTTTTATGTCCTTGACCTTAGGCATGTTAGGGAATTCAATTTCCACGGTGGTCCTAGAGCTGAAACGTGGTGCTTGATCTGACGACAGGGAATGGATGCTCCAACACTGCACCTGGGGGCTAAACTGTCAAGTCTGGAGGTCACATGAGGGTCCTAGATGTCACATGGGGGCTAGGAACATTTTTATAAGGTTGGTATACCTGACCTCAGGGATGTTGGGGACATGAAATCCCACCAGGGATCCCGTGGCCGACATGTGTCCTCCCATAAATTGACTAACTCCTTAACCTGTCTTTGAGAGGGAAATGTGGGATGATGATAACTTTAGCTCCTTGTGGAATTTCTTGGTGAAATTTTATATGATCCTAACTAGATATGGAATTTTTAATCTAATGGTTGGGGTTTCATGTCTTGATTTAACCATCTGATTCCTGAAAAATTAGATTTTTTATTTGAGACTCCATGTGTGCTTGAGAAAAACTACCTGTAAATCCTATATGCCAAGGTGTTGTGAAAAATATGATTTCACCATCATGTAGGTCTTGGAATCCTATTTCTTTTGATGTTTTTTTAACTTATAACTCCATCTGAAGCTCTTGGAATTTTCTTTTGAAGCCTAACAACTATTTTATGCTTGTGCACTACCTAGGCTTGTGAACCTTGTTTTTACTCAGACTGCTCCAAGTCTTTCAAAACTTCCCCAAACCTTCCAAAATCATTTACATGATATTCTATGGTCTTCAATTGAACTCCATTTTTAATTTTTCCCTTCTTCTCCATTCTAGTGGGTTGTTCTAGCCTTGTGAAGGCCAAAGATAGCCCTTCACAATACTCGCTTTAGAAGATAACATATTTTCGAACTTCCTAAAATCACATGGGGAGTGAATAGAATTTCCAAAATCATATAGAGGACCAATTTGACATCAAATAGGGGTGACCAAACTTATGGATTTGACTTGGGGTTCCTAGGAATGATAAAATAGGAAAATTTTAGCACAGGGTATAGTTGTCGTGCTTGGAAACTTCCAATTTTCCATGTTACACATTTACACGACAACATAAAGAAAACTTAAAATAAAGTTCTGGTCTGAAAAAAAGGTATAAGAAAGGTGTCACAATATAAGTGACTAATACAAAGCAAAGAATGACACCCTGACACTTGCAAAGGCTGACACAATTAAAAGATTAATATACGTGTCAAAAATAATTGGTTTGCACTTCGCAAATATGAAAAATTCTAAGCCAACAAGAAAATATGTGGAGCCTTTTAAATGGATTGCACTTTGCAAGTCTAATAAAGACTGAAAAATGTGAAAAATAGATGTATGTGTCCAAATTCTATTGGTTCACACTTTTAGTACAAACAAAATGAATAAATAAAACTAAAAACACGTGGAGCCTTTTAAATGGCTCGATTTTCACAAGACTAACAAACACTGACAAATACGAAAAGGTGGTTAATTCTTATTGGATAACTACACCACAAATGAAAAATTGAAAAATGCAAAATATGGAGCAATTCTACTGCCTCAAATTTCATAAATCTAATAAATGTGAAATAAAAAGATACTTGGAGTAATTTTATTGGTTTACCCTTCGCATATGTCAGAAGCAAACTAATCAAATACTAAAATTGCAAAATACTTGGCTACTTGGAGCAATCCTATTGGCTCAAATTTTGTATATGAAAAAGGTAAGATAAAAAAGTCTGACAACGTGAAATATTAAGTGACTTGGAGATTTCCTATTGGATCGTATTTCGCAAATGATAGAGGACATCTAAGCCAAGTCTGACAATGTGGAGACATATATAAAGCCCTTATTGGCTTGCATTTCATGACTGACAACAAAATGAATTTATGAAGTGCATGGAATAATCTTATTGGTTTGTACTTCACAAATGACGAAGGATAAAAAGAACTAGCAGAACACAACACTCGGAGAAAAACTATTGGATCAATTTTTGTAATAGCAGAACTTTGAAAAAATCAATAAAAATTTTGACAGAGAAAATCCACTTGGCACTTTAAGATTGGATCAGACTTTGTAAATTAAAAAAATATAGAAAAACGTGAAGCTAGATGGCACAAAATGATTGGCCCAAGATTTATAAAGACAAAAATAGCAAAAAAATAAATATTTTTACAACAAGAACAGTCTTAGAAGCTCCAAACAAATTGGATATAAATAAATCTTTCAAGCCCAAAGACAAAATATGTCCCTTACAACTATACATGGAGTGAAAACTTAAAATAATCTTGAAAATGATGGATTCAAACCATAAAAATTGAAACAAGATGAAAATCAAATATCTAAGCATACCAAAGCTCAAACACGATCTAAACAATCATTTAACCAATATTTCAAGAAATATTTAGGTGGGAATTAGAAGTTTAAACTTGGTTAGCTTGAAGATGACTACGCAAAATTTTTAAGGTTTCTTAGATATTTAAATAAACTTAAAGCTTCTTCATACATTTAAGTTAAAAAATTATAAATCGATCATGCACACGTATAATCAAAAAATTTGATACCATGTTACATTTAGCGGGAAATATAATCGATAGATTACAGATCCACCATTAAAATGTCGATGACTATAAATTATGATGTGCAGTCAATTAGACACATAAATAACTTATAATAAATAGTGAATTATAGATCTTAAAGAACAAGAGCTGAAAGAAAATAAAAAACAAGAACAAGAGACAGATAACACTATATTTAACTGGAGAAACTCTAAGGAAAAACTCCACTAGTAAAGTACTTTCGTATTAAGAATTCAATAGAGTTTTACCCAACACTTCCACTTCGCTCCTAGAATGATTTCAGAGTTATTTCTCTTAGTAATTTGAATCAATTATCATCCAACACATCTTATAGTTTGATCTCATTCTTTAATACTTTTGAAGTGTGTAAAAATATCCCTTCTAATAGCCAATCTCGAGAGGGATTACGAAATTCAATATGGGTGAGTGAATCGGTCAGCCGCTTCACTCTTAAATGTGGAATACCTCTACAATAAATTTTGATGGAAAAGATTTAATATATTATTGGGGTGTACTTGCATTGGTAGATACTCACTCGTCATTATCACCCCAACAATATTTTATTGAAATTCCCCCTAGTCATAAATGCATGGAGGGTCAAAACTATATAGTATAGTTCGACCAAAGTGTATGGTTTTGACCCTATACTAATTTTTCCAAAATGTTTTATGTAATTTAATTTATGAATGCATATACATATCTATACATGCATATGTTCCCAAAATTTTGTTTGTGTCTGATAATGATGTAGAATAAACCTACATAGATGCCTCCCTTTTTTTTGAGGCATGTGAAAAAACCATGCTTGGCCATATGGATAAAAATAAATAGATGTGACCTCATCAAGGATATTTATGAGAAAATGTGTAAATTAATGAAGTGGTGTGTTAGGCCTCATAATATTTACTAAGTCCCCAAGGGCGTGTGTGTGCATAGGACCAATTGAATAAGGTTGCATGAGGAAAATCATGCAAGATAAGGGTTTTAGAAGGTTTTTATAGAAACCATGACACATGCGCAAGAAAAATAAAGGGTCTCAAGACTTAGCCATATTTAGCATTCTAAGAAGCACACAAGGAAAGTGTGACCTGACCAAGTATGTGTAGTGGATAACATGCCATCCTAATGACTTGGTTACCAAGAAAGGAATATCCATGAGATGGAAGGATGTAGAAAGACATCATTTCCGAAAGTGGAGAGATCAGATTAGAGTAAGCATACTCCATTTGAGGACTACATCGAAACTTGGTAAGTGATCTACTCTGAAGAAAGGCATGATGGTGGATGCTATATATATACATATATATGCTTAGGTAGAAGAAGGGGTGTGTTATTAAGGAGAGAAAAAAGATCATTATAGAGGGAATGAAGGAAAAGCTCTACGAGAAATAATAGGATGTTCCATAGGGTTACATTTCTCATTAAGAGGATTGTATGAGTGATAACATAGCTAGGGATTTTGATGTATGAGTCTTATGTACATTGATGCATTGTTTTTATGGCCTTGGTGAATGTGATGTGGTTAATGAACTACAATAAATATGAATATATGGTTATGTTCTAAGAATATAATGTTCATGGATGTAAACCCTAGTGCCATTTATTTATGTTATGGATCGATCTATTATCTGTATGATAATTCTTTTGATTCTAAATTAATGTTTTGATATAATAACTCATCCTAGGCTCTCGGAATGCATGCAAGGTCCTTTACCTTTTACATCTAAGTTATGTCATTAATCAATGTATTCTCACAAAACTCACATAAAGGAGGGGCTTAGCACTCGTGCATGCCTCGAGTGAGCGTGCAGACCCATTGGGTGATAGGTCGATGTGCATGGGATTAGACTTTTTCTAAGGGCATAAAAATGACTACATCTTTGTTTCATTGTCGGGACCTATTTTCAAATTTTTTATGAGAAATGGATACATCTTGTTTCCTTTGACGCATGATGACAGAGTGCTTGACACTGAAAAAGTGTCGAACCATGGTTTAAGAGCATAAAGGATGATTTTTCTCAAATAGTTTTTACTAGACCTAAGTTTGATGCAAGAAAATGGGTAGAACAACACCCGTATCATGAGTTGTATTGATAGGTGTCATCATTCCCTTCATTTAATAAACTTCTTGTTGATGTCATATTAAACTAGGGGTGTGTCTAAAGCTATATGCAACAAGAGTACTTCAACCAATCTAGTAGTTGAATATAGCTATTTTTGTATTTTCCGGGGATCTGTTTACTATGTTAAGGACTTCTTGGTAAAACCTTATTCAAATCAAACTATGAAATTTTTTTGAAAGTAAAACACATTGAAAGCTTTACTAAAAGGAAACACGCCGTGTAGAATGGAAACACACTTGATTCTAGAAATAAACACACTCAATTTAGAATGCTTGAAAATAATTTCAAGAAATGTAAAAATGTATCTAAACACCGAAGGAATAAGTATACAACAAAGTTTAATTGAAAGAACTAAAACAATACAAAATTAATAGCTCTAAGCTATTTGTTGAAGAAATATAAATACCAAGTAAATGAATATCCTCATCCTTGGGGGAGTGGGCCCTTACTCCTCCTTGAATCAAGATTTAACAACTTAGAATTCTCTCAAATCAAAATGGATATTTTATTGATAAAAAATTTAGTGTTACAAAACATACTTGAATCGAGTATTTATTCTATTTCTTTTCTCTATTCTATTTATATCTCATTATATATATATATATATATATATATATATTTTACCGTAGGTCTACTTTTATATACATTTTACAATCATAGTTGTCTCAATGATTATGATGAAATTGAATCATGCCCAGAATAGATGTTGAGTCGGATGGCGGTTGATTAGATAGTCAGTAGGATAACTCTCCCTAGATCTATGTTCGAAATATTCTCGTCCTTCATGATTGAAAGGGTCGTAGATGCAAAATCTCCAGATGTGGTTTAAAATAGATAACTCCCATCGGTTCCAGAACTTTGGAGAAGTTCCAGAACCATAGGAAATTGTTAAGAACCAAAACCTGTGAGAGTTCTAGAGATGTCCTCGGAGTTTGAACTAAGTCTAAAAATTCCGTAACTAAATACTAGAGTTTTGGAACTAAGTCCAAAGTTTTGGAACTAAATGATGGAGTTCCGAACTAAGTCTAAAAGTTTTGAAACTAAATTATGACCATGTGATGGAATTCTGGAACTAGCTTGGAAGTTTCGAACTAATCTTTGTAGGAACAAAAACTATAAAAACATATTGAACGCCACCTACTTGATTTCCTCAACTGATTAGACCTACTTTATTACAAAACTGAATTTAAACACACACTACATTAGGAATTTTAGAGCTTTTAACATTAGGATCACAATCAATCAAAAGATGACAGCTACATCCTAAATCATATCGATCAACTAAAAGTCACACAATGTAATCAAACTTAATCAAAATGAGAGTAAGATGAGTTCATATATTATACATTAATTAGACATATTCGCATCATCATCTCCCACAAACTTACTTGTTTTTAAGTCCCTTTACAAAATCATTCTTCAAAATTGGGATCATATGTTCTACATTCCATTTGATTGCTCAAATCAAATGGCTGAAACTAGATTTTCCAATGCTTAAGCTCATATGTACTGTACCTAGCTCCTTTTTCTATTTTCCTCTCCCACTTTTCAAATTCAGCAGGGTCTTGAGGTTCTCTATTCTGCCAAGGAGACATGGGGGTGAGAAGTAGAGGGGGCCTTGTTCGCATTCCCATCCATATTTTCCCATAGGTTTCATTGACTTGGGGAATTATTGTGCATAATGCTTTGGCCCTCTCTAAACTCTAGATCAGATTTGTAGGGGAAATTACTTCCCTTCTTTTCAAAGAAACAAGTAAGGATTTCCCACCTCTTTGAGCATCCTTCATAAATATCTTCAAAATTTTCCTCCTCATAGGAGGTGAAGGCATCAATAATATTTTGTAGAATGACAGGGTAATGTGTCTTGAATCTCCTATTAAAGGCATGAGTTCTAAAATGTGTGAGGAAGGAGAAGGTTTACCATAGTGAGATATCATATAGAGGCATGTTGAGCTGGCTTTCAATAAAAATTCAGATTCCATTTCCTTCCATGCAATATGGTTTTGCAAAACAGACAAATGCATTGAGTGGCTCTCCCTAGATATAAGTTGATCATAAATCCTATGTTTTTCTTTAGCATATAATTGCAAAGATAAAATTCACACAGAGGTTTTTTTTTCTCGTAATGGATAGAGATAGAGAGTAAGTGACATGAATTCAAATTCATCTTGTAGTTCATGTGGAAGCCCACATGTAATTCTTGATAACTGCCAGCGAATGAACTGCTCTTCCAAAAACACACTATATGCAAGAGAAGGCCTCCTACAGGAAAGAAATTTCTCACTAATAATACAGAACATATGAATTTTTGCAAGACATTTATATTTATTTCCTTCCTCCTTATAATTTTTTTCTTCCCATTCTTTTCTTTCCTTCATCTCTTCCTCCATCTTGGTCTTTAATTCTTCATTTGATGTTTTGGATTCTTTGAGCTCTCTACAAATATCATCCCATAGTTGTTTGAGTGGAAAATAGGTCAACTTAGTTTATACAGAGGCTGTGGACACATCACTCTATTTTTGGAAGTCTGGAATTCTTCCTCTTTTTCTATCAACTACTTCTTGGTTGCTGATAACTCCTCAGTCCTAGCTGCAAGATGAGTTATTAGCTCATCAATGAGTGTTTCCCTTTGTTCCAATTTAATTTTAAGGAAGTCCAATTCCTCATCTTTTTCTCTGATAATAAGCTCTACTCTAGACAAGAACAGAGCCTATTTAACTTGTCTTCCTATGAAATTATTTGAGGAGTTGGGCATTCTTCCTCTATCAAAGGAAATTTTCCTTTTCTTATCCTGGATGCCAACTCTTCTTCTTCATGTGGCACTACTGATGGTTCAGCCAACTCTTGAAAATATTGATCTTCAAATATCTCTTTTTCCCTGTCCATTTCAGCTTGACTTGGCTCAGGTGGAGTCATGGCCATGCTACCCAAAATGTCAGCAGCTTCCTCTTCCATCCTTTCCTGTTCACTCCTTCCTTCTGGAGTTTCCCTTGACCTCTTATGATATTTTATTATCTGGGGAAGTTCAACATGCCCAGTAGTGAATTTATTTCTCAATATTCTTCTTATTATTCTTTCTTGTTCTTGTGTGGGTGAGCTATCCCCATTAGAGATAGATATTGGCTCTCTTGAAGCTACTGTAGAAGAAGGAATTTCCTTCACTGTACAGAAGGCTCTGCTATTTTTATCTTTCTCATTGACCTTCTTTTTTTGGTATGTTTTCTCTTTCCATTTCCCTCTGTCCTTCTACAGGGGAATCAATTTCTAGATTAGCTAAAGGAGAAAATGGGGCTGGAATCGTCCTCATAATATTAGGGTTTTTCTTAAACTTTCCAAGAAACTTGTCCCAAATTTCTTCTCCATTCTTCTTTGACAGGAAATGGTGTTGGCATATCAAATGAATTAGACCATGATGCCTAATTGTCCCAACACCCCAAGAATACCTCTGAGCCATGGTTTGAATGGAATCAAAAAGAAACCCTAGGAGGTTTATTATGTATTCAGGTTTGGTGGCTCCATACTTCAGATATATGAGCATTTTTAAGACTTATTTTCCCACAGACCCAAACTGACCATCACAGGTTAAATATTTTACTATCCAAAATGCTACCCTGTCAAAGGGTTTGGGAAAACTGACCCTTTTGACCCCTTTTATGATTTTCTTTACATTATAGATGTAATGGGGTTCAGTTTCTTCTTCTTGTAGTAAGACTTCAACCATTTCTTTCAAAGTCCCCTTGGTAGGTTGTGGGACATGAACAATGGGCACTCTAGACACATTACTTACAGTATTTATAGAAAAGGAATAAAGACATTTCTCACCTTTTTCTAGACTGTTCTAGCTTTATGATGAATTCTCTTACCAATTCATCATTATGCTTTGAAAATTTCTTCAGGAATTCAAGCCATCCTGCATGCTAAAAGATGGATGCCACTTCTTCATCTGCGAGTAGTTGGGAATCATCCTCTGGTTTTGATTTCTTCTTAATCCCCATATCAGCTTGAGTTATTTCTCTTTTGATTTTGTGTGAATTGGTTACAGGCCTTCTTCTTAGCTGTGGAACTAATGACTTGGATACATAACCTTTGTTTTTAGATACGAAACCTTAGTTATTAGCTACGGAACTTCTAAATTCTCTCGTTCTTCTGCGGGATACAAACTTGATTCGCTTCTCCTTCCTCAAAATATTTCTACAATATTTATTTCAATTGATGTTTGCAATTATGATTACTAACGATAACCATGCCACCACTTATTCCATCCAAATCAATTTCATGATTACACACTTTTAATCATAATGTATAAATAGATGACTCATCATACCTACTTTTAAATTAAGTCACATCACACATGCAAACATTTAATCAACCCTAAATAAGTTACAATACATAATTACCATCCTTAATGATGTAATCCTTTTGCTATGATGACTCATCATTCCTACAAGTGGAACAAAACATGATTAGATAAGACAACTGGAATTCAAAAGAATTCCTTTATTTGAACTAGCCAAAAAGAGGTCAACCACCATTTACTGGTTTTCAATTGACCTTGAGAGAATTTTTTATTTTATTTATTTTTATATATTTTTTTATTTTATTTTTTTGGGAGAAGAAAACTTCATTTTCTACTTTTCATCTTCTTCCCTTTATTCTGGATCTATCATCTGGTTATTTGATCATTTTGGAAGAACTGAGTTCTTCCATATGATAAAATTCTTTATCTTCTTCAATCTTCCTCAAAAATTCATTCTTAGTGGGAGGCTTCCTATAGAGTTTCAACATATTTCCATTGACCAAGAGTGTTCTGCTTTTGCCATCAATGGGAAGTAACTGAATAGAACCATTGTCAAAAATCTGCTCAATCTGGTAGGGTCCCAACCATCTAGCTCTCAATTTTTACTTGAACTTTTGGTACTTAGAATAAAATAGTAATGCCCAGTCTCCTACTTTGAATTTCCTTTTCTTGATATGTATGTCATGTAATTACTTCCTTTGATCTTGAATCATCTTTGTTTGCTAAAGTTATTCCAACCTTAATTCATCCAACTCATTGAGTTGAAGGATTCTTTCTTTTTGAGCTGCATTTAACTCAATTCCCACCTTCACTACTCTCCTCAATTTCTGAAGTTCAAATTCTATAGGAAACAATGTATTTTTACCATAAACTAATTCATATGGTGAAAACCCTGTTGTAGTTTTCTAATTTGTATTATAAGCCCAGAACGCTTCACGTAGTCTCTTTACCCAATCTTTTCTCTCAGCTTCAACTATTTTGGTAAGGATGTTCTCCAATTATCTGATTTGTTACTTCAGCTTGTCCATTTGACTATGGATGGTAAGGATATGACTTCCTATTATTGATTTGGTAATACCTTGTGAAAGATTGGATCATATTAGACATGAATTGTGGTCCCCGATCTCAAACTATGCCCCTTGGTGCTCCAAGCTTGATCATAATTTTGTTCCAAATGAAATCAAGAATCGCTTTCTTAGTGGCATTTTTCAATTCTCGCACTTCCACCCATTTTGTCAAATAGTCAGTACATACAAGAATATATTCCTTCCCATGTGAAGGAGGATTAAAGGAACCAACAAAATCCAATCCCCATCTCTCAAATGGTTCAACCACAACTTGAGGCTGAAGAGGCATTTCATTGGTGAAATTTGTTTGTCCCATCCTTTGACAAGGATCACACCTCTTGATATATATTTTCACATCCTTTCATAGAGATGGCCAATAATAACCAGTACCAAGTATCTTATGAGCTGTTATTTTTACTTGAATAGTGTCCTCCACTTGGTTCATCATGACATGCTCTGAGGATGTCAAAGATTTCATCCTCTCTTACACACCTGCACAAGACAAAATCAGGACCACACTTAAATAGCATTCTATTTAACCATTTGAATTGTGCACTAGTTTTTATTAACTTCTTTATTTGTTTCTTAGTGAAAGAAGGATGGAACTTCCTTATTGTAAGATAATTTTCCATATTAGCAAACCATGGTGTACTTGCTGAGATTGTAAATAGTTGTTCATCTAGAAAGTTATTCTTGACTGGATCTTTCTCCCCGTGGTCGTTAGTCTTGACAAAAATAAGCTACCACATTAGATTTACCTGGATTTTCCATAATGGTAATATAAAATTCTTGCAAAATTAATAACCATCTAATGACTCTTCCTCCAACCACTGGTTTTTTCATTAAATACTTAATTTTTGAATGATATGTGTACAAATATCTTATACCCTGTAATATAATGTCTAATTTATTGATCGCATAAATTACAACAAGAAATTCCTTTTTAGTGGTGGTGTAATTATTTTCAGTGGGATTAAGATTATTACTAAGATAATAAATGGCATACATCTTTCCTTCTTCATCTTTCTGTCCCAATACCACACCAATGGAATAATTTGAGGCATCTGTTTGGATATGAAATAGATTTTCCCAATTAGGACCTCTCATTATCAAGCACCGATTAATTTGTCTTTAATTTATTCAAAAGCATGTCGGCCCTTTTCATCCCAAATAAATTCATAGTCCTTGGTTAGAAAATTAAACATGGGGGTAAAAATTTTACTGAAATCTGTTATAAAGTGTCTATAGTACCTAGCATGTCCTAGAAATGATTTGATATCTATGGGGGTATGAGGGATAGGTAAATCTGAAATGATTCTAATTTTTTTATCCACCCGAATTCCTTTTTGTGAAATATGGTGTCCTAATACAATTCCCTCATCCACCATCATCAAACATTTTTCATCACTAAAAGACATGTTGTGTTGTTCAAATCTTGTTAACACTCTGTCATTTCTCAAAGCATCTTCAAATGTATCTCCATGTACAATGAAGTCATCCATATATACTTCAACACAATCATTTGTTAGATCAACAAAGATTACAAGTACAACTCTCTAGAAAGTTGTAGGAGCATTGCATAAACCAAATGGTAACACTCTATAGGCAAAGGTTCCCCATGGACATGTAAATGTATTTTTGTCCTAATCCTCAACAACAACTCTGATATGATTGTACCCACTAAATCCATCCAAGAAAGAAAAGTATTGTTTACCTGAAAGGTTATCTAGGACTTAATCTATGAATGGTAAGGGAAAATAATCTCTCAATATGGCTTTTTTTAGTTCCATATAGTCAAAAAATATTCTCAATTTTCCCTTATTTTTGGGAACAATTACAAGAAGAGATACCCACTGGCTATCTGAGATAGGGTAGATGAGACCTACTTGTAATAGTTTTTCAATTTCTTGTTTGACTATATCCCTTAAAGATGGGTTAATCCTTCTTTGAGGCTGCCTAACTGGTGTAATGTTTTTAGTATAGTTGTGATGAGTACAAATACTTGGATGAATCTTCTTCACATCTTTGTAATCCCAAGAAAAATCTTTAGTATTATTTTTAGAACATCAAACAATTTAGCTTCTTCATCCTCCTTCAACCAAATTGTTAATGTTTAAAGTTTTACCTGGTTGAATTTCAACATGCTTGGTTCCAATATGTGATGACCTGATTTGTGGAGAGGGTTTCATTAAAGTATTTAATGGACATGCATGTGGTAACAACATATTGTATGTATCAACATCTCTAAAATTTCCTTGAGACATAATACTTGGAAAAAGGACAGTAATGAGAATTATGATACTTATCTCTTTGCAGGCCAAATTCCTCATCACTGCTACTTTCCATAAATTCTTCACCACTTCCTGATGTACTTGAAACTAAAGCTACTGATTCATCCTCTCCCCATGATAAATATCATTCCTCTAGAGAAAAATCATTTTCAATCAAAGAGAACTACTATTGTCGTGGTTCTAGAACTATAGCCGTAGGTTCCGGAACTAAGTTCGCGGGTTCTGGAACTAAGTTCATGGGTTCCGGAACTAAGTTCACAGGTTTCAGAACTATTTCTGATTGCACCAAAGATAGTAGGTTCTCATCCAATGGTGGATTAATCATCTCTTCTACTTCTCTTACATGATCCTACAATGTGATCATAACCAAAGAAGAAAAAAATTTACTTATTAGTTTCAGGAGAATCAACCCACAATTTTTCATGATTGTAAGTAAAATTTTGTGCAGTAGGATATAAGGAAATTTGTTTAGAGTTCTTACCATTCAAGATTTTCATATCACCTGACTTGCTATCTATCAAATTAGCAACTGTAGCTAACCATGGTCTACCCAAAATAATGGGATAACCCAATGTTTTACCTTTTGGCTACAATATAAGGAAGTCAACTAGATATTCCCATAACTCTACAATAACCGCCACGTCTTCAATAATTCCTTCTAGTTTTTCTACAGACTGATCTACCATCTGTAATATGGTATTAGTAGGTTGTATACCCATTAATGGTAATGTTTTTAGAGTATCCATTGTCATTACATTGATAACAACTCCCAAATCTATCAAAACATTATGTACATCCTTATTTCCTATAGAGACAGAAATAACAGGACTTCCAAGATCTCCGTATTTGGGAAGTACTAGTTTTCCTGATAATAAATCAGCAAGTTTCCCATCTACTTTGATAGTATTGGGATATTGTTTCTTACTTCCAGGATTTTTCATGCATAATATTTTGATTAATTTTTTCAATTTTGGAATATCTTTAATTTCTTTGTAATAAATATTTGTATTTCAATATTCAATTTCTTTAGTTCCTGTACCAATTTAGATTCCTTGATTTCTATAGCTTCTTTGAATCTCTCTAGAAATGGAGTCTCAATAGTGTTGCTATCTGGCTCCTTTTCTTTTCTTTCTATATCCTCTTTTGGAACAATAGTACTAGGGATTTCATTTTCTTCATCATTTTAATGATTATAAGGGGTGGACTGTTAATGATTTTCCTAGGTCTATTTTGAATATCCTTACAATCCATAACATGTAAATCAACTGATTTTTCTGGTTCTATTCCATAAAAAGAGTTATTTGTTTGTTTCTGGGGTTTTTTACTAGCTGTGCTAGCATGTGTTTGGACTACATTCTTAGTTTGTGAATTCTGTGTAGGGGATCCCATGATGGCCTGTTGATTTTGATTTGGATATGTTCTTCCTTGGGAATAATTATTAGGGTTCCATCTAGGTTGTGACTAAGCATAAGGATTTCCTTGACCAACCCATGGTTGTTGATGTCCCTGAGCATACCAAGCTTGATTTTCCCAATCTTGAGGGTTCCAAGTTGGTTGAGGTACCCAAGGTGGTTGTCCCCAATTTTGTGGTACTACTTGAGCAACCCATGGCATTGTCCATGGATTAGGAACTGATCTTGGCATAAACTACCCTTGGTTAGGTTGTCTTTGAAAAAAATTCAATTCTTCAGTTATAGATGAGGCACTGGTTTATTTAAGCTGATTTTTAATAATAGAAAGTAAAGAAAAACATCAGTATCATGTTCTTTAGATTCATAGACAAGACACCTTTCTATTTTATCTAAAGGACAATCTCTTAATGCATGCTTCTTCCTACATCTAGGACAATACATAGCCAATGGTTCAGTTTTGGAATTTGCTTTAGCTTGTAATCCATCCAGAGTAGAGGTTAATTTCACTAAAATGTCTATTTTAAAGTTTTCTAACTCATCCATTAGTTTGTTCATATACGGATTTAAACTTTTCATTGATTTTCCTTTTCTAGGTCCACCTTTCATTCTGGAATAACTTCTACAAATCTCTTTAATTCCATTCATTATTATCTGATCAATTTCTCCACCTCCTATCAAGTCAAGGGCTTCTCTAGATTTGTCATCCAAAACTTTAATAAAAATGGTTTTACTTAACTCCTCTCTAAGCATAAATCCACATCTTTTGCTAACAAAGAGGAATCTATCTAAATAGTCTTCTATGTTTTTGTCATCCTCCTACTTGATTTTGAAGAATTCTTCTTTCCTATTTCTCCTTTGTAATAATCTTAGTATTTATCTAGGAAGGAAGCATCCATGTGTGCCCAAGTGCTAATAGAGTTGGTTGGTAATCCCATGAACCACCTCATTGTTGCATCCTTCAAAGTGGATGGAAACATCTTGAGTTTTTGATTATCTATTTTATAATCATAGGTCTAACATAGTACCTTGATTTCAAATAGAAATTGGTCAGGATCTTTAGATGAAATCCCTATAAAGGTGGGTAAATGTGTAGGTGAGATACTTTTCATTGATGTTTCATCATCTCCCAATTTGATTGGATAGGTAAAGGCCCTATCGTGTTCAGACGCTTCTTGTGCCATTTTAAAAATATTTTTGAATCTTCCTCCAAATCAATGTGGTAAGCGGTATTCCTTGGGAAGGTGAAAAATCAGAAGTAAGAGGTTGAATAATCAATTTAGAATAAAAATTACCCTAAATGGATCTTGGGTAATAAGCCTTCTCCTAAGTTCTACTCCCTTTAGGTGACTCGATCTAAGAATTCCAAAAATGGTAATTCTATTTCTTGTCTGACAAGGGATGGTGGTGCCTCCAATTCTTGATCAATTTCCTTACTTTGACTAGAGTATGTTATGAATTCTTATGAAGATATTTTTGGAAGGAATCTACCCTGTGAGTCTTTTGGTCTACTCATATATTTTGTGATATAGTAGGGAAAATTCTTCAACTACTAGATGTATGTTTTTTTGCTCTTGCCAACACTTAATTAGAAAGTTCCAACTAGTGTTCCCCAGAAATGACACCAAAAATGATGGGTGTAATCATTCCCTTCATTTATTCAACTTCTTTTTGATGTCATATCAAACCAGGGGTGTGTCTAAAGCTATATGCAACAAGAGTACTTTAACCAATCTAGTAGTTGACTGTAGCTATTTTTGTATTTTCTGGGGGATCTGTTTAATGTGTTAAGGACTTCTTGGTAAAACCTTATTCAAATAAAACTATGAAAACTTGTTGAAAGTAAAACAAACTGAAAGATTTGCTGAATGGAAACACACTTGTTATTGGAAAATAAACACACTTTCTTCTTAAAGTAAACACACTTGCTTTTGGAAATAAACACACTCAATTTAGAATGCTTGAAAATAATTGCAAGAAACGTAAAATTTTATCTAAACACCCGTAGAACAAGTATACAACAGAGTTTAACTAAAAGAACTAAAAAAAAAGAATTAATAGATTTAAGCTATTTGTCAAGAAATATAAATACCAAGTAAATGAATATCATGGTCCTTTGGGGAGTGGGCCCTTTCTCCTCCTTGAATCAGGATTTAAAAACTTAGAATTCTCTCAAATCAAAATGGATATTTTATTGATAAAAATTTAGTATTACAAAACATACTAGATCTGAGTACTTAGTCTATTTCTTTTCTCTGTTCTATTTCTATCTCATTTTATATATATATCTATATTTATTTACTTGTCTGTTTTTATATAAATTTTACAATCATAGTTATCTCAATGATTATGATGAAATTGAATCATGCCCAGAATAGATGTTGAGTCGGATGGCGGTTGATCAGATAGCTATAGGATAACTCTCCCTGGATCTACGTTCAGAAATCTTCTCATCCTTCATGATTGAAAGGGTTGTAGATGTAAAATCTCTGGATGTGGTTTAAAATATATAACTCCGATCAGTTCCAAAACTTTGGAGAAGTTCCAAAACCATATGAAATTGTTAAGAACCAAAACCTGTGAGAGTTTCAAGATGTCCCAGGAGTTCTAACTAAGTCTAAAAATTCTAGAACTAAATACTCGGAGTTCGGAACAAAGTCCAAAAGTTGCAAAACTAAATGATGGAGTTCTGAAAATAAGTCCAAAATTTCCAAAACTAAATGATGACTGTGTGATGGAGTTATAGAACTAGTTTGGAAGTTATAGAACTAAGCTGTAAGAACATAAGCTATCAAAAACATACTTTTGAATGCCACCGCTTGATTTCCTCGATTGATTAGACTCGCTTTATTACAAAACGAATTTAAACACACACTACGTCGAGAATTTTGGAGCTTTTAAAATTAGGATCACAATCAATCAAAATATAGATAGTTACATCCTAACTCATATCAAAACAACTAAAAGTCACACAATGCAATCAAACTTAATAAAAAGGAGAGTAAGATGAGATCATATATTATACATTAATCGGGACATATTCGCCTCATCATGTATGAGACCTTCTTTTGTTGTTTTCTAGTAGAATTATAAGAATGCATTTCAACATATGCATCTAGGTCGAGCCGGTGCTATAGATCACACGTGTGGACCCTAGATGACCACCACATGATGCAGGGATGTATATTTGGCTTAGACGTGTGTTGTTGATCACCTTGGTGGAGAGGATTTTTGACCAGTTATACCCTAGAATACACCATTTTTACATATTCTTGTCTGAAGATTGTTGAGTTTGAGTACCTAAGGGAACCTAGAGGATCATTTTTATGTGATATCTTGTTGGATATGAAGATTTTTTTCATAATGTTAAGTTTTGAGGCATTTCCTATGGTCACTAAGCTTCTCTTAGGGATGGGCGAGGAAGATGGTAGAAATTGTAGCTAAAAAGGAGAGGGAAGAGAGAAAACTCAAGTATGGTGAAGCTCATGAAAGGGAAGTGGCTAGAAAATTCCAAGTTGCAGGAGTGATGGATTTATGGAATAGAAATTACGGGAAGGAGTTAAGGTTCACGTAGAGGATGTTGAACCTATGTAGTTTGTGCCACCCCATCTCAAAGAAGCATGGGAGAGAAACCCCTTCAACTTCCGATGAGATTTCATAATGTGAAGAAAGGATAGCCATTGGCATACATCTCGAACCCACTTGGTGACCAACCCTTGGCGCCGAGTTTTCCGATCAAGATATAAGCATTACTAACCTAGTTAATATTGAAGGAAGTAACTAATCTACACCTGTGAGATATAAATTATCATTTGGGAAATCTATAGATGTACAAACCATTCCCCGTGTTTGGAGGAATTTTTGAGGAAGGTGTAAGTACACAAAGGTTAGGTATCGCAAGTGGTGTGGGACACACATCCGTAGCAGGCAATATCACAAACCATCTGCGCGTAGTTTAGTGTGACGTTGGGAACTCTAGGCACGACCACTTCGCACCCTTTTCGACTACAAGAAGTAGATCTCGTAGTGTAGAATCTAGAGGACCTAGTGGGTTTAGTGGATTTGGAGGATCTGGTGGGTTAGGAGGAACATGACTTAATGGGTCTAATGGGTTTTGTGGTGGAGTAAACACCATAGGAAACCAAGGTTCTGGGTCAGGCAGGTAAGGGCCTCAAAGAACCTCTCGTAAGTATTTTTGAGATGTTGTTACACATACAAGACTACATAGGTATTGAGGATGCTTTGCAGAGCATGTGCACAATGAGCTACTATGGCATGTAAAGGGATCACTACCCCAGTGGAAGGTGAGTCAATTTTTCACAACATTGTAGGGGTACACGCATAGCTAGTACTCAGTAATTATGACCCCATCGATGGTGGTGGATTACACTACAATAAAAATGGATTCCTAGTAAAGTTACATATAGCTGAATTTGAGTAGAAGAGCATCAACATTCTGAAACAAATCGAATAAGGAATGACATAGATTGTGCAAGAGAATTACTCACAAACCAAGGAATCTCTTATCAAAACTATCCTATGGTATTCACCCCTCAGTTAGCATGATTAATGGTTGTTGAAGGATTGATAACACTATTTATAAGGGCATTGTTACACAAGACTTTCACGAACCCATGTGAATCCTTAGAAGCATCCCTACATGCTGGTTATTGGAAGTGTTGATACTGATGTTAGCCCTTTCCTTGAGGATTAAATTATTACAATGGTGAAGAAGTCTGCGAAACTATATGTGAATTCGGTGTATGAGACTTGTAGTGGTATTTGGTACACATATTGTGAACTAGAAGGGAATACAAAATATAGTTTCCCTCGGGAAGTCGGTATGCACCATGACAACAAATAGTGGAATCTACCATGGGGACCATGATGTAAGTATGTGTCCTCTACTATAATTCATGATCCGTAAGAATGTATCTTGATATTGTAATATTTGTACCTCTATGACCCATAACACCAAGGATTATAGGATGATTGACCAAATTCATGATGCCATTGATCTCAGTGTGCACCAAACTAGCCTTATAAGTAGTTCTAAGGATGATGATCACCACTACGAAGGGCATACAAATAGAGGAGCACATGGAAGAGGTTTCTGCCAAGGATTTCTTGGTCACAAAAGAACCACCTTTGAAGAGGAAGAAGTGAGTTCACATGTGGAACTTGTTATAACTATGGGTTGAAAAAGAATTATAAATGTGAGTGTCCTGATCTATTGCAATGCTCATGGTGTAGAAAGAAACATAAGTACAAATATTTTCCCGGGTTGTTTGAACACATGAGCCAAAGAACACCGAAAGGATGAAATTATGGGGATGGTGAGCATAAAGAAGGTCGACCGACAATGGATGCTAAGAGTGGCGCATGAGTTAGGATTAGAACCTATATTGGTGACAACACAAGTGGAGGCCACGTGTGCTAGGGAGATACCAAGGAAAAGAACACTAGTTACGAGAGAAGAAGTGGTACATGGAAATTATCCAAACCCTGCTCATCAGAAAGAGGTATATCAAGAGACTATGGATGTGATTTGGAGTTTACAAGGAGAGATCCAAGTTAATACAAGGAGTAGTTAAGGCAATTCGATTAAAGGAATAATGTTGAGGCTCTGCAGAAGGATCTGGATGAGGTCATGGAAGTATGCAAGATGTTAAGGAAAGAGAATATCATTCCCTTGCTAGGAGAGTGGTTATGGGAGAAGGTACCACACGCTGGAGGAGAGCACGAGAGGCAAGTGTTGCATGCTAATCTTCCTCCCCATAGCCTTGACTATGAAAAAGAGATAACCTTGAATGTTGTTGTAGATGGATGGCTTCTAAGAAATATTTTGATTGACACAAGCGCAAAGGTCAATGTTCTCACCTTGGATGCATGACATCAAATGGGAAGGCCCACACTACAACCATCCTTGAATGTGTTGTATATGGTGAAAAAGACAAAAGAAATTCCCATTGGTGTCTTGAAGGATGTAATTATCACTATTCAAGGGGCCAAGTTCACTGGGGACTTCAAGGTCCTGGCACTAGCCGAGGTGGATAACTTTCCAACATTGCTTGGGCACCCCTAGTGTTGTAAAACAACACCAAACTATGGTTTAACAAGGGGTATATAAATTTCAAGAACAAGGAAGAAAATTTTCATCATCCCTTTAACCGACGGGAATTCAACACCCTATCCTAATCCCTTATGACAGGAAATCCTTGATAGAATCTATGTGTGCTCTATCGGGAACCTGAAGTAATTCATCCTATGGAAGGATCTATTCAGTTTGAAGAGGCCTAGTCATATGAGTGATAAAAATAACATAGCATTTGAAAATTGGGCGTGTAAGAGCTATGAGTTAATTGGGTGACAGTTAAGAGGATCTGTAACAAGGGTGATAAAGGCATGCTCAGTCAAGTGCCTAGGAAGGAAGAAGCTGCCAAGTTACTCTCGGAGGAGTAAGCCTTGAGGATTTCTTGCGAGAGATGGAGGCACAATGGAGAAATGAGGAAGAAAGGAGAAATATTCTCAATTATAACTTCCTCGGGACTGTATTTCATTGGTGGGAAACACATCATGAGAGTCTTCTAGAGTGGCATGAGATAAGAATCAAATTCTCTATTAGGAATTCCAAAAGTAATGTGCCCACTTTTATCCAATACTACCATTACAAAGAACCTGCCTCTTCCCATATCCAAGAATGTGAGAAGGCCTAGATGGAAGTAATATAAGCTTTACAACCTTCTTTATGGGTGAATAAGTTATATTCCACCTTATAATTTTGTGCATGCACATGGTACATTCATGCAGAGATGTGTCGTCAGACATAAATTTGTAGGAGGTGGAAACTAATCTCATTCAAGAGTTTGATTATCAAAGTACAAATCCATCAATGGATAAGGCATTGCAGGTGGTCAAGCACCTTACAATGGGAGATAGTGCTACGAAAAAGATGGGATACTAGATTTATTGGGTGAACCTAGTTTGGAGACATGTTTTGATGATGACGAATCTGAAAAGATACAGATTGAGCATGCATGCATTGAAAAATAAAAAGGAAAAATGGTCTATGTGATAGATGGAGAAGAGATGAAGAATATGGATGTTCACCATTCTGAAGGTATGTGTGAAGTCATGGATATTGCTGATGAGTGAACATGTGCCTACCACGAGCCCTTGAAGACAAAGAAGGTTAACATTGGTTCTGAAGTAGAACCTAAGGAAGCTATCATTGGAAATTATTTGTCAGAGAAATAGGTTTTTAAGATCGTTTACCTTTTTCACGAGTTTAAATATTTGTTCCCATGTGGGTACCATGAGCTCAAAGGAGTTCACCACTCCTTGGGGAAATGTGGATCAAGTTGAAGGAAGGTGCATGCCCATTTTGAAAGAGAGCATATTTGATGAATCTAAACTTACGTGTACGGGTCAAGGAGGAGATAGACAAGTTGATAACATTAGGAATCATTGAGGCATGATAGAAAGCATTTGACACATTGAAGGATAATCTTCTCATTGCACCCATATTATGTTTTAATTCTTGGGATAAACCTTTCCATGTGCATGTTGATGCATCGGGACAACCATTCGAGTAGTAATAGCACAACCGGTAAGGGATTGTTAATCCCCCTTTTTTGCCACTAGGAAGTTAACACTAGAAAAAAGAATTGCACTACTATTAATCATGAGGCATTGTCAATTATCTATGTGATGCATAAGTTCATGAATTATATGCTAGAAACACCGTTTATATTCTATATAGATCATAGGACACTGAAGTATTTGGTAAATAAGCCTTGTTTTGCAAGGGCACATATGTCGTTGGGTCCTCGTAGTTTCAAATATTTGAGTTTTTCAGGTTGTGATAAAACCAGGAAAGAGTAATTCAAGACTTTATCATCTATTAAGAATTGGCTTAAGGTAGGACATGCAAAGCGTTGAGAATACCATGCTAGATGCACAACTATTTAGGTTGCGGTGTGTGCCCTCTACCTTAGAGGATATTGTAGTATTTCTTAAAATGGGTCTAGCGCTGAAAGGGTTGAAGGATTTATAGAGAAAGTAGTTGGCTATACATGTTGTTCCTTACATGTTTATTAGTGGATATTTGTACAAGTTAGGTCGTGATGAGGTTCTGCATTAATGCATGTTAGAACATGAGCACATTGCAATTATGGAGGACATGCATGGTGGTATTGCGGGAGGAAACTATGCAAGGAATGCCATCGTGTGTAATATTCTAATAGAAAGGCTTTGGTGGGAAATTATCTAATAGGATTGTATTGAGTTTTACAAGGCCTATGACCAAATATAGCTCCTTGGCAAACTTGGAAGGAGGGATGAAATTCCCTTGCAACCGATAGTGAGCATTGAACCATTTGAAAAATGGGAAATTGACTTTGTAGGACCAATTTCACCTTCCACACAAAGGATTGATTGCATTACATCATCACTTTGACTGATTACTTGACAAGATGGGAAAAGGAAACACCTATAAAGGATTACACAATAGCAAAAACAACGAGATTCTTATGGGAAAACATAATCAATAGATATGGATGTCTGTTGAGTTTAACTAGTGATAGGGGAACACATTTTCTGAATGAAATGGTCAAGATCTTATTGGCAGAGTTTATGGTGGCCCATCACAAGAATACCCCTTATCACCCTCAAGAAAATGGAACAATTGAGGTGTTTAACAAGATACTAAGTCACACATTGACCAAAATTTGTGATGTTGGAAGAAAAGACTGGGATGACAAGGTATCAGCCATTCTATGGGCATACAAGACAACCTACAAGAGGTTGAACAAGGCCACACCATTTCAATTGGTGTTTGGTACGAAGTTGTTTTTCCAATTGAATTCATGTTACCATCGCTGCATATAGCATGTGTAGGAGGATTGGTTGATGAGAAAGTGCTTGAGGAAAGGATTGACAAGTTAATGTAGTTAGACGAAAGGAGATCACTTGCTAGATGGAGTCAGAAGACTGAAAAGGCTAGAAAAAGGCATGGCATGATTGTCATATCAAGAATAAGTAGTTTGAGGTTGGGAAGATGGTTTTGTTGTATGATTCCAAGTTTTTGTGCCATCGGGAAGTTGAAAGTCCATTGGTTGGGCCCATACATCATCTCGTACATCCTTGAGTTAGGCACATGCCAGTTATAAGCACTTGGATGGGATGAAACTACCTAGCCATTTCAATGGGAGTAGGCTGAAGCCCTACTATAAATAAACCTTCCTTGTGTTTGTAAATAAGGTAGTATTTCCAGTTAGCTTAGGATTTCTCTTTATGATTTCCCTTTCCTTGTGTTTCCCTTTCTCATTGTTTGTTCCTTTCTGTTTGTGTTGTTTTGCACCTTGTGCACTGGTAACCACTTATTAATTTCAAAAGGTTGTGTATGCATAGAGGACCACACATCTATTTTAGTGTGGGGTGGAGTAGTGCGAAGTGAAATACAAGTCTGGTAGTAAAATTTGTATGGCCTGGATTGAAGGATTAAATGCGTGAAAGATAAAAGAATGTGTGTGGAAATGGTGGAAAATAATTTTTGGTGTCAAGATAGCTTTAAAAATACCACATACAAAGGATAAGAAGTGTAGGAACAACATGAGGTACGTGAGTAGAAAAATCCGGTCAAGGACAGAAGAAGTTCCTTCGGTGATATGCAGACACACGCGTAAGATTATTTGGTTGGTAAGGATTTTTGCACGCTAGAAGGTTGTAGAAGGTTTCGTGTAGGATTGGGCATGTGGGTAAGGGTACTTAACAATGACTTTATTAGAAAATAATTCATTTAATGCTAAGTAGATCGGTGGGTGGCATAGCATTTATTGCCAAAGAAGAGAAAAAAGCTATAAGTATGAAGTCGACACATTATTATTTTACCTTGCCATTACGAGATTGAAGAAGCTCTTGCAAACTAGGGAATCCATGAAGAAATATTTGTGTGAAGGGAGAATCATAGAGATCTGAGTACGTGACTAGGTTGATCTACGAACCAGAGTGGAAGGAGTACATGGGTGTAGGGAAGAAATTTTTAGAGGAGTACGTTATTTGTGGAAGAATTTTTCTAGGTTAGGGTTTTGTAGCTAGGGCACGAAAGTAGAAGGATTGTTTCATGGAGTTGAGCCACATGATTGAGAAGAGCAAGGAAGAGAAGCAAGAAGAGTTTAGGTTTTAACCTGATAAGTAAAATGGCACCAAATAAGGCAACCGTTTCACCAAAAAAGGGCAAGGGAAAAGGAAAACAAACTACACCACAATTTTTAATGAGGAGTGGTATGCAAAGATGTAGTACCTAAATGGAGTGTTTTTGGGGAAAGAATGGGTATCCCATGTGAGGAATATGGCCGTGAGTGACTAAAATCATCACACAAGCATCATGAAGAAAGAAATGGCGTTGGGGCCCGGTCATTCGATGGACAAGAAGACACTAGAGGGAATTTCGATCTACAATGAATGAGGTAAAGGTGAAGTTGGGAAAGGCTAGGTTACTACAAATTTATGAGTTTCCCTATTTTGGCAAGCCCAAGTGGTTATACCAGTGGTTGATGTCATGCATGCACGAGGACCACTTCTATTTTGTGGGCCGAAAAATGTGCATAACTCCTCAACTCATATCAAAGTTTACTAGCTTTGGTTTGTGAAGGGGACTCCATAGATGATGACTTGGAGGATAAGGAGGCCATCAAGGAGATTGTGGAGGCCTATGATTACAAAAATGGTTTTGCGCTACTTTGATATCACAGATATCCCCGACCCTGTAATGAGGATGGCCGCGTGCTTGGTTACCAAGCTAAATGGTCAAGAGAGGTGGATGTAGGTAAACAAGGCATGGTTGAATGTATGCTAGAAGATTTTAGAAGGAACCATCTACAACTTGTCCACCTATATTACAGATGAGATCATCAACAATGCATAGGAAGGGGATAAGATAATGTTTGGCAATTTCCTTCTCACCATTGTCTTCTCAGAGATTGGAGTGCTCGATGGGCCAAAGAAGTTCATATGGGAGTATCCAGACGAAGATCCCTCACCAATAATATTTGAAAAGTATACTTGTGATACCATGATGGCCACCCACAAGGCACACCTGGAGAAATGGTACAAGTGAATGTGTGACACATTTGGGGAAGAATGGAGAATACCCGAATAGTTTCCTGCACTAGTAGATGAAGAGGCTGAGTTTATTGTATACTAGTAATTCTACATTGGAAAATTCACTCTGACAGATGGGACCAAAAGTCCATGGTGCAAACTACCTTTCTCTTTTACCACACAATATTTCCAAGTAGGGGTCAACTGTTGAGAAATAAGGGATACAATAAGTGGAATAAACCCTCACAAAATCGTAATAGTAGAAACCAATATGTAGAAAAATATTACATATCTCAAATAAAAGTGCAAAATAAAATAACACAACACAAAGAGACAATATTTAATGTGGTTCACTCAATTTGGGCTACGTCCACTAAGAATCAATTACTCAGATTTTATTACAAGCCACCATTCTCTCAATACAATACCCAAATCTATTTGGAGCTATGCTCAACAAAATCTACATAATTCACACCCAAATTCAAAAACATCTGCAATGTTACATTATACCTACCATATGCACAAAACCACATAAGTAGACAACTACTTAAGTAGTTTTACAAAACCATGGGTATTAAAACCATGGGCCAAAACTGTCCCATAAACCTATGGGTCAAAAATCCTGCCCATATGAGAAAATAACGTTTCTGGTATATCGGGCATGTTTTAAGGCCAAAAACAATTTTCTTGGAGGCTGCACCCCGAACCCATACTACCAAGTTTCCACCCTTGGACCTCCACTCGGGCCTAGCCCGGCTCTGAATCCCGAAAAGACAAATGTGGAAAGTGTACAGTCTTCAAAACTTTCTCACATGAAAATAGGCTCCACAACATAACATCAACCATTTAAAGGAAGTTAAAAGGCTAAGGTTTGGCCTTAGCAAAGTGGACCCAGACCACTTTGTGAATGCGGAAGAAACTCATATACCTAAAGAAGTGTGCGTATGTAGAGAAGTATGTCTCCCATAAAGTACAGATGATGAAACCCTTGACGTTAAGCCAATTTTTGGAAGGACCACAACGAGGGTGTATTTGTGCATCCTAAGTTTGAGAAGGGAACCTACTTAGAGAATGATGTCTCCATCCTTGAGGATCCCACTGGTAGGAAGAAGGCTGCACCAAAGAAGAGAGAAAGGGAAGAAACCATGGAGAAATAAGTGTCGCGAAGGAAAGCACCAAGTGTGCGAGACAACACAATCTGTGAGCCAAGATCGAGGCTAAGCCAAACACCTACAGTAGTAGAAGAAGTCTCCCATCAAGGAGAAGGAGAAGACACCTGAGGAAGAGGTGTCAAAACAAGAAGATTCTCCCAAAAGGGAATCACCTACTAAGGAAGAGGAAGAATCCCCAACTAGGAAGAAATAGAAGGTAGCGGGAAGGAAAACTTGGAGGAGATAGAGAGCTTGGAGGCCTACAGGGGCAAGAAGGATGACGATGAGGATGAAGAAGTTTATAATCATCTCATGTATGATATACACAATTCAAAAGAAGAAGGAAATGAAGAGAAGAATGGAGATGAGGAGGATGCCCAAGGAAAGGGGGTTAGTAAGGAGGTGAACACTAAGGATCAGAGGACCCCCAGCCTCACCAAGGAGTAGATAGAAGAGGCCATAGAGAGAGAAGTAGTGGCATAATCAAGAAGTTAGTAGAGTAAGAGGTGGAGTGGAGCGCGAATGAGATACTCAAGGAAATAGAATATGAGAGCATTGGAAAGGAGTACAGAAGCATGGGAGGGGATCCCAACCTAGCGGTGAGCTTTCCAAAGGGTGCGCGCATAGGAGGGAAGAGTATGGTTGTAGCACAAGGGTAGGGAATGGGTTATATCAATGATCCAAACAAAGTGCTACACACGCACTTCCAAATCATTATGCCAATAGAACAACTCTTGATGATGTCTTCATTTGATGAGGAAGGCACATACTCGCAAACTAGGAAGATGTTATCTTGGGTGTTTGAGTCCCATGTTGATGAGCTTGAATTTGAAGTAAGCTAAGGGGAGTTGATGAAGATTCCAGAGGAAAAAGGGATAAACCTCTTTGGTAAATGCTCAACAATTATCTGATGAACAAGTTTGTAATGTGCTCAACAAGGTTTTAGTGGAAGTTGAGGTAATACTTTTCGAAGGAATGACCAGGTGAGATTCCTAGAAGGGGAATTAGAGAAGAAAAAGGAGGATCTCATTAAAAAGAATAAGGACCTAAAGTAGGAAGAGTTGATTAGTACACAACTAAGGCACGAGATACGGGAGGAGAAGAAAAAGGTGCGAGAGGTATATAAGAAGGTAGAAATGATTACAGATGTTATTATCTTAAAGCATCTAGACCTAGCACTACCCAAGCAGAAGTATGATTCAACCTTGCAATTCTTGGAAGACCTAACTTGCATCCTCACCATGGAAAGGTAGCCTCTCACTTTGGAATTAGTAGAAGAATTATTATCATTCCAAGAGAAAGAGGAGAAGATGAAGGTGATGGAGATATTCACTTGGTACACTAAGCTCCTTTCCAATGTGAAGTCCGCCACACACGCCTACTTATGAAAATTATGCAGACATAGATAGAGTGGACAACATTTTAGTTACCACCCATGAAGCAGATCTCAAGAAGTTTTAGGAGAAGAATAAGGGGCATAGAGTAGAATGGGATAAGATCCTAACCAAGGTGGATAAGAAGTCTAAATCCATTGAGACCACCGAGAGGCTCGATTAAAAATTGGTGGAGGAATTATATGCCCAAATCACCCAAAGGATTGATGTGTTGGACGACCTTAGAAAATAGCTGGAAGGGATCGTTGATACAATGGGTACTAAGGGGGATGAGATGAATTTTGATGAGGCAAGTGCTCTAGTGGGAGACCTACTCCGGGAAGAACATAACTAAGTAGATTCCCTGGGAGAGTAGATATAGGGATGGATTTCCCACTCCTCCTTCAACAATAAACATATTCTTCTTCTTTTCTCCATTCCTTAATTTGTACATTATTCATTCCTTCATTCTTTATTCCAACTATTCATATTCCTACCATTCTTTATTATTTGAAGGATATTTCGAGGACGAGAGAATAAGCTGGGGTGATGTTGGGCCTCGAATATTAACTAAGTTCCCAAGGGTGCATGCATGTGTAGGACCAATATGAAGACAGGTGTGCAAGGAAAAATGCATAGGATAGAGGTTTTAGAAGGTTTTTGTAGAAACCATGGTGCACACGTGCAAGATAAAATAAAGGGTCTCAGGACTTAGCCATATTTGGCATTCCAAGGAGCACATGAGGAAAGCATGACCTAACCAAGCATGTGGAGTGGATAAGGTGTCAGCCTGGTGACTTGGTGACTAAGAAAGGAATATTCCATGAGATGGAAGGATCCGAAAAACATTATTGCGAGAAAGTGGAGAGCTCGGATCGGAGAAATCATGATCCATTGGAGGACCACATGGAAACTTGGCAAGTGATCTGCTCCTAAAGAAGGCATGGTGGTGGATGATAAAGCTATATATAGATATTTTTGGGTAGAAGAAGGGGTGCGTTATCAAAGGAGAGAAGAGGGATCAACATAGAGGGAATGAAGGGAAAAGATCTGTAGAAATAATAGGAGGTTCCACAGGGTTGGATTTCTCATTAAGATGACTGTAGGAGTGATAACATATCTAGGGGATGGAGTCTGTGATAGTTTTTGTAATATAGAAAGCATAGCTAGGGCTTCTGATGTATGAGTCTTATCTCGCATTAATGCATTGGCACATGTATGGCCTTGATGAATGTGATGTGGTTACTGAACTATGATCAATATGAATATATGGTTCTATTATAAGAATATAATGTTCATGAATGTAAACCACAGTGCCATTTATTTATGTTATGGATCAGATCTATTACTCGTATGATGTTTCTTTTCATTTTGAATGAATGTATTTATATAATAACTCATGCTAGGTTCTAAGATTGAATGTGTGGTCCTTTACCTTTTTGCATCTAAGTTTCTGTCACTAAGCAATATATTCTCACAAAACTCACACAAAGAAGGGGCTCAGTTTCTGCGCATGCCTCAGGTGAGTGTCCAACGCCCGCTAGGTGATAGGTCGGTGCGCATGGGATCGGAGCTTGTTCTAAGGAATAAAAATGACTATAGTAAGGCCACCTTGTATATCCTATAAATGTAAAAGAAAATGTGTTTACATATAGTGGAAACCATGGAGTGCAAAAAAATGATGTCATACCAAACAATGATAGTATTAATAAAAATAAGTAACAAAAACAACTTATGTAGACAAAAACAAACAACATCCATGCAGATCAACTTGAAAACAAAGGATTTTTATGTTTCCAAACAAGAGTAATCTATTACAAACAAGATAGGTATGATGTCACAATCATGTGATACCAATGGTGTCACAAGATAATCTGTTGGGGTTGTAATATTAAGTGAAACTAACTTAATATAAACCCTCCAAATACTTAATTAATATGGCATATAAATTATATTTAAAATATAAGTGTATGGAAGATACCCATATTGGGTTGGCACCTATTTTGAATCCAAATTGTAATATTGAACCAATTAGGACCAACTACCTTGATATAAATCAAGGTTATCTCACTAGATATTGGTTACATGGTTTTTGCAGGAATGTTACAAATGGATGTGAGATGGATATGTGATATAATATAAGATACATGATGCAAATGATCTCAACTCATGAGAAGATGTATTAGATAGTTTATAATTCCTCCTTGAAGGTGTAATTGCATTAGATTCAAGGAAATAGTGGGAGTGTTAGGTGAAATATATTTCTCAATAAAGATAAGTGATATTTTTAGTGGGTTTTTACCTTATGGTTTTCCCACTTAAATCTAGTGTCTTGTGTTCATTTAATTAATGTTTATGTATGAAATCAAATATCTAATTATCCTCTGATGTAATCTATCATAATTTTCTACTGAAACATAACTATAATTCTTCGTTTGTTTACTTTGGGTTGTATATAAATATGTATTATTATTTATCCCCACATTTCCTAACATGGTATCAGAGCTAGTGTTTATGCTTGTGTAGGATAGATCTAGTTTTTTTATGATTTTTGAGTGAAAATAATCTTATATAACTAAAGAACTTGAAAATTTTCAATATATGTGACACCCTAATCAGTGTTGTGCAATTGTTTCAATCCTACAAGGTGCACAGACCACAATTCATGTGATTTAATATAATTATAGAGTTTTGGATGCATAAAATTTATATGGATGATAAAAACCTAGGTTTTTATTGACTCTTCTTGAATTAGATCTATTGGTTTATTCATTTGTAGCCTTTCTCTTTGTTTTCAAGACTATCGTGTACTTTCACCGTATTTCGTCACATTTTTATTGTTGTGCACCTTATTTGAATTTTCCACATCTTATTTATGTGGTTCATCAAATTCCTATGTTTTACATGATTTTTAGTCTTACAAGACATTATAAAGTCTTATGCGAAATTTTGTTTATTCTCATGGATTTCTTCATTGACCTCTCATTTGTGTGGAAAATTTTCTTTATCTAGTAGACTATTTTGTTTATTCCATGGATTCCCTTGTTCTTCGAGTATTTTTTTATTCCGTGGACTCATTTTTCTTTGTTTCATGGAATTTATATTTTTGGACTATTTTCTTCGCTCCCCAGACTTTCTCTTATGGACTATTTTCTTTGTTACACAGACCTTCTTTCCCTTGTGATCATATTCTTTGTTCCGTGGACCTTATTTGTCTTATAGTCGGTGTCCTTTGTTCTATGGAATTTTTGTCTCTTTTTGAACATTTTTATTTTTTCTACGAGATTCCTATGATCGGAAAGAATTTTATTATCTCGTAGGCATTCTGTGTTCCATGGATTTTTCCTTGATTTTTTTGAGAACACTAAAAAGTTTAAAATCCTATGGAACTCGATTGTTTTGATTTATGGCTTCGAACTTGAATGTTGTATATATTTTTTCTTCTTGTCTCATGCCTTGTGATATTTTTATTCACCCTCTCTTCCTAGTTTACTTATCTTATTTAAAGGTTTTCTCAATTTTTCAAAAACATCATTTCCACGGAACATTATTTCTTTATTCCACGATTGTTAAAACTTGAGAAATTTTAATATTTTTCTTATTACTTTACAGCCTCTCATAGCCTATAATTTGTGTTTTGCAGTGTCCCTTCTTATTTCACATACCTTCTTTGAGTGTGTTTGATTAATTTTAAGAATTAAAATATTTTCCATTTGTTTCAAATCTACAGAAGTTTAGTTTCTTCTATTCACATATACATGTAATGTTAAAACATGTATAAAGCTAACTTCTTTAAAATTTGCTAAGATTTTTAAATATGGTCAGTTTTGATAATTTCTCCATGGATAATTATCATATCCTAATTGGTAATAACTATAGTATTTGTATATTTAGGATTAAATCCATCCTTACGGAAATATATATTTGGGGTCTTGTTAGAGGTGTTGAATAGAGACCCACAGGAGAAAATCTAACCCTAAAAGATGAATATATTCTCCCAAAAATACCAAGAGGACATGTCCATCCTATTGCAAAGTATAAAATATTAATTCTTGTTGCATATAAGACATATGGAATCTCCAGTTTTTTGCATGGAATAAATTTCAAACTATGCATGAAGGTAGTCACCTTTCTAAGATAATTAAATTAATCATGGAATTATTTACAACTCCAGAAAGGAGATGAAAATATAGTTAATTACTTATCCAAAATTAAGAACATTAAGGCTAAATTAGATGGTTGTAATTGTGAATTATTTCAAGATAAGTTGTTATACTTTATCATTCAGATTAATATTCATGAGAAATTTAGAAATTACATTTCTATTTTGAATTCTAAGTATCAAAATGAATTTGATTTACCTGATTTAGATACCTTGTATTCTCTACTCATTCAAGAAGAAATAGTAATGG
This sequence comes from Taxus wallichiana var. yunnanensis, assembly GCA_018340775.1. Classification (NCBI taxonomy): domain Eukaryota; kingdom Viridiplantae; phylum Streptophyta; class Pinopsida; order Cupressales; family Taxaceae; genus Taxus; species Taxus wallichiana. The sequence goes on from CM031234.1 coordinate 107,221,615, forward strand.
AGAAATTTGACTTAAAATTAAATGCTTCTAGAGAATTGTTCTCCTAAAATCAAAAATAATTTTAAAATAAAAATAATAACAATATTAATAGGAAATAAAAATTTAAATCTAAGTTCAATCCTAAGAATAATCAAAAGTTTAAGGTCAATTTTGATGGCACATGTACCAAATGTGGTAAATTTTGTCATAAATTAGTTGATTGTTATTCTAATGTTAATAAGGTCCATAATAATGCTAAAAATAATAAATTCAACAATAAAAATAAGAACAATATAAATCAAAATCAATCTAAAAATCAAGCTAATAATGTTGAACAAGCTATTTCTCTTTACACTGCCCTTTCAGCCTCTAATGAAAATGAATGGATTCTAGATAGTGGTGCATCTAGGCATATGACATATATTCATGAAATTCTTTCTAATGTTGTAGAATTTCATGAGAATATATATCTAGGTGATAATTATGTCATTAGATATGAATCTTGTGGTAATGTTAAGTTAGCAAATAAAACCATTAATAATTTTTTATTTATTCCTAACTTAAAGAAAAATCTTTTATCTTGTTCCTAGCTAGATAGAGAAAATTGAATATTTGTATTATTAAAAGATAAATGGTATGTAAATAATTATCTTGGTAATATTATTGATATTGGTTTTCAAAATAATGCCTTATATATCTTTGAAGCACTTGTTTTTAATCTTGTCTTTCTTCTTCTTGTAATATTGTTCAATTATTGCATGTGAATCTTATCAATTTATTTGAAATGTATCACCTTAATCTTGTTGTAGGTATTCCTAAGTTGAAATTAGACCATGAATCTTGTGAAATTTACTTGTGTGGTAAGAAACATGTTGAACCATTTCACAAACATCATGAGTCTAATTCCTCTAACTTGCTTGAGTTAATCCATAGTGATGTAAGAGGTCCTTTGTAAGTTCCTTCTCTTGGTGGAGCCTTGTATGCTGTTAGTTTCATTGATGAATTTTATAGAATGAATTGGTCTTATTACATTAAGAAAAAATTTGAAGTTTTATCTAAGTTTCAAGAGTTTAAAGCCTTGGTTGAAAATATGGCTAATCTAAAAATAAAGAGAATTAAAACTGATAATGGAGGTGAATATGTCAATAAGAATTTTGATGAGTTTTGTGTGTCTTTTAGAATTCAAAGGAGTTAACAACTTATTATCATCCTCAGTAAAATGGCATAGTTGAAAGGAAGAATAAGACAATCATAGAAATGGCTAGGACCATGCTTCATGCATCCAAAGTGCCTAAGTTTCTATGGGATGAATCCATGAACAATATTTTTCATATCCTAAATATAATTCCTACCAAATCCTTACATAAAACTACACATAATGAAGTATAGACTAAACAAAAAAACCTAATATCTCTCATTTAAATATATTTGGTAGTTTACCTCCTTCTTATTCTTAAATCCAAAAGGAAAAATATCGATCCTACCTCATACTATTGATTTTTTATTGGGTATGGTAGCCATACAAAAGGATTAAGATTTTATGATCTATTAAATCATGAAATCATATAAAATAGGAATTTTCATATTATAGAGAGACCATTTTGTGAAGCTCTCTCTTTCCTATGTATTTCCTAAGTCTGAATATCTTCTATTTAATAACCCTTCTTCTGCAGAAATATGGAAAATGATTTCCAAGAGACTAATCATATTTAATCTAATATGATGGATGTAGATATTGGGGGAATCTTCTCAATTTGTGTCTCAATCTATAATTCCTCAATGGGATCAAAATTTAGTTTTGATTCTTAGCCTAACAATCTAAGAAAGATGATCTGCAGTCAACATTTCTAGCATACCTTGTCAAAAATTTATGAGGTTGAACCTCAATATTTTGAAGAATCCAACCTAGATGAAATATGGATTAATTCTATGAAAGATGAATAAAATTCTCTAATAAAAAATTAAACTTGGGAATTAGTCCCTCTTCCTCATAAAAGAAGCATTATAGGATCTAGATGGTTGTATAAAATTAAGTATAACTCTGCTAGTAAGATTAAAAATTCAAGGAAATATTAGTTGCTAGAGGGTTTACTCATAAACCTGGTTTAGATTATGTTGAAACCTTTTCTCTTTTTATAAAAATGAGCATTTTTAGAATTCTTCAGGCTCTTACTACTCAACATGGATGGAAGATTCACCAAATGAATGTTAAAAACGAATTTTTAAATGGAGACCTGAAAGAATAAAGTTAGATGCATCAACCTAGAGGGTTTTAATAACATGATAAGAAGTTATATGCATGTAAACTTAAAAATATTTGCATGGTATTAAAAAATATCCTAGAGATTGATATACTAAGATAAATAGTTACTTTCAAGATCTTGGTTTTAAAAATTACTTTGTAGATAATTAATTGTTTGTAAAATATGAAAACAATCATTTTATCATTATTTTTTATTTATTCATGGTCTCTTCACTAGTATTGATAAAAGTATAATTATTATAATCAAAGAGAAGCTAAGAATTTTTTTGAAGTGAATAATTTAGGACTTTTAAATCATTTTTAAGAATTTTTATTTTTCAAAGTCAAAAATCTATTGTTGCATCTCAGAACAATATGCTTCTAACCATTTAAAATTGTTTTTACATGATTGATTGTAATTTTGTCTCTATTCCTATGGAATTTTGTGTTAAATTAGATCCAAAACATACTTGTGATAAATTTAATCCTACTTTATATAGAAAACTTGTTAGTAACCTGATTTATTTCACTATCACTAGGTTTGGTATATCTTATTCATTTGGAATTATTTATAGATTCATATAGGATCCTTATGAGGACCATTGGAAAATGAAAAAAGGATTATAAGGTATATCAATGGTACAATTAACCATGGTTTGTATTATTCTTCTTATGATGATGTAAATTTATTTGGTTATTGTGATTATGACCATGCTTATGATATTATGGATAGAAAATATACTTCAAGATATGTTTTAAAGTTGGGTGCAGGTGCAATCACTTGGAGCAATAAGAAGCATCCAATCTGTTTCCAACTTCCAACCTTGAGAATAAGGTTGTTTTGGGGTTAAAAGGGTATCCAATGGCGTTCCGGCTTAACTAGCGGCGGTTAGGGTAATCGGCATTAGTCAAGGTGGGATTTCCTAGTTTTACTAAACTAGGAGATCCTCTTGATTTCCTAGGATTTCGTGTCATCAACCCATGGATTAGGCTGGGAGCCTCTTGTAAGCATGCGGGAATGTGGTTGGAGAGAATGTAGGCATTTATTTTTAGGGTTTGGGTAAGTCTTAGTTATGGAAACTTACTAAGAATAGGTCTTAGGTTGAGTTGGCTTGGTGAGGTGTCTAAGTGAACTGTATGTGTGGGTATTATTTAAATTAAGATATTTAAATAATAAATATGGTGAGGATAATAAATTAATTAAATTAAATTAGTATTAGTAGGGTGAAAGGGGCCATGGTTAGGTGAATGTGATGAAGGGTGCTTATTTACCAAGGGACCAAAGGGGAGTCTGACCTAATTTTAGTGTCTACATTTTTTCCCTTTTTGTTGCGTAGCTTGTATTAGTAAGTGACACTAACAAAAATAAGATGTGGTTGCTCCATGTGTGGGTGAAGGTGATCCCCCTCAAACTAGGAACTGACGAGGCAACAGGTATAATCGGTGAGTGGTTTGATAAAAGGTAAATGGGAGGAAAAGGTAGGTGGGCACGAGGAGAAAAAAAGGAAAAGGTCTACGTGGGTAATCTAGGTAATGGATCTAGTTCAAAGGTAGCAACAGTCAAATGCACGCACACGTATAAATTGTAGCATGCTACCAAGTTGAAGAGTAGGAAAATGCTACATCGTCTAAGGTCGAGAGGTTTATCTAAACAAGGGTGAAGTGATTATGGTATCCAAGGTATAGGATATGGTCAGGAAACACAACATAGGTTAGGTGCAGGAATGTTTAGGTATGTTCTGGTACACCAGAGGTAGGGTTTGGATAAACGGTCATGGCAATAGGCTAGGTAAGGTCATCAAGTCAATAAACACAGTAATGATGCCATAAGGTATATCAAACACATGAGTTCAAAGGTCACTTTTCCCTTGGTTCAGTCCAAATATCTAGGTCACGGAATGGGTAAGGCCAAGGTAGGGGTAAAATGATGAGTCCCCAAAGGAGGACAAAGGGAGGTAGTAAATGATGAGGGCAGGAAAGGTAAGGTAAATAGGTTGGGTAAAGGTGGGGTGGGGTAAAGGATCAGGGTGAAGGGTGGGGTAAAAGGGAAAAATTTAAGGCAATGTGCAGGTGAGGGTGATCGATGCCGATCATAGATAACCGATGTCGGTATAGGTCAACCGAAGATGGTTAGCTAGGAAACGCGACGAGGATGGGAAAGAGTAAGTGAAGGCGATTAGGTTGGATTGATTATAAAAACAAAAAATCCGTGTTTTTGTTATTCATTTGTTATTATGTGAAGTGAGAAAATGAAAAAAATAGAAAAGAGAGTAAAGTGTCTAGATGAAATGGAATAGTGAGTCACGGCAGTGTGATTGGATGAGTGATTGGTGGGTGAGCAGCGGGTCCATAGGAGTAGTGCGAGAGATTTGATTGGTTAGAGGTTGTGCGTATCAATTCGGTGATGGTAGAGGCTAGAGAGGGATCGGGTAGGCCATCGATCATCGTGGCCGATGTGCCACCGAGATGGTGGTAGTGCGACGAGGTAAGCGCCCTACTCTACATCTAGTGGATTCAATAGATTAGAGGAGTAGATTATTGTTATTTGTAGGTGTTTTTGGTTTTTTGTTGTGGTGGGTGGTTAAAAATTAAATTTGGGAATGGGGGAATATTGGGAAAAAGGAGGAATGGGGAGGGTAGTAAATAGTATAGGGGAGGTGGGTAGAGGTATGGGGTAGGTGAGGTCATTGTAGGGTGGTAAAAGGGGCAGGGGGAGGGTTTTTAGAAAAGGGGGTTTTGGGAAGTCATGGGTTTTTCCACGACAATGACTAGTGTCGATCAAGTGTGGCCAGCATCAATTAGGTTGAACCAGTATCGGTCACCAAATAGGTGACTGATGCTAGTAAAGGGGTAACCGTGGTCGGTAAAGGTGAACTGGTATCGATCACCAAACAGTGGCGATTCGGCTTAAAGGGTGATCGGGGTCGGTTATGATGAAATGGTACCAGTCAAATTAGTGGGCATAAGGGTCCAAAAGTGATGTGGGCTAGGTGGTTGAGATGGGTAGGGTGAAAATAGGGTGCAGGAAAATGATAATTGGTGTATAGGGATTGATACAGGTAAATTAATGTTGTTCTTGTATTAGATGTAGGGGAGAGCGTAGTTGCATATGCGGGACAAGGTTCCGCCTCTACTGGTTACAAGATGCAGTGCAGCAACCCCGTTAGAGCTACAACATATGGAGGTAGTGGGCTTGAGTGGGGTTCATCACTATAGAAATGTAGTTCAGTAGCCCAGTTTGATGGTGTGCTCATTAATAGATGGGACTCCGTGACCAACACATTCCACTTGCCGATGGGTGAGATGACTATCACCCTAGAGGACATGTTCTAGATTCTTCGGTTACCCATATTAGGTGCCCAGGTTTATTCTATCTCCTCCGAGGCCTCAGAGGAGTTGATTGTGACTATTTTTGGCAAGGGGTGGCTGATATGAGATTCCATAGTGCCAGTTTGAGCTATGGAGAGATGTACCTAGCCCATCTAGAGGAGACGAGACTATTGGTTATGTTGATGGAGCGGTGTGTTGCTATGCATTGCCAGATGCAGAGGGTGGATGCTTTTCCTGATCACTTATGGGGGTACTCCATGACATGATGGTGCATGAGACCTACTTTTCCTAGGCACTAACATTCTTGGTGTAGTTGCACAGGAAGTTGTGGGCATATGGGTGGCTGTGTAGGTTTAGACTATGCTATATATTTATCTTGCCTTTGTTGGGCATACGAACACATAGTCGTGTGCGAAAAATAGGGATGCCCTGGAAGATGCATTCCCACCTAGATTTGTGTGGGTGGGATACGGAGATGGGTACCAGTGATTTGAGAGTGGAGATCCGATGGGACACACATGATGTGGCCCATTTCGGTAGTTGTTGGAGGTGTTATCCGGAGGCCATATGTGGGATTCCCCTCATATAGGCATATGCATGAGGAGCTAGCTAAGCTTCAGCTAGAGAGATGGATATAGGGTCACCGTCTTTGGGAGGATGAGATGGTCCCAGTAGACAGAGTTCGATGGCATATCGGGATCATACAAGACATTCCTTCACCCTTACCATAGCATTGGAGAGATGACATGGAAAGGCCCTTCCCTCTACCATAGCCTACAATGCGCAGAGGGTAGGAGGATTAGGAAGCGGAATGGAAGATAGATGATGCTAGATGCATGACAAGTATAAGTAGTGGTGGGTGGCTCAATTATGAGCCATACCACCTAGGCAAAGAAGCCGGATCTAGCTACCATTATAGTGCAGAGAGACGCCCTACAGGGGCAAGTAGCTACACTCATTACCCAGTTGGGTATACTGTAGACACAGTTGGAGGGTTCTGAGGTAGAGGTAGTAGAGCTACATATACAGGTGGCTAGTCTATAGGCCCAGATGGCTAATGGAGGAGATGGAGATGGTCAGGAGGGGGATGGTCAGGTGGCAGCCTTACAGGCTCAAGTGGCAGGTTTACAGGGCCAGTTGGCCACATCCCAAGCATAGATTGGGGCCTTACAGCCCAAATACGAGCACATGGGTAGAGTAGAGCGCAGCACCACGAGGCATCGAGAGCAGTCCCGATTCCACAAGAAGGCGTGGGGCGGTGTTATAGGGTAGGTACAGGGGTCAAGACCTATGGGACCACCACAGACCATGCCTATATCTAGGTTACGGGATGCCCTAGGTGAGGCGAGATATTATCAAGACCAGCTTATGGCGGTTGGGATAGATTTCATATCCTATGCCAAGTATAGGGCACAACAGGCATCCAGTGAGAGGATGAGATCCCGCACTCATAGTGTGGAGAGCATAGGAGGTCAGTGAGCTCCAAGGCCCGATCAAGGAGAGGCCACCAATGCGTGGAGATGAGATCTAGGTGAGGTGCCAGTAGGGACACAGGAGGCTGAGGGTACAAGTGACACAAAGATGGAGGACATCCGACGAGATGCCTGATATGCGGTCATTTGGTTTTTGATGTATGATAGCTATTTTTTGGGATATATATACCATCCCGCATACGAAGATAGTTATATTTTTATCACATACCGGCTGTGTCTTGAAGATAGTGAGGATGTATGAGTGAGTTGTATATCTCGAGCATATACCAGCTGCGTGCTGCTAAAGATATTTTGTATTGATGCATTATTTTTGCATATATGAGACCACTTGCACATGTGTCGATGACATTTTATCTTGTATATCGTCTGCGTCTTGACATTTTGAGATGAAAGACATGATGAGATAGGCATGTATATTTGAGATACACATGTATTGATATGATGAGATACATTCTATGATTTGATTTGTTGATGTGTTTATGAGATATGGATTTATTGCTTTGATATGGATGGAAATTAAGTGAGTTAGGCATGATGGAGTCAGGTCAGTTTAGGCATGGATCGAGTCAGGTCGGTTTAGGCATGGATCGAGTTAGGTTTGGTTAGGCATGGTTGAGTCACATTGGTTCGACATGATTGAGTTAGGTTTGGTTAGGCATGGAACGAGTTAGGTTGGTTAGGCATGGATCAAGTCACGTTTGTTCAAAGATGGTTAAGTTAGGTTTGGTTAGGCATGGATCAAGTTAGGTTGGTTAGGCATGGTTGAGTTAGGTTTGTTAGGCATGGTTGTGTTGAAAGTAGGTGAAGTTTTGATTCATTATTTTATAAATAAATATATATATATATATATATATATATATATATATATATATATGTAATGAATGATACTACGGGTCATATGTGAGATGTGGTATAATCTATACATAGTGATGATAAAGAAATGGTAGGCATAATAAATGTATGTTGTGATGAGGATTAAAATATGAAACAACTTGTTATGTATGTGGTTTAATTTCCAATTTTTGGGTATAAAAGGGAAACTAAGTGAGGTTTAATGTAATGTGAGGAGAATGAAAGATGAATTGTTTAGGGTATGGTATGGTTGAGCTAACCTCCAAGGACCCCATTCCTTGAAGTGTTTCCTACATATTCTGGAAAAAAGGAACTCAAGCCGATGTAGTTCTCCCATGAGATAGGGAAGAATATGAGGAGGTATGAAAATGAGTTGGTAGGTTTTTGGGCATGTTGTGGGTAGATTATAGGTAAAATGATGTAGGTGAAGGCCATTGTGGCAAAACAAGAAGATTACCCCAAAAGTAAGTGTCGAGGACTAAGTCTTGTATAAGGTAATCAAAACATAAAACAAAGATGGTTAAAAGATAAGAGGGGGAAATTAAGCCACCTGGTTGGGTAGGATCATAGTTAGTAGATCATACCTTGGAGGAGGTGATGAACATAAGACCCTAAAAACATTACACGATTAAGCTGTTCTACAAAGGGAAAGTAGTCACAGGATCACCAAATTTCTAAATTTCAAGATGTCCCTTGAGGCAATGAGGAAATGGGAGTGGAAATGGTAAGAAGGGTGAAAGGTAGTTAACTTTTATATGGTATGAGGTAGTAGGATCTCCGGAAATATAACCTAGGTCACAATGGGCAAGTCCATGACTAATTTTTTGTTGATAGACTGATTGATGCGGGAAGTCTACATGGGATAAATAAAATTGAACTCCTTGAGGTCTTCATGAAGCGAGATAGATGCGGGAAGCTTCATTTGCTCTCGATTTTTAAGAGCTTTACATAGTTGTCCTTCGAGGGAGTAGTCTATTTATATTAGTAGTTGTCAAGAGGAAGATGTCATTTATGAGGGAGTCATCATTTGATTAGAAGTTTGACTCAAGGAGTTTGGTCTCATTGTGAGGTCTTTGCAGTCATGGATAAGACCAAGGTGAAAGATAGGACTCTTATTCAAAAGGCAAGGTGTAACGACCATGAGAATCATGTTATGTGCAATGCCGTGGTACACATATTCAAGAGAAGATAACAAGTTATGGGTTCTCACATGATTCTTGTTTAATCATTAGTGACGTGTGTGGAGTGAATAGATCTCAAGGGATGATCCCGGAAAGAGAAAAAGGGTGAGGTAGGATGATGAGTCAATAATAGAATGGTTAAAGATGCAAAGAGTTAAGGGGCTTGGGTTTGGGTTTACCATCGAGTGAAGATAAATGATAAGCATCTAATCCATAGGTATGAGTCACGATGTATGGTCTAAGCCTATTAGGAGAAAATTTTCCCCATTTACATTTTTCTTCTTTGGCTATGTGTTGATTTTATTTTAAGATAAGTTCACCTACATGGAAGGTTCGTTCGTGGACACATTTTTCATAGGCACGTTTGATACATTTTTGGTAAACTTGAAGGTGATCTAGAGCGTTAAGATGACATTTGTCTAATAACTCTAGTTGTGCTAAAGGGTCTTGACGAAGTCATCGTCATTGAGCATGTCATGGAGAGATATAAAGATTGAGGGAAATCGTACTTTGAGAGGCGGGACTACCTCATGCATCAGACCATAGAAAATGGTGTGGCCGTAGTGGAAGTGCAAATACTAGTGTGGTATGCCCATAGGGAAAAAGGAATGTGCATATGCCAATCCTTCCCAAAGATCGTCACCAATTTCATAAGAATTTTGTTGAGGGTTTTGTTCATAGATTTGGCTTGGCCATTGGTTTTGGGTAATAAGGTGATTAGAAACTAAGTTTGAATGTCAAGGTATTGCAAATTTTTGCTATGTTTTGTTTTTGAGTTGTTTTCCATTGTCAGTGATGAGGTGATGAGGAACACCAAAGTGACAAATGATGTGGTGGTTAATTAACTCACATATTTTCTTGGCTTTCGTGGAGATGAGTGGTATGGCTTCCACCCATTTTGTATAGTATTCGGTAGTAGTGAGGATCCATTGATGGCATTGGGATGAATGAGGATTGATTTCTCCGACAAGATCCAAAACCCATTGAGAGAAGAGCCAAAGGTCACGAGTGACTTGTAAGGCATGACTGGGTGTATGATGAAGATTGGAATGTTGTTGGAATTTTACACAACATTTGATGTAGTCACAACAATCATGGTTAAGGGTCGGCCAATAATAGCCCAGGAAAATAATACACTTAGCAACAACAAGGGCACTAAAGTGACCTCCACATATGTCATCATGAACTTCCTTAATGGTATAAAGAATTTCAGTGAACTTGTGAGGCATCGCAATAGAATACCATCAAATCCATGCTTAAGAGAGAGTCCCCCTAGGATGACATAACTAGAAACCTTTTTAAGGAAGGCACATTGTCTATTACGGGTGAGATCAGGAGGTAAGATGGAGAGAGAAAGGTAGTCGAGTATTCTTTATACCAAAGGTCACTCAGGTTAGGGGTAGCGGTTCCGATCGAGTAAACATCGTGAGTTAAATAAGAAGGTGATTGGAGTCATTGTACGGTGACAAATATTGTAGAATCGGTAGGTGAAGCGGGTATTTGGGAAGCTAAGCGAGGCCATGGTATCTATAAACTTATTGGTTAAATGTGGGATGGTTTTTAAAAAAATAGGAGGGATAGATTCAGGATTCATCAAATCTATCGGTGAAGGTGGTGATGAAGGTGGAGCAGGTGAAGAAGGTGTAGAAGAGCTAGTGTCCTTAATGAGTTAAATGCGGGCATGTTTGGTAGGTGGTTTGGGAAAGCCGATACCACTACGATCATTATGTTTGCAGGTGGTACATGGAATAATGGTATGGAGACATTACTCGTAAAATCCAAAACAAAAACCCTTCCACACACATCGTGTAGGAAGGTGTGGGTAAAACAAATATTGGTAAGTGATTCAAGTCCACGAGAAAATGGGAAGGTTTGTGGCGGTGGTTCAGGTGTGTAAGTGGTAGTATTAGGTCCCCCATAGGTGAGAGTAGTAAGAAGGTCAGGAGGACCATAAAGGAGACATTCTCCTATACGGTGATCATAACATATGTTTTGGTGAAGTCTTTTGTACTCTTGTGGAGTAAGGAATGTGTTGACACTATATAGGTGGTACTCCCCGAGTGAGGCATTGAAAAAAACCTTCCAAGGATCGAGTGGTTAGTATGTAGGTAGCTGGGTATGGATAATGTGTTGGAAGTCGATGCAGAGGTGGAGTTAATAGATTGGAAAGTTGATGGGCCAGTCATGGAGGTTATGGAAGTGGTAGGAATGGAGTAGTTATGTGTAGTAGAAGTAGCGGCTATACCGGTAGGTGGAGGTATAGGTGAAGTGGTAGTGGTTGCGGAGATAGACGACTTAATAGGTATGATACATCATTGGGTCGGTAAATTATATTGCATGTTTTGAAAGGTGATGGGTCAGCTGGAATGGTATAAGTGTGTCCTTCATGTTCAAACTTTACACAATGATGCAAAGTGGAAGGAATGCAACCCATGACATGAATCCACGGTCTGCCAAGCAATAGGTTATATTGGAATTCCCCCTCCAAAATGTAAAACAATTCTAGAAACAGTGTGGGGGGCCCATGAATGTGAAGGATGATAGTGCCTAGTGTAGATGTGATAGTGTCATTGAATGAACACAACATGACTAGATTTTTATGCATGTAATTGTTAGGTATTGGCATTTGAGAGAATGCACGGGATGAAATTATTTTAATGCTAGTGCCCCATTAATCATTACATGACATACCCGTATGTCATCGATGTGGACAGAGATGAAGAGGGCTAGGTCCAAGTCATTGTTTTGGTGTGGTGCGACCTCTTCCTCTTAGAATCTAAGGGAGGCTACTTGGTGAATAGGGTGGGGTGAAGATGAAGGTGGTACTTTGGTGAGAGAAGCTACATGATGGGGTATGATAATGGAGGCTACGGGTGTAGGGTCATTGGGTAAAACCTCAATAGATTGAAGAAACTCTATGAGAGCTTGATAATGGGATTACGAGGTTTGAATGAGGTCATATAGGGACATTTTGAGGGGAGATTGGTGTACTTCTTTGAGCATGGTGTTATGTGCGACACCATTAGAAATGGGGTGCGTGGGGTCACGAGATAGTGATTTTAGGTATGGGTGCAAGTGGTATGTTGGGTATAGGATTGGTTGGAGGGTCAATTGCCTTTTCTTTTCCCTTATCCTTTTGAGCACATGTAGTGATGTGTATCATGTTGGTCTGAGGGGAGTTGGCAAACAAAGAAGATGTAGGGTGAGTGTTATAATGACACGATGGGAAAAAACCTCTTTGGAGGAGAAAAACCCTATGAGGTGATTTGGGCGCAATGACATTTGGATGGTGGTGTGGCAAGTTCTCTGATGTGAACCATGTTAATTTCAAATTTTTGGGTGGCTCTAGGAGCTGTGAGGGTGGAGGTTGTGGTTGTTGAGTGGGAAGTGTGGGAATGGGTGTTGGTGTAGCAAGATCCTCATCGAGAAGGTCATCATCATCAAAGTTGGCCTCTGGAGGACACAACTAGATAAGGATGGTTTTCAAGGCCTTACAGTTCTCCACATCGTGCCCTAGCACACGATGGTATGCATAAATTTTAGTATCGTCAAACCTTATTGGCTTGGGTTTGAGGGGGTCATAAGGTCTGAGTGGTGGTAATGTGATGATAGAAGTCTAAAGGAGGTTGGTTAAAATTTTGGCATAGGACCCTACAAGTGGATCGCAATAGGAAGTGAACGTGGGTTTGGGTGTAGCTTTGGTTGATTGTCAAGGAACAATCTTTGAAAGAGGAGGAGAAGATCGAGCTATGGATTTTGGTGCTGGTGTGGTTTTAGGTGTCATTCGTGCTTGTTTAGGTAGTGTTGTAAATATCTTCCCCCTGGTAGCTATAGACAAGTAGAAGAATATGGAAATCAAAGAAATGTCAACATGGAAACGGATGCGCCTGGCCCCGGTAAAGGGCGCACAACACGGAGTGTCGACAAGGGAAAATTCATGCCCAAGGCATAGATAAAGAGATGTTGACATGGAAATGGATGCGCCTGGCGCGAGTAAATGGCGCACGTAAGAAGGTGTCAACACGAAAATGGATACACCCATGGCTCAGGTAAACAGCGCACAAATGAAGGTGTCAACACGAAAATGGATGCGCCCATGGCACGTAGTAAATGGCGCATGAAAGAAGGTGTCAAAATGAAAATGGATGTACCCTAGCATAGGTAAATGACACACATAATAAGGTGTCGACACGAAAATGGATGTGCCCATGGTGCAGGTAAATGGCGCATGACAGAAGGTGTCGACACGAAAATGGATGTGCCCATGGCCCATGTAAACGACTCATGACAGAAGGTGTTGACATGAAAAGAGATGTGCCCATGGCACATGTAAGAGTATGTCAACATAAAGATGAATGTGCCAAGGTGCACCTTCAGGAGGTGTAACATTCGAGCATTGATAGGAAGCGAGACCACAGCACGATATATTCGAGATGGCCATAACTTTTCACAGGGAGCTCAGATTCACACAAGGTTGGACTTTTTGGAAATATTACGAGGTCCTTTTTCCAACTACGACTGGATATCTTTAATTGGGTGGGAACAAGTTCTTAAAAATGAAAAATATAGTTCGCCACTTTTTGGGTTTGCTAGGGTTCTCACCTACCACCATAATGAGATGAATTAAATGCAACCTAGAGGTGGTTGGGGTAGATTTGGATTTCCTCTCTCTTCCCTCTCTCATTCTTCCTATAAATTTTAAGGAGGGGATTCTTTCTAAAGGTTGGAAATTCTTGTTTTGCCCCTCCCTTCTTCTCTTTGGCAGGTGAATTTGTGGAGTTCAAACCTCCCATTTAAAACTGTAATGTAACTTTGCCTCTTGGAATTTTGTAGTGTATTATATCAATCTTTGGAGCAAATAATGCATGTCTATGGATGATTCTCAACCCTCTCTATGTTCATTTGCATCCTCCTGATCTTTCACTACAAATTTTGTTATCTGTGCATGATCTTGCATCACATTTTAATGGTTTGTGTTTATTGGCAAGATAGGTGTTCTTCATTCCTCGGTGCATCACCTTTGTTAGTTTAGGTTTATTTTTATGCATCTTCTTACCCTGTCTCCTTGGCAAGTTAGATTATATTTTGAGTAAACCCTCTACAAATTTTATGTGTGCATCTAAACAGAGGAATAGGAACCGGCCTTCATCCGGAGAGCTTTTCTAATTTTGCAAGGTCCCACACTTGGGAAAAGCTCCATGTTATGCAATCACATTGAGAGTCTCAACCCATCGAGTTGCAGACATTCAAGGGTGCTGCAATTTGACATCAATAGTTTTGGCACACCCGGTGGGACCAAGAGGTCATTCCACAAGATTTGAGGGAATTTTCAAGAAATTTGGACAAAAATTACAGGTTTTACAATTTCAGATTTATCACCTTCTAGGCTGAACTTTGAAATCGATTTTCAAGGGCTTAACTTGCTCAAAACAAGTCAAAATTTCACCAGTTGATAGATCGGGGGATAATATTCAAAAGGGTATTCTTAGATTTTTGAGATTTTGACTTTCAAAATTTCATGGTTTTTGGTATTTTGGGTTTTCCCAGTTGCCTTGCATGACCTGAGTTTTTGCCTGTACCTTTCGGAGATTAGTAGCTGCACAACAATACCCCCATAACCAAATTGAAGAGTTGTATCTTCTAGGTCCTTCAAGTTTTAAATTATTTTTAATATTGTCAGGTTTGGTGTGTAACTTGGCAAAATCCAGCCTTTTGAGGCTCATTATCTAACACATCTGCGACTCCGAAGGGGTAGAATTCAGTGGTGTAGCAGCAAAAGTTACCCAGGCATATGAGAAGAATTTGAACCAGGTCTGATACTCGAGAAGAGGGGCTATTTTTCCACTTACAACTATCACCAGGAAGAGGAAGGAGAGGAAGAAGACCACAAAGATCACCATCTCCACCTAACAGGACTTTATCAACCCCTCCACCTGGTAGACCTTTCATCCAATCAACAAGGGTTCTCAGGCCAATCAGAATGGTGCAACCACCGAATCCCTTTGTCAATTTCACTGTAGCAGCCCACTTTCCCTCAATGCACAAAATCCAGTTCCGATTGCAGCATTGAAGAACATTCCATTTTTTACTGGAGAAAATCATACCACTCCTAGTGATCATGTCAAAGACATTGCTAACGTTTGTGCAATCCATGAGATAAATGAAATGGATGTTGCTGTCAAATTGTTGGCATCTTCGTTCAAAGGGAAGGCATTGCAATGGTTTAGGAGCCTTGGAGCTGGTTCTATCCAAAATTGGAATCAGTTATGCATAGTTCTCCATGAGCAATTTGGAGAAAAGGGAGACAATTTGTCTCTACTAGAACAATTGACGACTATCAAGAGAGCTCCCCATGAGCAGCTGACTGACTTCAACTTCAAATTTCAAAGGTCTTGGGACAGAATTCCAGTGGCCGTTAGGCCAACAGCTGAAGGTGCTTTTCTATACTATCTTAAGGCTTTGAATTCTGATATTTCTATGTTAATTCAATCTATGGGAGGCACAACCTTACCTGCTGCTTATAGCATTGCCATTAGGGCTGAAAAATGTCTTATTCAAGCTGGTAAGCTGGCTCCTAGGCCTCTCATGCCCTTGTATCCAAACTTATAAAATCTAAGCACTAGTCAGGCACCCACTTTGGCTCCTATTCCCACTCCTAGAAATCAAAGTTCAAATGAAACTTCTACTTTATTCTCTAGTGCTTCAAATGAACTCCAGGAGGTTATGAAACAACTACAGAACCTTGGAAATGAGCTGGTGACTATCAAAAGATAGCAAGCTCAAAGTGCTAGACCGTATCATCCTCAAGCACAATACTAGGCTAGGCCACCATACCAACCCAATAGGCCACCCAATCCAACTGCAAATCAAAGCCAAGTAAGGCCTCCCGCCAATAGACCATTTCAGCCCTATAACCCCAATGTCGTATACTTTCTAAAGCATTAGTGCCGAGTCCAAAAAATATAGCTCAAGAGTATGATTGGTGTTTCCCATGTAATGAACCTCACAACCAATCTATTTGCTTCAATGGTGCTTTGAACCAAGCCTTGATGGTGACAACTACTAGCGTAGAAGGTGAAGTGAGTCAAGAAACAAATCAGCAACAAGGGACATCTCAGAAAAACACAACTCCAAATGATACCACACTTGTGAATTGGCAAGCTGAGGATTTTGTGGCATAAATCAAATAATTTCTCGAGTGTAGCAACTAACACAAGATCAAAGAATAGGAATATTGGTGAAGGGCGCTCATTGGCTCTAAGTGATTTACAACCTTCCATCACTCCACAAGGTGTTGGTAAGAAAAATGCAGCTCCAAACACGCAAGGACAGCCCAAACCACCTTCCAAACCAACTCAAATGCCAGTTGTTGCTGCCCATGCACAAGAAAGGAACACACAGACTAAAGGACAACAAAGAGATCTTTCATCCCCATTTAGCATCATTGATCAAATGAAGAAGACAAACATGAATATATCAATGTGGGAATCTTTATCCATCCCAGGCCAAAGAGATCTTCTACAAGCTGCCATGAAGAATTGGTCAACTTCGAACCAGCAGGTCCCTATGCAAGAGAAGGTCCTCACAAATGCTGCTCAGCCTGAAGGGAGTCATGGAGGACAACAAGGTAAGGTTTTGAAGCCCCCTCCATTCTATGTTTCGTTAATCATTGGCAATAAACTAGTACACAATTGCATGATTGATTCTGGGGCAAGTAGTTCTGTCATACCCAAGCAAATAGCTGATTAGTGGGTCTCGGTATGAAGTCATATCAAAGGGGGTAGTGAAATTGGATGGGATAGCGGTGAAAATGGTGGGAGTGATTAAAGGTTTGAATCTTACCTTGCATACATGCCCCAACGTTACCATTTTACAAGATGTGTCAGTGATAGATTTGCCACCACTCTTTGCCCTATGCTTATCAAGGGATTTCATAGCCAAAATTGGAGGCTACTTATCTGCTGATTGGTCACATATGTTGTTCAGAACAAGATATGGTACTAAGGTCACAATCAGATCCGAACTAATTGCAAACTTTCATATTGAGCCTCATACTCCAAGCCAAATCAATGCCAACTGTTCAGCATTTGATCAAGAAGATTATCCAAGCACAGATGAAGCTGACACCAAAGTTGGAAGCATTCTAGATTTGACTCTTGATGAATGGGCAAGCAAGGTACATGGTTTTGATCCCTACCAAGAAATAGAAGAATCTAAGCTAGGAGTCTATTGCATACATGAGGGAAACCAGCCTATTCCTAACATCACCAAAACATACCATAAGGATGACAATGAGGTATGGCAATTATTTTTCGATGGATCAAGGAGTAGACAAGGTGCAGGAGGACGAGCTATGCTTGTTTCACCTCAAGGCATCAAATATTATTTAGCTTTCTGTTTCCATTTTTCCTATTCAAACAACACAGCTAAATATGAGGCCTTGATTCACGGACTTCATTGGGCTAGGAAAAAGGGCATAAAGAGCTTGCAGGTGTTTGGAGATAGCGAGCTAATCGTTAATCAAGTCAGGGGATAGCATGCTACAAAGAATGACCTGCTGAACAACTACAAGAATAGGGTATGGGACCTCATTGAGGATTTCGAAGCTTTCAACATCGTGTCCATACCCAGGAAGGAAAATGAAGTAGCAGATATGCTCGCAGCAGTTCGAGCAATGTTTGATGTGGTTGATAACATCAAAAGGGAAAAAATGCAACCACATATCCATGTGATTGTGAGGCCAGCAGTTCCAGATAATAACACAAGCTGGCAGGTGTTTGAGAACAATCAACAGATCGTCAATTTCTTACAAGAAGAGGCCGAATTCTCAGCTAGGAATCAGGATAGATTAGAGCAGCAGTATGGGGATCAAGTAGTACAGCTACGGACAAACAAGCTTCCCAAGGGTTTAGTAACATTAGAGTCTATCTTCAACCCTAATGACCAATTTCGTAAGGAAAAGGCTAACATACAGGTCAAGACGGAAGATTTAGAGCAAATTTCGGTTGGGGAAGGCAAAACACTTCAAATTGGCAAAGTGGCCACTGAGCAGGAGAAATTAGATTTCATACAACTTTGCCAAGAATTTCCAGATGTCTTCGCTTGGAGCTATGAAGACTTAAGAGGTTTCGATCCGAAGTTGGCACAACATACCATAGAATTGGATCCAGATGCTAAGCCCATCAGGCAGAAGTAGAGACCAGTCAACCCTCACATTGAGCCTCTAATGAAGAAAGAGTTAAGCAAGCTAATAGAGGCAAGCATTATATTTCCAATCAAGCACTCAAGCTGGGTTGCAAACTTGGTTCCGGTCAGAAAGAAGAGTGGAGAAATCAGGTTGTGTGTGGACTTCCAAGACCTAAATAGGGCATCTCTCAAAGACCATTACCCACTTCCTTCAATGGAACAAATATTGCAAGTAGTATCTGGTTCGGAGAGATTCTCTCTCCTAGATGGCTACTCAGGGTACAATCAGGTAATGGTGAAAGAAGATGACCAGTTCAAGATGGCTTTCACCACCAAATGGGGCACCTATGCCTACAAGAAGATGTCATTTGGGCTATCAAATGCTGGAGCCACTTTCCAAAGGGAAATGGATATGGCATTCAAGGGGTTGATAAATAAATTAGTTCTGATATATCTTGATGACATCACTGTATTCTCCAAAAATGTAGCGGATCACCTCTTTCATCTGAGGCAGGTATTTTAGAGGTGTAGAAGATTTGGGGTATCATTGACTCCCAAAAAATGCATATTCTTGGCTCACGAGGGAAAACTTCTAGGCCATATTGTTTCAAAGGAGGGGTTGACGATTGACCCAAAAGGAGTTGAAGCAATTCGAGCATTGTCATTACCAAGTCACAAGAAGGCTCTTCAAAGCTTCTTGGGAAGGATCAATTTTGTCCATAGGTTTGTTCCAAACTTTGCAGCTCTCGTAAAGCCAATAACGCTGATGTTGAAAAAGAGCATGACACTTAAGTGGACATCTGAAGGTAAGGCAAGTTTTGAGGCAATAAAATAGGCTATATCTCAAGCTCCAACTCTCGTCAATCCAGAATTCTCCAAGGACTTCGTGCTATATGCCTTTGGTGGTGGAGACACAATTTTTGCAATCTTGGTACAACAAAACAAAGAAGGATTAGAACAACCAGTTTCTTTCTTCAGTCAAGGCCTAGAGGAATACGAAACAAGGTACTCTTTCATTGAAAAGCATGTCCTTGCAGTGATTAGAAGCTTAAATAAATTCAAGCACTTGGTCTCAAACAACAAGATCCAATTGTTGGTCTCTCATGCGGGAGTCAAGGACTTCCTTCTAAACAAGGATCTGAATGAGAAACATGCAGGATGGATAACCCGTGTCATGGAATATGACATCGAGATTAATGTCACTAAACTAGTACGTGGAAAAGGACTATGTGAATAACTAGCTTTGAGTCGGAAATTTGAAGTAGGTGATGAAAAAGAGACTACCTTGGTACTGCAGGATGGTCAAGAACAAGAAAATTATGATGTGCCCACTCCTTGTTGGACTCAGAATATGATACACTTCCTACAGAGGCCTATGCCCTCCAGAAATGAGCAAGGCAAAGAGGAGATACTTCATATTACAAGCCATTCCATATGTGCTTGTTGATGGTGTTTTGTTTAAAAAATACATCAATGGAATTCTGTTGAGGTGCATTGGGATAGGTCAAATTGAGAGGGTGTTACAAGATTTTCATGATGGAGATTTCGGAGGACATTTCTCCCCACGGGTAACGACTCTCAAGATAATGAAGGCAAGGTATTATTGGCCCACGGTGTTCAAAGTGATGCTATACATGGATAAGAAATTGTAAAAAATGTGCACTTTTCACAGGCAAAGAAAGACTAGCAACGCTTCCATTGCACCCAATTTTGGTTGACCAACCATTTATGCAATGGGGATTGGATTTCGTCGGGGTCATAAATCCTAACTCAAGCCAAGGCCACAAGTGGATTCTCATGGAAATGGACTATTTCACCAAGTGGACCAAAGCAGTAGCGCTCAAAGAAGCAAATGAGTCCAACATACTAGACTTTTATGAAGGAATAGTGACCAGGTTTGGTGTGCCGCCACTATCATATCAGACAATGCATTGGCATTCATAGGTTCCAAGATTATAGAATGGGTTGTCAAGAATGGAATCTATTTGAGCACCTCTTCAAATTATTACCCGTAGGGTAATGGATAGGCAGAGTCCACGAACAAGAATTTGCTAAGAATCATCAGAAGGACTTTGGATGAAAACCAAAGGACATGGCATACCAAGATAAAATCAGCATTATGGGCTGACAGGATAACACCAAAAGATCTACAAAGTTATTCTCCCTACAAGTTGGTCTATGGGAAAGAGGCGTGTTGCCTATATCATTAGAACTCATGACTGCATTGGAGCTCATGAGGCGGTTGGAGTTAGGAATTGAGTTCGAACCAATGGAGGCTAGGTATCGATTTGATAAAAATATGGTTTGATAAAAGGCAAGAGAAAAGACCTTCTAGGAAGGGGCCTAGTTCTAAAATGGGATGCGAGATCGGGAAAAACTAGGAAGGCATTCCAAGTTTGATGCCATTTGGAGTGGCCCTACATGGTCATAGGATGTAAAAGTAGTAATGACTTCCAATTGTCTACATTGGATAGAGAGAACTTCCGATTCTCTAAGTTAACGAAATCTATCTTAAACATTGCTACTAAAAGGAAAAGGTTGCCCTTGTAAATATTAGCCTAGATTTCAATTCCTCTAAGTGCGTATGCACATTGTCTTGTTGTAGTTAGGTTTCAATTTCCCTAAGTGCTTTGGCATAGGTTTTGTTGCTCTCAGGTTGAATTTCTATAGTTCAGCATGCTCTTGGAGAAGGAGTTACGGTATCAGGCTCGGGATCAGAGATCAAGTTGGTTTCAAGTTATTGCTTATGACTCCATGCCCAATGGATTGCTAAAAGGCCATTGATCTTCTACCTAGCAGGCAGGTGATCCCATTGAGTCACCAAATTGTTGTAAATATCTTCCCCCTGGGTAGATATAGACAAGTAGAAGAATATGGAAATCAAAGAAATGTCAACATGGAAGCAGATGTGCATGTGCCCAGTGCGAGTAAATGGCGCACAACACGGAGTGTCAACAAGGTAAAATTCACACCCAAGGCATAGATAAAGAGATGTCAACATGGAAATGGATGTGCCCCAAAGGTGGTGTAGGTAAATGGCACACATCAGAAGGTGTCGACATGAAAATGGATGCGCCCATGGCGCAGGTAAATGACGCATGACAGAAGGTGTCGACACGAAAATGGATGCGCCCATGGTGCAGAGTAAACGGTGCATGACAGAAGGTGTTGACATGAAAATGGACGTGCCCTGGTGCATGTAAGAGTATGTCAACATAAAGATGAATGCACCAAGGTGCACCTTCAGGAGGCGCAACATTCTGAGCGCTAACAGGAAGCAGACCCTGGCACAAATATTCAGATGGCCATAAATTTTCACAGGGAGCTCGGATTCACGCAAGGTTAGACTTTTTGGAAATCTTACAAGGTCCTCTGTCCAACTACAATTGATATCTTTAATTGGGTGGGAACAAGTTCTTAAAAATGCAAAATATAGTTCGCCACTTTTTAGGTTTGCTAGGGTTCTCACCTACCACCATAATGAGATGAATTAAATGCAACCTAGAGGTGGTTGGGGTAGATTTGGATTTCCTCTCTCTTCCCTCTCTCATTCTTCCTATAAATTGTAAGGAGGGGCTTCTTTCTAAAGGTTGGACATTCTTTTTTTCCCCCCCTTCTTCTCTTTGGCAGGTGAATTTGTGGAGTTCAAACCTCCCATTTAAAACTGTAATGCAACTTTGCCTCTTGGCATTTTGTAGTGTATTGTATCAATCTTTGGAGAAAATAATGCATGTCTATGGATGATTCTCAACCCTCTCTGTGTTCATTTGCATCCTCCTGATCTTTCACTGCAAAGTTTGTTATTTGTGCGTGATCTTGCATCACATTTTAATGGTTTGTGTTTATTAGAAAGATAGGTGTTATTCATTCCTCGGTGCATCACCTTTGTTAGTTTAGGTTTATTTTTATGCATCTTCTTACCCTGTCTCCTTGGCAAGTTAGATTAGATTTTGAGTAAACCCTCTACAAATTTTATGTGTGCATCTGAACAGAGGAATAGGAACCGGCCTTCATCCGGAGAGCTTTTCTGATTTCACAAGGTCCCACACTTGGGAAAAGCTCCATGTTATGCAATCACACTGAGAGTCTCAACCCATCGAGTTGCGAGACATTGGGGGTGCTGCAATTTGACATCAATAGGTAGGGGTATAGTAGATGGACGAGTAGGAGGGTGTGTGGTTGTTTTGACAACCTTATTTTGGGGTAGTGGATTTTTGCTTTTGGGTTGCACCTTCTTGGGTAAAGGTGATTTGGGTGTACGAGGTATAGAAGGAAAAGTAGATGGGGAAGAGGGCGAGTTACCCACGGGGATAATAGGGGTGATATGAAGGTAGATGATGCGGGTCATGCTTGGGATGTGAGGAAAATGACTGAAGTGTAGTGGGTAGTGAAGAAATAGCTGAGGGTATTCGAGGTATGGTTGGTAGCGATGTTATAGGTGTGGTTGTAAGTCATGTTGGGCATCTGGGTAGGTTAGAGGTTTGTGAGGAATGAATGGGTTGTTTTGTTTTTGGTTTATTGATGGGTGGAGGTGGCTTGACCATGTTGGGAAGATGAGGTCCTAAGACAAATGGGGCACATGCTGGTGTGATTGGTGCAACCGAGGATATGATGTTGATGGGTTTGGTTCTTCTGTTTGGGTGTTGGAGTAGGTGTGGTGTTAACTTTGGAGGATGTAGCTAAATCTAGTTTAACGGTGGATGAGTAAGGATGGTTTTGGGGGTGACCCCTAAAGTGGTAATAGGTTTAGTCGAGGTAAATGTTGTAGGTATGGGTTTGGGTTTAGGTGTAGGTTGGGTTATGGGTAAGGGTGTGGTTTGAGCTATAACAGGTGTCGTGGAAGGATATGTGATAGAGGTGGTTGTGTTTGGTTTGATTGGTCAATATATTTTTGGGTAGATAGTGGAGGTATCGGCAAGGGACCTTTGCATGTGTGTTGAGATATGAAGCAAAAGGCACCCCCATAGTAAGGGTCTATCCACATAATCTAAGTGGTTAGCCAAACGTGAGAATGACACGTCTATAGGTGGAGTTGATGAAGACCTAATGGAAATTCTCATAAAATGTTTTTAGAGACAGGGGAGTTGGCTAGCTTCAGCTTCCATGGGTAAGAGAGTCAAAAGTAGGTCTACATGATTCTAGGTAGTTGATGGAGAATGTTCACCAAGAGGTAAAGGTATCTCAACTGGGTCTATGATAAGTGGAGGAGATGATGGGTGTTCCTTTGTAAGTGGAGGAATAGATAGGTGCTCCTCTATGGGTGGAGGAGGTAATGGGTGCTCCTTTTTGGGTGGAGGAGGTAATGGGTGCTGATCTATGGGTGGAGGCAGATCGTAGGTAAAGGTTTTCTAAGTGGTGAAGCCATAGGTGAGATGGTATCAATGTTAGTGGAAGACTCCTCTGTAGGTGATGAAGGAGATGAAAGGTGTTCCTCTATTGGTAAAGGAACATGGGAGGTTGGTTCGATGCGGAAGGAAGATTTCAGGCTAGGATCTCCTCTATGGAATTAATATGGGGTAAATAGAAGGTGATTGGTATGACATTAAAGATAGTGTGAACCTCACGGGTATGGGTATCATGAGTAGAGGTCTCACCAATTTGATCGATAAAGGGGCATGGTTGGGAAATGGTTTCTTGAAGATGTGTAGGTTTTGGTTGGCATGTGCATTAGGATTATCCATGGTTAACTCGCATTTATCAAGAATTTCTTGGACTATATTTTTGAAAGTGATGCAGTTGTTGTCACTATGACCCTTTACTCGATGATAGTTACAGAAGTCGTGTTCTTTATACCATGTGGGCATAGGGTGAGTAGGGTCAAAACCAGTGTGTGGTTTTATGGGTGGAAGAGTGATGGCTCCAGCTTTGATAAGCTTTTCTAAGATAGAAGAGTAAGGTTCCCCAATTGGGGTGTATTTCCACTACTCTTGTCTAAATTGAAAAGTTTGGACAGGTGAGAGATTAGATGAGGGGGTAGCCTAATTTGATGGATGAGCTGGGCCAGCCTTGAGTACCACTGCATTAGTAGTGCCCTTAGCTTTTGAATAATTGGTTTTTGGTTTGGAAGAAGAAGAGGTATCATTCAACTTGAATTCTAAATTCTTATTGTGTAATTGGATTTTATTCTCTTTGATGGATTGAATTGCTAACTTTCATGCCATAGTGAATGCTTCATCAAACATTCAAAAGGTTTGGACATGCAATGTTGGTGAGATATGTCTAGCACAAGCCCATGTGAAGAGCTCGATGAGTTCAGTTTGTGGCAGTTGGAAGGTAAGTTGATTGATTAGGCTATGTCGGTGAGCAAAAAATTCCCAATAGATTCGTCCTCATCATCGACACTTAGAGTATAGATTGGTCATGGTAACCTTCTTGGCGATATTGATAGAAAAATGATCCAAGAAGGCTTGGGCTACCTAATTGAATGAAAATATAGAGTGTCTCGGTAACCCACTATACCAATCTAATGCAGGTCCAGTGAGGGACATGGGAAAGGTTCTCAAGAGCAAGGCATAATTATGAGTGATTAGATAACACCCATGTTTAAACAACAATAAATGCTGCTATGGGTCTTCTTTGCTATTGAAATGATTGAATTTAGGCATTTCCCAATGCACATGGTATGAGCAGATAGGAATGGATGTGTGGATGGACTCGTTGCAAATATTGTCATAGGTGAGAGTGTTGCAGGATCCTGAAATTGATGCCTCCAATGTCTGTATCTTGTCCAACATCAATTTGATTAGGTCGTTGGTGGAGTTACGATGATTTGGTGCCTCCTATAGTGTGAGAGGATTGGTTTTGGGTGTATAATGAGGGTGGCACTCCAATGTATGGTGTTGTCATGTATGTTGATTGGGAAGAAGGAAATGAAATAGGAGGTACGTACCCTAAGTGAATAATGGAGGAAACAAGAGGTGGCTGATAGTATGTATATGGAGGTGGAAGGGTCGTGGTAAACCTAGTGGCAATGGGGCTAATGATTGTGGAATGGAAAGGACCACGTTACGAAAAGGGGTAGGGGTCACCAACATAGGAGGTAGTAGTGTATCTACGGTATGTGTGTAAGACATTAGGGGTGGATGAGGTTGCGTTTTGGATAGTTGTTGAGGGTATGGTGGATGTGGTGGGTGCTACGAGGCGGCAAACATGGCAGTCATAATGCGGGTATATGACCTAGCTATGAAATGATTGGGGAGTAAAGTAGATGCGGGAAACATAGAGATAGATGGGGCTGATGTAGGAGTGGGAGGGAGAGTCGAGGGATATATACGGGCATGTCATATATCAACTAACTTGAGAAATCTTGAGTGGATGAGTGGGAAAGGTAAAACTACAAGGTGGCGGGGTTTTGGTTAAGAGTCGTGTGAACTCTTCATCTCTGGTAGTGATAGTGATAGCTTGGATAGGATCCATGGTTGGAGATAAAATGGAAGCTGGTGAAGGACTAGGTGGGAGTGGTTGACAACGGCGTGAAATACAAGTGTGATTGCTAGTCTCTGGTCAACACCATGTGAACTAGTACTTGATCAGGTAGGGCCACTTCTCTATAAATAACACAAAAAACAACGAGACGGAGTGAATTTGGCGGCAAAAATTAGATTAGGTACCAAATGGTGGTTGGAATGTGAAATAGGCTAACCGATGCTGGTTAGGGAAAACTGACACCGATGAGAGAAGCTGCTTCCGATCACTATAGAAAATAGACAGTGAGTGTAAAACAAGGCAAAAGGTGAAATCTGATAGGTATGCCAAATCTAATGATGTTTACAATGTCAATGGGTATGATGGTAGTGATAGGGATTGTGAAAAGTGGAAGATGATGAATAAAATGTCCTTTTGGGTAGGTTAGAAAAATACCAGGCCCGACATTGGTTGGGTATAACCGATGAAGGTCAGAGGTAACCGACGATGGTTACTATTAAATTGAAACAATGATGAAAGAAAATTGGTTGTGAATTAAAATATGGGGTGGAATTAGACCCAAAATTCTAATAATGATGACAATATGGTCCAGAACACTCGGTGAAGGCTGGAATACACCAACTGTGATGAGGATCATGTAAGGATGAACAAAAATAAATGAAGAACATGATCTCTCACCTTAAAATGCAAGCCAAGCGAAACACTAAGAAAATGTGATCCTAGGAGTGCCTTTTCTATTATGTTTGTTTAGCTTATAATATTTAGGGACCGACACATGAGTTGTGAAATAGTGTTTTTTGGTGAGGATGGCTTCTTACGAAAAGGATATCTAAAAGGTGAGGTTTCGGTATGTTATGGTGGAGGCAAGCTTCACTTTGTAGTATTACTCGATAGAGTAGCGAGCTAGGTGCCCACCTGTGCCGTGATCGTGTGATCACCTACAAATTCTAGGTAAGATGTTGTTTAAGAATGTGTGTATTTTTATTTTTGTGAGGCTTGGTAAGACTCATAGAGAGATAAAGAGAAAGAAAGTGCTTTCTATGGTTCATTTTCAACCATCGGTTGGTCATGACTTCCAGCATATAGGTTGCCCTCAATTGATGTGAGCTAATGTAATAAATCGAATGCAATGCACTTATTTTAAAGCTTAAATTGAAGTGTGAAGTTGGATGACACAAAGAGATGAAGAGGAAGAGGGATGCTCTTTCACTATAATGTAAAAACATGAAGAAATGGTTCTTTTTAATTACACCAAAAGAAAGGTTTCCTTTAGAAAAATAGAAAGAAAAGGTCGGTTACCCAAGAAGAAGATTAATGTGTATGCTTTTCGAAGGGAAACAAACACACAATTTTTCCTAGAATGAATGAAATGCAAGGAACCCCAAATGGGTCCCACCAGTGTGCCAAAATGTTTCCAACTTTTGAGAATAAGGTATTTTTGGCTTTAAAAGGGTAACCGATGGTGGTTCGGTTTAACAGTGACGGTTAGGGGTAACCGGCATCGGTCAAGCGCGATTTCCTAGTTTTACTAAACTAGGGAGATCCTCTTGATTTCTTAGGATTTCATGTCATTAACCCACAGATTAGACTGGGAGCCTCTTGTGAGCATGTGGGAATGTGGTTAGAGGGAATGTAGGCATTGATTTTTAGGGTTTAGGTAAGTCTTAGTTAGTTATGGCAACTTAATAAGAATAGGTCTTAGGTTGAATTGGCTTCTTTGAGGTGTCTAAGTTAATCAGTATGTGTGGGTATTATTTAAATTAAGATATTTAAATAATAAATATGGTGAGGATAATGAATTAATTAAATTAAATTAATATTAGTAGGGTGAAAGGGGCCATGGTTAGGTGAATGTGATGAAGGGTGCTTATTTTCCGAGGGACCAAAGGGGAGTGTGACCTAATTTTAGTGTCTACACCAATAAAGAGATAGAGTATATAAGTTCTATGGAAGAAAAAATAATCCATGTGGATCAAAATATTGTTGGATGAAATTTTTATGGGCGTCAAATGATGTAATATTATTTTGTGTGATAACCAAAGTTATATTTCTCTTACAAACAATCTAGTTCAACATCAAAGGAAAAAACATAAATAGATTCACATGCACTTCATTTGAGAGAAAATTATAAATGGTGACATAGACCTCAAGTTCTTTCCTCCTAAATATCAGGTTGCGAGACATTCTTATAAATCCATTGTGTGCTACAAATTTCTACAAATTTCATGCTATGTTGGGCATTTCATATTTTATCTCAAATGATCATGTGAATGATGTTGGCCTTCACATATGATTCAAATAAACATGGTTTAAATGATCATTTGAATGACATTGATCTTCACCTTTGAATCAAATGACCACATGTTATTTGACTAAAATGATCATTTGAATGATTTTGATCTTCATCTCTCGAATCATATTAGCATATGTTGTTTGTCTTTTAACCTTTTAAAGTTCCCCTTGAGGGGGAAATAACGAGGAGTGAGCATGGTTCACATATATTTTTGTAATTCCACATTTTTTCCAACGCCAACCCTTGTCAACATGTTTGTGTCAATTATAAACTCCCTGAACTATTTCCAATTTGTTTGAGTAAATATTACCAATTTATGTGATTTTACTTGTAATACTGGAAATGAAGCATTAGATATGAGAGATTTTTGTTTTATAAAAGACTCCATAATATTATGTAAGACTTAATACTTAATCACTTTATCTTGAGAAATTTTGATTCTTACTATGTACCGCAACTTTTTCTTAAATCATGAAGCATTATAGATTTATACCATGACTCCTTTTTCTTAAAACCTATGGGGCATTAAAAAATATTTGTGTTACACATTTTATTAAAATTCATGGATCACTTTTGTAGTGTACTAAAACTTTTGAAAAACCCACGTAGCACTACAAATTTAATACCACGACCTATTTTTTTCCAAAACATGTAGGATATTAAAAAGTGATGTGTTGCTGTTTTGTTTTCAAAATACTTAAAACACTTAAATTTGGTTTGCAGATTGATTAAATCTGCAAAATACTACAACAAGATAAACCATGTCACTTTGAGTAAGAAACTACAAAGTTAAAAAAATATGTAGAACAAATGTTTTTTTGCATGCTATCCTAAATCACTTAGATGATTTATGGATTGTAATTCCTTTTGTACAAAAAGGTAACTTAACATGTGTTATTTGGAACAAGTTTGATATATTTTTATGCTATCCTAAATATTCATGTGATGATTTATGGATTGTAAGTCCTTTTGTATAAAAATGAAAATTTTCATGTTTCCCTACTTAACATTAAGGGGGTGTTGGGGTTGTAATATTAAGGGGGTAAACAACTTAATATAAATCCACCAACAAACCAGCCTTAAAACCCACCAAAAATTAATGGTCTTAGAATATAAATTATATTTAAAATATAATTTTGTGGTGATACCCATATCAGGTCAGCACTGTTTTGAATCCAAATTATAAGAGTAACCCAATCAGGACCACCCACCTTGATATAAATCAAGGTGATCTCATTAGAGATTGGTTACATGGTTATAACAGGTGTGTGACATATAGATGTGAGTTGTATATGTGATCTAATATAATGTAAATTATGTGAATGATCTATACTCATGAGCAGATGTATTAAACAGTGTATATTTTGTTTCTAAAGGTTTATTTGCATTAGATTCAAGGAAATAGTGGGAACGTTGGGTGAAACATATTTCTCTATAAAGATAAGTGATATATTTAGTGGGTTTTTACCTCATGATTTCCCACTTAAATTTGGTATCTTGTGCTCATTTATTTCATTTTCTTGTATGAAATCTAATATCTAATTAATCTTTTGATGTAATATATCATAATTTACTACTCATATATAAACTATAATTCTTAGATTGTTTCTTCCGGCAATATATAACTTTTTGGTATTATTTATCCCCGTATTTCTGACACAATCAAAGCACATAGGTCAAAAATAGATAAAATTCAAGCAATAACACACACAAGCATGTAAGTATAAGAAAAACATGTCAAAACATGATAATATGATGTAGTAACCAATATAGGAAAGATATATGAACCAAGAGATGGAAACACTACACAAAACACGTGTTAGTCCGGTTAGTCTGAAAATTAATAAGTATAGAATGTAAATAATTAATCGTAAATGAGGAAGTGAAAATGAACTATAATCACTCAAGTAGCACTTGTAGGATGTGAATGAAAGGATACATGAGTGCCCCTATAAGTATGAACTATTTTTTCTTCCATCCATATTAATATACCAAGTGAACACATGTGTGTAAAGTAATAAATCATGTTATATATCAAACGAAATTGACAAATAACATATATAATGTAAAGTGCTAACAAATCAAATGAAGATGCACATGTCTTAATTTTGTATTATTACTAATATTTGGGTGTTTTTTAATATCAAAATGCATAACTATGTATAAATTACATATGAATGAATTAAAATAAACAAGTTACGTGTAATATTATTGTACACATATAATATTCATGGGATTCATTATGGGATTTCCATCAAGTGCATCTAGATGATAAACATTACGGCCAAGTTTTTAGTTATAGTGTATGGGACCATAATTGGATTTGAATTTTCCTTTTAATTTTGCCTCAAAACTTGTGTTATTTTAATTTTATTTAATAACCAAATCACCTACTTCAAACTCACTAGAATGTAAAATTTTATTATGTGTAACACCTCTATTTACGCTTCATCAAACTAAGGGATTTTTTTCATTTTAACCAATTAGTTATCTTGATGCCTTAAATTATTTTAACATGTAGAGATTAAAATCCATCATTAATTAATGTTCGGAATCCAAATAGATAATCTATGATAAACGTGTACAATTATAAGGGTTTATATATCTACCTGATCCCCCTTCAATGCTCTACACAAGCCAATATACCTGGTATATCATTTGGTGAAACAATTTTAAAGGTGAATAGAATCATGTGTATCTTCTTAGTGTCAGCCTCCCAAGCTGGTGATAGACAATGAAATCATTCATTTGCACTAACACGGCCATATTTTATGGTTTTGCACTAGCTAGCTTGGTTTTATGACTGCACATAAGCCACTTGAAACTTGTCCTTTCCCACTCGATGCACAACCATCTCATTCATAGTATCATATTATTTTCATTGTTTACTTATTAAATTAATTTATTCATCACAAGTAACCATCTACTTAATTATTAAGTTCATCACCGAAGCTACAATCATCAATCTTGATTTATAAGTCAAACGACTCATGCTAGCACAACTTTGGGATCCCTATAGGAAAATTTACATTAACATAATGACCTAAGTCATTACTCATCAGTTCCACTCCCTGTAGTTATCCCAAATAGATGTGGGTGTGACTCGTATGACCTGAAAGACGTATCAAGAATCCTCTCTTCATGTACATTGCATTATGTCAACTAAATCATGATATAGGTATGTATTGGTCTCCTCCATACCCTACATAATGTGTGTACCTCTTATAACATGAACATAAACTACATCATTTTACAATCATGAGTTATTTTATTCAAGTACGAGACTTGATGATATTCTATAACATTAATTATACTTAATTCTTTCCTTTAATAGAAATTATTTCTATTGTAGTTTACCGAGTCTTATTAAATTATTTCGGATATGTTGAAGGTATATAATGATCCTAGAGTAATGTATATACCTCTTGTCGTATTATTTTCAACTATAATGATCCATGATCAATGTTTAATTTTAGACATGCACCGACTCATTCTACAAAAACATAAACTAAGCATCATTGATGTCTATTAGATTTACTTAAGACAATTATAGGCATATGTACCACTTCATGGGTTGTCAATGTACTTTTGTAATTTTCATTTTATCTTCTTTTATACCAAAATCAATTTTATTTTTATGAGATACAATAGGTTCCTTTAAAGTGCAAATTTATTTATATCCTCTTACTTATCTAATGTTGAAAGTTATAAGTTCATATTTTATAATTAACTCCTATTATACATCCATATGTTCTTGATTTCTTAACTATTTATGTATATTTTTTACCTCCATAATATGCTTACTCAATCTTAAGGGATTTGATTTCATATAAACAGTATTAAGAGTCACACTCATTTCATTAAGAGTCACACTCATTTCATACCTAGAAAAAGAGTTGTGATGCAAGAGAATCCTCGAGAAAACCTTCAACTATGAAATTCAAGCTCCTTGGTGTCAATGGGTGTTGTGCAGAAGCTCTAAGAAGCTTAATGAGTCATATAAATTATTAGTGGAGATGAGAAATTCAAAATTTCTTCCTTTTTTGTTTTCCTCCAAAATCAAATTTGAATATTCAAATGAATGTAATAGTTGTATGGTGTTATAAAGGTTGACTCAAGTGATATTAGGTGTCTTAAGAGTCTTTTAGGTGCTATATCATCATATTTGAAGTCTTGTGTGTGTGAGGAATCATTTAGATGCTTATAATAATATGAAAGGGTACTTATAAACCCCTTTGATAAAATTTGAAGAGTCACATGCTAGAAAGTCAATCATAATGTTTGTAAGAGCGATTCTGATAGAGTAATTGGTTCATGTAAAGTGTGGAAGTTCGAATACGGGAATTTTTTTGGTAAGTTTGAACTCGTTCTCCTCATGGAGAGGAAGGAAATGTATGAAATGATGGAGAAATAAGTTTTTTTTGAATAATTATTACAAGTAAATTTATATACCTTTGCATCTATGTTTGTGTGGAGTTGGTTCTTTGAAAATGTTTCTAAGTTAGTATTCAAGGATAGAAGTTCCTTCCATTATACTAAATGGATTCATTAGATGATTTTCACTAAAGCTTTGATGTTAGTATTTAGTTGCTCATGTCATGTTCAATTCTTTACTTAGCTACATAAGATTGTGA
Source organism: Taxus wallichiana var. yunnanensis (assembly GCA_018340775.1). NCBI lineage: Eukaryota > Viridiplantae > Streptophyta > Pinopsida > Cupressales > Taxaceae > Taxus > Taxus wallichiana. Next base: position 107,254,230 of record CM031234.1, read on the forward strand.
ATACCCTTGTTATGATTTCATAAATATGTTCACTAGTTACTTCACATAGATATGGATTGGATTTTTTTCTTTCATGGGTAAAGGCATAAAAGATCTTAGATACTTTGTTTTAGCATACTTGATGTCATGAAGACTATGAGTACAAGGTTATTCAGTGATGGTTGATCATGAAGTATATGTATATATATGCTTGGGTCCATATATTGAAGGGTGAATTATTAATGTGTTAGTTGATGATCTCTTTACATAGTTGTGTTCATGTCTCTCATGCTTGTTGACTTGGATTATCCAAACTAGATTGTAATTGTGCAATGATACAAGTAAAGAAAGTAAAAGTACATGATTACCAAGGATTATTGATCTCATACATGTGACTTTGGTAAAAAAACATGCTAGAGGATGTTGAAATAAACATATGTATCAAGTTTCAATTCCTAACTTGATTATTTAAAGAAGTTATAACTAATTAACCCTTCTTGGGTAAGCTAAGAGAGGTCTCCACATGTCCAAGCTAAGGTTTTATTTTCAAGGAATTAAAACAAATCCTATCAACTTAAAAAAAATCAATATATAATCCCGAGACACCTGTAGAAATATATTATGAATGTATTTTTGAAAAATCATGGTTCAAACTTATGATATTTATCACGATCTAAGAGTGAGCATTCAAACATAGATGGAAGGCTAATTTGAAGGGTGAATTTGCAAATGAAGTAGGTGAAATCATTATATTTGTGTATAAAAAATTTATGGAAATGTTAAAGGTATTATTGGGTGTCCAAAAATCCCCTTATTGTGAATTGAAACCTTGTACAAGCGAAGATAATCATGACAGTAGGTGAAGACTAGCCTAGTTGAGGGTTAAGAGTGACATTACAAAAAAAGAGCTATAGGGAGTAGTATGTTGAATTTAAAATTGATATTTTAAGGGAATTTTGGCATAGGAAAAGGTGAACTAATGATCCTAGTGAGACATTCTAGGTAGCTATTAAATAATAGGTCCAAGGTTAATCCAATAAAGTTATCTTGAGTGCACAAGGGAAAGTTAGTAATAGTTGAAATTTGGGATATTTTACAACATTTTAATGAATATTCTAGTAGTATTTTGAGTGGATCAATGTTATATGGTAGTAAAAAAATCATGGTGGATAAGGAAGGCCCAAGAAGTGCATGTTGAGAAAGAAGCTAGGAAAAAGAAATCAAGAGCATGAGTAGAGTAAGCTAAGGTAAACAAGTACAATATCAATTTGGATGATGAATGTGTTATTTCATGATTGGTGTGGTGTTGTGAAGGGTGTTAGGAGAAGTGTATGGTAGTATAAAAATCCATTCAAAGTTGTATAGTGAAATTAATACAAGTTTGAGCAATTTAGACCAATTTTATCCCGTAGAGGCCTATTGTAGATCCTCCAATGCAGAGATTGTGATAAGTTATTGTTTGAAAACTCTTCTAAGTCACATATATGGTTGATTATTAATTTTTATCTGCATCAAGTTTTATTTATTAGACATGTTAATCTTCATTTCATAAGCTAATATAGATTATGATTTTATTGTTTTGATTAAATTAAATATACGAAAGATATTTTGAAACAATAATAATATAACTTAAATATCAAATCTTATTGATCACTTTGCTAAAACCATTAGTATAAAAACAAGTGATAATAAAAATATTTATGGTCTAATAACCTATTCTTTTCTCAATGATTAGTAATTCTTGTTACAAAGTCACAACAGACTCATAAAGATGGTCACAATTTATAAAAGGCTTATTTTCCATTACAATAACTTATAAATATTTTACATCCAAATCAAGTACTATATCATCTTTATAGGTACTATATCCTTAATCTAATATGATTCATGTAGATATTGGGGGACTCTTATCAATTTATGTCTCAATCTATAATTCCTTAATGGGATCAAAATCCAGTTTCTAATTCTTAGCCTAATAATCTAAGAATGATGAACCGTAGTCAACATTCATAGCATGCCTTATTAACTTTTTTATGAGGCTTGAACCTCAATATTTTGAATAATCCAACCTAGATGAAATATGGATTAATTATATGTAATATGAATATAATTCTCTAATAAAAAATACATTGTTTTAGCATACTTGGAGTCATGAAGACTTTGAGCTATAAAAACAAGTTAAAAAATAAAGTACAACAATGTACATGGTCAGTTCACGAGAACTAACATGGGTTCATAACTCATAATCTACTATACATTATGAAGTATATAATTCTAAGATATTTTCAAATTGCTACACATATAATCAAGTGGAAAATAATGAATAAAAAATCATGAAATGAACTGATTTTCGATAATCCTTTCATGATACAATAGTTTTAAACCTTAATAATATTCTTTAAACTAAATATTTACAAAATGATTTCCATACTTAAGTCAATTCAAGTCTAATCGATCAAACATAGTCACTGAGCTGAAATCATTATAGCATCAATCAAGCTTAACTACCAACGAAGTTCTCATGCAATCATGTACCCATTCACAACCCAATAAAAGATCAATTATTGATTGAATAGTGCACAAATTTTCATGGTGTATTCTTTTATGTTAAAGGATAAATTGGGAGAAAGATTCCATCTTTTTAGGCCTATAAGAGGGATAATATAGACTCCTAAAGTAATTAGTACGTAACAAAGCCTTGGTTACCCAAAAATAAATATCACGACAGAAACCAAAAACACATTTAGGCTAAGATAAAATCATTGACATATTTAATATTTTTAAAGAGAACTTCAACACATTAAAATTAAGAAACCTACATGAATTGAATTTCCAATCCATAAGGCCAAAGAGATATATAATTATTTCACCCTCATGAGAATAATTCTTTCCCCATCATCTTTCTTTGCATTCATTTATATATAAAATAAAGAAGAAAATGTGGTCCTTATCTTGAGGTAATACCTATCAAAGTCCATCCTAAACCATGGAAGAATATTAATATCTGACACTATCTTAATAAATTCACAAAATCCAAACATCATGTCATACCATTTATATAGTTAGTGTATGAAGGAGCACCATTACTTGGATCAATTAATTGAACAAGGTAGTTTTTCTCAAAATCAAGTCCCCTATTTCATATAAAAATAGGAGAAGAAGTGTCCTCACAAACAATTTTGTTTATATCTAATATTTTAACAATATATAACACTATCCGAAACTCCTTTCGCCATCATAATTGATAAAATGTGTCATTATGGGAAGTTTTAAATCACTCACAAAATGGCTCAAACTATAACTTGACCGAGTTGGTTTTCTAACTCGGCGAGCTCTTTCCCAAGTCACCATGAGTTATGTTTTAACTTACTTATCCTTGTGCCTTATTTGATTAACCAATGTAAGAAACATACTTGTGGATCTCATGGTATATCCACCTAAGTTGAGTTAAAGACTAACAATGGTGAGCGACAACCGAGAGAAAAGAATCAAGTTATTACTAAGCCATATGGGCTCTTTCAAAAAACTATGGTGTGAATGAAGTCACGGTTGGAAAAATAAGGCTTTATAAACACATTCATTTAGATGAAAAACCCATATTCCTATTTAATGAACCTAAAACCATTCGTATCACATCATAGCATTTTAAGGAAAACTAGATTATTTCAAAACACATTGACACCAATACCACATATGAAGTCAAAGAAGCCCCCAAGCATTTTTTCTGTGTATTGTTTTTATATAAATCGATTTAATACCTAAAATAATAGAAGTCCCATTTTACTTCCAATGATTCTATGAATAACATTAAGAAAAGGAAAAAAAAACCCAAGTTTGCATATCCTTAGGATAATGCATTTACACGATAAGAAACTTAAATAACTCTTATTGTATGAGTTTTTATCCATTTTTCAATTTTTTTAGACAACGGAAGGAAACCCATTAGTAGTCTAAACCTCATAAGGACAAGTATATTTGGAGTTAAGAAACCATGCCTGTAGTTCACCCAAAATCTCTACAAAACCTTCCACGAATCTCCCTAGTTTTTCAAGAAATTGAACCCCCTTTCAACCAAAATACATCCCGAAAATAAATATTTATACCCGTCATGTACAAAATTTACAAAGGTGATGTTGGAACATACGCATTAAGTCGTCTTGCCAACCCTTAATGTATATGGGTTCATCACTAATATATAGGTTAATATTTAATAATATTTATATTTATATTTATATTATTAAATATGCTAACCTAGGTATATACTTTAGGTTAAATATTTAATATCATGAAATGATTATATTTATAATATTAAATATTATAAACCTAGGTGTATGTGTCAACCATTTTAGGTTGAAAAGGTAGGTCGGGAGACATACCCGATCACCTTATATAAAAAGGACTTTAGGTCCTCATTTGATATATTCGAAATATATCAAAGGTGTGCAAATCAAGTGATTTGGTTTTACCCTTGGTAAATAGGGTTTCAAAGGAGGAGGTGATCTTATTGGATGTAAAATAAGTTCTCTGAAGTAAAAGGTTATTTTTAAAGTGGTTTTTACCCTATTGGGGTTTTCCACTATAAATATTGTGTCACCTATGTTATTTATTTCATGTAAGTATTTTTTATTTACTTATGTTATGATGTAATCTTTATTTAAATATTTATTGTAACATTATATAATATGTAAGTTGATTAAAATCATATTTATTAGAATCCTCAAATTCTAACATGGTAACAGAGTGAGGTAAATTCAATAAATTAAGATCGAATTTTTTTTTTTTTATTTAATTTGTATGCGGGTTTTTTCAACCAACTGAAAGGGTATTTTAAAGTATCTGGTCCCCTTCTTTTTTTCCCCAATTTATTTTGGCATTACATTTGTGAAATTAAACTCTCAGTAAATATTTTAGGGTTTTTCAATTTTAAATCCTTAATTTTTAGGGTGGAGATGTAATATGATATGATTCTTAATTTCGTTTACATTTTGTAAATTATATGGAATTAATGTTTGTTTGGAGACTGATGTGTGCACATGTGAAAGGGGCTTCAAATATTTACCTATGTGAAAGTCACATACAGAAAAAGAAAGGATTTATTACTATATGAAATAATTTTCATGTTTTCTATAATTTCAAATGTTTGTAGGTTAAATATTTTGGAAGGTAAATTCATACTGTGTTTTTTTGGTCCCCTATAAAAGGATTTAATTTAAAAATTATAGTTTATAGTTAATCTATAACTATACCGTATATAATTTGAAAATTATATTATTATGTTTAAATAAAAATATATATAATATAGAATAAGGTTTATATAATAATTTATATAAACACCATATTAAAATTACATGGGATTGAGGGAAGAGTCAATGACCATATTCTAAGCCTAAGTTTTAATCATATTTAAACTTAACTTATAAATCTAGGCATATATAGTTTTTTTTTTTTAAAGAAACAAACATAAGTTTGAATCATATTTTATATATATGGTTATTTTAAACCACTTAAAATATAAATTTTATTAGATTTGGTTTATATATGTTTAAAAAAACCAAAGTGCTTACTTTTTTTAGTAAGGGGGCCGTGTTTATTTCTTGGCCATGAAGGGATTACTTTTTAAATCTTAGTACTTATTAAATAAAACCCAACATGTATCCCTAATAATTTATATTATCCATGTAAGGGGTGGCCCCATTCATTTAGATCTTATAGTTTATAAAAACTATATAAATAAACCTATTTAAAGGTTTTCTTTTATATAAGAGTGGGAGTGGAGAATAAAATGAGATAATATCTCAGGCATAAATGTGGAACTCTCAAGTATAAATGGAGAATTAAAATAAGGGGGAGTTATTTTATTAGTGGCCCACGTGAAGTGTGGTAAATATTTATTAAAATATTGGCATTTATAGCCACATAATTTTTTAAAGTTTTTAGATTGCAGGGAATTATATAAAATATTTTGTAATATTTCCATACTTTTAAATATGAGGGTAAAATTAAGAGTAAATGAAGGGAGGAGACAAGGTTCATGAAAATAGGGATTTCAATTTATTTCATTGGTCGGGTGAAATTACTTGTCCCCTCTGTAAAATATGTAGGTTAATCTATACTCTCATAAATCTACTTGCACCTGGTAAAATTCTTTTAACTTGGTCTATGTCCTTTAAACCCCTTTAATAAGGGTTATGTGTTTTTAATATAAAAATATATACTATAGTTTATAATTTTTGAACTAATGTTGTTTTTTATTTTCATTCTATAAATTATAAACATTTTTTAATTAAAAAGTGTGTATATTTTTACATTATAAATTATAATACGTTATTATAACGTGTTGAAATATAACCTCCTAATATTATACGAAGAAGAAATTACGAATTTCACATTCTTGAAATACACAAGAAGTTTTAGCTTCATTAAATTTCATGGTCAAATGACAATCATGGCAAGCCAAACATAAAACAATATGACAAACATTTAGACATCAAACTTAAGCTCGAAGTTTCCAGAAACTTTAAGCGTGTTAAAATTGACGGTCAAATGACCATCACGATAGACCAAAAATAAGCCATTATGATGGTCATTTAGACATCAAATTTAAACTTACTGGATTTTTGTCTACATTAATTTTTTTCAGAAATTTGAAGTTGTTATGCATTCTTAGGGGTCTCTTCTTCACTTCTATATGGTTGAAAATATTTTTAATATAAATTTTGGGTATAATGCAGAGCCCTTTATAATGCGGGTTATTATTTTGATCATGGGAGGTTAGTTAGTATATTGTAATGACAAAATTAGTTATGATCAAATAGTTTCTTTAGATCTATAAAATTGAGATCGATTATATTAAAAGTGTTGTTTTTATCAATAAATATGTATTTAACTCTGTGGTACATTATATATTATAATGGGGTGTGTTTTACGAGTTTAGGAAAATAATGACGTCTAATTATTTCTATCTTGACAAAACTCGATCCTAAATGAAACCAACTACAACATTCGGTCAAATAGAATTTATGGCGAGGAAACTCTAGATAATTATTTCTAGATTTGAGGTTGTTCCCACCGATCTTCAAGAAATGGTAGATAACATGAATGCATTCTTGCAACAAATGTAAGATGATATTTCTATGCAATGTGAACAATGAGTACCTTCTACACATTCGTAATATCAAACATCCGAAAGAGGTATGGACACAACTAAAATCCATGCATGAAGGATACTTGGTATATCAAGGATAGTAATGAGAGTATAATAGCTAAAGGAATTCAAAGAAATGATCTATATATTTTTATGATTTCTCTTATGCATCTTGTTTTATATCTCAGAGTTTGAATAATTCAAAACTATGGCATGAAAGGTTAGGACATGTTAATTATCGAAGCTAATATGAAATATATAGATATAGTCTAGTGAAAGGTTTACATGTTTTGTCTTCTTATCTTGAAGTTACTTCATTAAATGCTTCTAAATGATGGTTTTGGTTTTGATTTAGTAAATGGTTATGATGATGTTTTGATGCTTTATAGATATTTCTAAAACTCTTATCTTCTTAGATAATAAATTAAATTGGGCTCAATCTATGTTAGAAAAATCAAATCTTATTAACCTTAGGAAAATGACCAGAAGCCATCATATGTACCATGCATTAATTACCTTGTATGAAACTGATCCGTGAACTATTATAGGATCTAGGTGGATATAAAAAGTAAAATATGATGGTGATGATACTATTAACAAACATAAAGCTAGACTTGTTGCTAGAGGTTTCACTCATAAACTTAGTATTGATTATGTTGAGACATTTCCTGTAGCTAAAATGAGTACTGTTAGGGCCTTATTTGCAATTGTCGCTCAATTTGGGTGGGAAATCCACCAAATGGTTTAGAATTTTTTTTTTTGAATTTTGATTTAAAGAATAATTTTACATGTTTCAACCTAAAGGATTTGAATAAATTGGTAAAGCAAACTATGTTTTTAAGTTGAGAAATAATTTGTATGGTTTAAAATAAGCTCTTAGAGCTTGGTATGTAATTTTTTTTTCCTTCTTTAAACTATTAGGTTTTGTTAATTGTTCTTCTAACAATGATGTATTCATCAAGTAATAATGCTCACATATTATCATTATATGTATATATGTTGATGATTTTCTTATGTCTGTGACAATTTTGATTTAATTTATAGGATTAAAGAGAAATTAAAGCATTACTTTGAAATGAATGAGTTAGGTCTCTCACATCATGTTATTTGTATGATTGTATTTCATTCTATTGTTATTTTCAAAACATGATATACAAACATTGTATTGAAAAAATTTCTTATGATTTATTGTAAACAATTTTCTACTTCAATGGAAGTTGGAATAAATATTGATCATAAATCTACATATGAAAAAGGTTGATCATATTTTATGTATGTTGTTAGTTGATAGTTTGATTTATCTAACTATAACTAGATCCGATATTTCCTATATAAAAATAATTACTTCAAAGTTTATGCAAGAACCATTTTTAAAGATCATTGGAATCTTGCAAAAATAATTTTTAGATATTTGAAAGAAACAATCAATTATGGGTTGCATTATAATAAGAATAAAAATGTTATCTTATATGGATTTTTGAGTCTAACCATACTGATGTTGTATTATAAAATATACTAGATATGTGTTCAAGTTTTTGGTGTAGGAACCATTATTTGGAACACAAATTATAATCAACAGTCTCCATTTTTTCTACTAAAGCGAGATAAGTACAATGGAAGAAGTAAATAAGCCATGTGGATACAACGGTTGTTGGTAGAGATACACATGAAAGCTAAAGGAAGTATTTATCTTCTATTTGGTGTTTAGAGTTGTATTACTCTTGATTAAGAATCTAGTTCAATATCCAAGGACAAAGAAATTTTAGATACATATACATTTCACCTGTGAGAAGGTGCAAAGTGATGAGATAAATTTCAAGTTCATGTTGACTAAATAGCATGTTGCTAACATCTTCACAAAGTCCCTGAGTGTTGTAAAGTTTTTTCACTTTTGTGAAAAGCTTGGATTGTCAAATTTTCCATTGAGGAGGAGTGTGCATGACAATGTCATCTCCTAATGAAACTTGGTTTTTATAAAAATATCTTCGGGATTTGTTAAAGACCTTCAGGAAAGTGTACAAATACCTTCGAGCATGTATACCTCCTTGACTTATTTTTCAAAAAAGAAGTGTAGAAAGATCTTAAACGAGGTCTTGATAAAATCTTGATCTTTATTGAGTTTACTGGTAAACATCCAGTACAAGCATATTGTTAACGAGGTCTTTAGTTGTAAAAGTCTCCTATATGCTTGGGTTTAATAACCTTTTATGAGAAATTATGAGAACATGTAAAACTCACAAATCATACTTAGCCACCGATCATGGGATGATCTTTGGGATTCCAAATATTTTTTACTAAAAGGTAAATTGAGTATGATGAAGTTGTTATAATTCATTCAACTCGATATGTTAGCCTAAAAACTTTATGGTTTAAGGATTTTAAATCCTATAGTGTACCACGGGTAGGTAATCTATTGGCATATGTTGTGTTATCCCACTTAACATTAAGGGAGAGTGTTGGAATATAATGATTAAGTGGTTTGGCCAACCCTTAATGTATATGGGTCCATCACTAATATAGAGGTTAATATTTAATAATATTAAATATTTATATTTCTATTATTAAATATGATAACCTAGGTATATACTTTAGGTTAAATATTTAATATCATGCAATGATTATATTTCTAATATTAAATATTATAAACCTAGGTGTATGTGTCAACTATTTTAGGCTGAAAAGGTGGGTCGGAGACATACCCGATCACCTTATATAAAAAGGACTTTAGGTCCTCATTTGATATATATGGGAAATATATCAAATGTGTGTAAATCAAGTGATTTGGTTTTACCTTTGGTAAATAGGGTTTCAAAGGAGGAAGTGATCTTCTTGGATGTAAAATAAGTTCTCTAAAATAAAAGGTTATTTTCAAAGTGGTTTTACCCTATTGAGGTTTTTCACTATAAATATTGTGTCACCTGTGTTATTTATTTCCTATAAGTATTTCTTTATTTAATTATGTTATGATGTAATATTTATTATAAAATTATGTAATATGTAATTTTATTAAATCCGTATTTATTAGAATCCTTAAATTCTAACAGGTGACGTAGAATATAAATCTTGGGCATTACAATAGTTTTCTAATCCTTCATACTTGGTTCACATGAGAGATCTCAATCTAAACTAGAAATAACAAAATGAAACCTAGTTGCATGCCCTTTTCTTCTTTTATAAGCTTCAAAATTTTCTAGGCAACCTACATGTATTTAATGCATTAATTTTAGTAATGTCACATTAGTGGTTTTGAAAATCTCACCACCACCTCTTTCATGTAACTCACCAACTTGCATGACATCAATTAGTTGATTGGCCAAAGATCAATATAAAACTCAAATAATTAAAATTCCAATATTTTGCATGGGTTCGAAAAATGACCATCTTTTAATTACTAAAAAAATTAAACCCTTTCTTCCAATAGAGTGTGTGGTCTAGGACCCACTCATTTTAAACAATTAATAATTCCTTTAACCATGGTAAATATTAATCCAAATAAATAAAGTTCCCTTCAAGTACGTTGGAGGATCATATGGTTTATATAAATGTAATATAAGTGCTGGTTTATTACCGTTCATAATTTATAAACTAAACTTCTTAGCCTTAATCATTTTCTTCGTACTCAACAACCATGCCCTTAATAATTTGTCCTATCTTAAACACAAGTGTCTTGAAATTATCCTATTACTTCAAAATGAAATATCAAGCTCGAGAAGAGTGTATACATACATCTCGATCATGTTTACATACCATTTCTTAACAATTAATCATCCAAGCCAAAGAGTGTGGTATAAACCATATCAACAATTAGAAACTAATGGTGGTCGCAGACTAACAATACTATGATAAAGCTTATCATCACATTCAAGTAAGTACCAAGATCAAATAAACCATTTTAACACTTAGCGTAAACAATTACTTATTCCGTCATGGAGATACACATATATTGGGAAACCAACGTAAAAATTTCCTTGATAACCAAAATTTACCTGCTCTAGTTGAAGATTATCTTATTGTTGTGTGGTCATTGACGTCATCATGTAAAGAAAGGTTAATAGCTTTAAAATTCATAATTATTTCATTGTAACGAATAATACATTTCAAGTATGTAATGATCCAATCATTCTTTAGAAGTCATTACCTCATCAAGAAAGGTGAACTAAAATATTAATAACAAGTACTACATTCCTAGCGGTATAAATGTATCAATCATCACGATTAGTGAGGTATAGAATATTCACTCAACAAGCATACTACAAATGATTTGTGACTTGGTAATTAGCCAATAGTCAAAATTTGATGGGTACAAGTGCGGTGTTGAGTATGCATTTACACACATACATATATTTCCTTGAAAAAAATTATGCACGTGTATAATTGCATATACTGGCGTCACATTTACGCCATTCAACTTACTTCTATAGTTTAATTATTACTTCCCAATGTATTTTTTCCACCCAAAAATATAATATAAAATTTGATGTTACATTATAATCATGTTTGGTACATTCTTTATACGTACACAAATGTTCCAATGCTTACACGTACTTGGAGTTAAGAATTTATAAATTATGTAGACACTTCTCTTGGTTATCATTTTCTTTGATGATATAATTTTTAGATATACAAAGAAAAGGCATCTATAACTTGAGTAGAAAAATAGCCTCAATCCCATAGATAAGGGAAAAGGGTGTGGAATTGGTAGGTGTGAGAACAATAGTATGATAAGCCCATATGGTGTAGAGGATCTGATTGTGCCATATCCATGTTTATAAAAAATATTATAGATAATATTGATAATGGTTTTATTGGCAGCCTCATATTTGAAATTTCCTATGGGTAATAACGGGTAGAAAAACTATGTTTACTTTAGAAATTTGTACATTTTTTTAATAGTACAATTTATGAAGGAAGGTCCTTTATTTGAAACTATAATAGAAGGAAGACCAACATAAGTGATAATTTGGGTCAATAGGAAGTGACATATAATTTCACCAATAATATATTATAAGGGAGTATACTCTACCCATTTAGTAAAATATTTTGTGGCTATTATGATAACCTTGCACCCTTGTGAAATTTGAGGTTAACCATGCCAACCAAATCAAATCTCCATATGGATAATTTTCATGGGGGTAAAATATGTTGTAATGCATGATATGAGACATGATGATGATTACTATGTCATTCAAATTTATCAAAAAACTTAGCATATTCATGATAATCTAGTTTCATGGTAGGCCAGTAATATCTTTGGCATAATAATTTATTAGACAGAATGTTTCCACTAAAGCAGAAACCATACTCACTATCGTGTGATTGATATAAAGTGAGTTGGTCATTAGATTTACCTATAAATTGAAATAGGTGGCTATCAAAATTACATTTGAATAATGATTCTACTATAAGGACATAACGAGTAACCTCACGATTATACAAAGTGACCTTCATGGGATGAAGAGTCAATAGAAATTTGTTGTCGATAGAAGTAGTTATATATATTATTAAAACTTTCAGGATTATCAAATTTTTAAGTGGTGACTAAAACATAGAGAGCATAAAAATTGGAAGAGGTAATAGAGGTCGCTCATATTTTTTGAATGGTAAATGTGGCATAATCATCAATAATGTCCAAACGTATAAAAGAAGTAGCACTAGCCATATCATTAAAATACCTATTTTCTTTTCAAGGGATGATGGTAATGGAATAAGAGTCAATGGTGTTGTAAATATCCTACACTTGTTGAACAATGAGTTGTGAATCTCCATAAAATTATATATGTTGAATGCATATTGTATGAGAAGTATACAATGACAAGATTAATACTTCATATTTGATTATTTTATTGGTGTAAGAAAAAAATATTTAATAGGTAAAGGGGATAGTCTCACCAGGGGAGTAATAAAGATTATGCCAACACCAACATTAGTATCACATTGGGATCCATCAAAGTGCATAGTTCATATTTTATAATCAATGTTGTAGGAAGTAAATTCATCACAAAATTCATCATTTATGGGGGAGGAATAAAAAAAAGGTGCATTAGTGAGTTCATCGGTGAGGAATTACACTTTAATTGATTTTTAGCCAAAAATTTGAGGTTAAATTTAGTTAATATCATGACCCAACGTGTAATATGAGCATACATTTATGTACATACGAGTAACTAACATAAAGGGTAGACCTTGGTATAACTTGTACCTCAATTTTTAACATATATTTCACAATTTGGTGGTATCAAATACTAAGGAAGTATAAAGCTTCTTAATTAGGGTATAATTTATTTGATATGGAAGTAGGGTGTGACAAATATGTTAATACATAACAACCCCATTTTCAAAATGTTTTCCTTTTGAAATAGGGAGCCTTTATGATTTAAAACAAATGAGTAATATTTAGATATCCATATTTGATATTTATAAAGTTCCTTATTTTCTGAATCATTTTATAGTACTGCTTTTGAATTTTCTTATTACCTACACTATTTAGATTAAGTCTTTGAAATTAGGAAAAAATGGCACTCACCATTTTTGTTTGTGAGGACTCGTATTTGACCATCTTATAATCCTCAAACTCACACTTTATAGTAATTTTATCACATTTTAAGCTTATGCATTACTTTAATTTGAGAAACTTAAAAGTCTCGTACTTTTCTTTAGCTCGCGCTTCACTAGTAAAAGATTTCACTAACTTTAAGTATGAATTTTCCTCGCAATTCAAGGAGTGAAAAATCCTATTTGACAAGTGAAAGAATTAAAAGTTTCATCCTCCATGGATGAAAGGACTCAAAAATTCTATAAGAAACTATAACCTAAAACTTTCACCTAATACTTCATGATCACAAGACCTCGCACTTCGCAAATATGAGAAAATTAAATTTCAAAGAAAATTCAGGGACAACTCAACATCTAAAGAATACTAATATAGTCCTAATATTTTAAGTGGACTCTTACATGACATACATATGGCCTTTAGGGGCCAAAATAATGCTAAATTAAAACTTATCGCTATGATAAAACCTAGCTTGCATAGGTTTAAGGCCTACATTCAAAAGAATAATCAATTTAAAAAACAATGTTCCCTAAGGTGAAGACATAAAGTCATGCATTATATGTCATTAATGTAGAAAACACCAATGTGGATGAAATATTTCCTAATCTACAAGGATATTACATTAATTAAGACTATTAATAAAAATCCCTAATTAAAGATACCATTTAGGAGATCCAAATCCACATATTTCATAGTGGACCAAGTTTCTTCAAGAAATTCGTGGTAATATTGCAAGAAAAATTCCTTCAAAATGGTGGGTGAACCAGGGCCATAAAATATGGATGCTTTTCTATATTCCTACACATACCAAATGATGTTGAGAGATATTGATTTTTAATGTGTAGATATAGATAACAATATTCCACACTACTATGTTACCTTCTTAACCATTCGAAGGAGAGAACAAATGTAGACCAAAAATAGAGAGCCACCAACATTTGGGTATTGAAGAAAATTGGGATTTATCAAATTTAAGATAAATTAGAGGTTTTTCCATGTCCAAAATTACTCTCTCACATTCTCATTCATTTTAAAGTAAAGGTCTAGATGTTATACTACTAAATTGAGAAAAACATGATAGCTTTCATTGTTGGTTATGCTTTCAAGGATTATTATAAACTACCTAAGGCCAATATTATTTATATATCAACAAAAATAGATTCATATATGGATCCACTTCAAGTAAGAATAATTTTGTATAATTGGGATAGAGAAACAATTGATAATTGGATGATGAAGGCATAAACAACATTATCATCCAAATAATGTCACCCCCTCACTGGCCGTCCAAGCTTCTTCTTCCATTTCCCCTTCTACTACTCCCGCCCCCCATTTCACCTCCACCTCGAGCAGGGTTACGTTGCACTGGGCTTCTAGAGAGCTTAACCTTGAGACTCTTGCTGTGGAGGAGGGGCCTCACGAATGAAATTGCACATGACCTCCTGAATATTAGTAGTGCCAGTCCCCGAGATGTGCATATGGAAAGCTCTTCAAAAAGGCTGGATGCCTTAGAGGCTGATATGAAACTGTTGAAGGATGAGGTTAAGAACTTGGCAAAATAGAAAGGTAAGAGGAAAAAGGAGGAGGAGGTGGATATTGATAGTAGCCAGATTGATGATATCTACAAGAAGCTGAACTCCTTAGACTCCCATTTAGGGAAGGCCAAAACTCGACATGATTACAACATGGCCATCTTTAGGGCGATTGAGGAGTTCATTGAGCAACATGTCAAAAGTGTCTCCAACCTCAGCGGAGTTCCGGCAACACTTTGGGGTAACGATAAGGAAAGAAAAAGGACCATTGAGCAGCTGGATAATACTGACGTTGCCCACATGACAACTTTGGGTATGTTCCACTCCTGGAAGAATATCAAGACCAGCATTGACAAAGCTGCCAAAAAGTAGTTGTAGATGCTTTAGTTGTTCTTGTATGTTTTTATGCTATTTTTTTGCGGTCTCTCTACTACTTTTTTTTACAGTATTTTTGCTATTTTGTCTCGTTTGGGTAGCTATTTTTTGGCTACTTTGAGCTTCATTGTCACATTTGGATTCTGATCCTTTTCTCTCTAGTTCTCATTCCTATTCTGGCTCCTAGGCCATCTTTTGTACTCAAGGGTATAGTCCCTTTCAAAAAACTATTTGCCAATAATAAAAAAAAACATTATCATCCAAATATTCGGACATGGAGTAAGAATTATTATGGCCTTAATGAAATTATTGTACGAAAACCCCTTCATTACAAAACTAGATTTAGTCTAGACTCCTTACTTTATATAATTATATATGAAAACAAGAACCCGTTATTAGGATATGTGGTGACATCAAATTTAATATCATAGAGGGGTTCTTTTTTCAACACTAGAATTCATTTTTATGGACAATAATTTTCTAGATGTAATATGTGGGGTCCTAATATGTCTTGAATTTTTCTTCCCTTAGCTTCCTCATTCCCAATATAATTAAATGAGGTATATTCATATTTGTATTCTCATAGGTTTATATCACACATCACAAATTTTTATACCTCCTTCTACCCTTCAAGACATAATATAGTATTTGAAGTACCAATTCCTAATGTTTCAAAAAGTGCTCCAATCCTTTAGGTAGATGGAAAATATTTTATTTTACTTGGGGCACACTATAATAATGATTAATGGAATAATGAATCCACCATTTTAACTACCTTATAATGTTCCTACTAAATTATATTAACAAGAAGTTGTATACTAGTATTTTTAATGGTTTTTCCAACAAGTGTAAGGAGAAGAAGCTCATAACCCATACTTCCTTATTTGTAATAATGGGATGTAGAAAATTAAAAATATGGATAGATCTTAAAGATGCTACTACCCACAAAAAATCCTTCAATTTACCCCAGCACCCTCTAAGAGAATATGATCCAAGAAAATGTGTAGCAAAGAACTTGGGATCACTTAAGGGACAAATCATTTTTTCATATTACGATCAAGTAGACGTCAATTAATGGGTATAAATCACATAAGAGGATGATAATATCATCCAAAAATATGAAAACCACAGAGTCAGTTCCTCCCCTAAAAGGAATAATCATAAGAGAGTTTGAAAGAAGAGGGGCACTTGCGTACATGGATCCCCCAAGAATGCCTTATAGCATTAGTTATCCCACTCCTTCTCCAATACCCACATAATCAAAAACCACCCTAGAGGTTTAATAATTTATTCTTGAGATAGTTTCAAGCCCTTACCTAGTGATATATGAAGTCCCCTCTTCGATGATGAGGAAATACAAAAAAATATAGTTGAGGATGTTGCAGAATAAAAAATTAAAGAGGTAAAATAGGTCCAAAGAGGAATAGACCATAAAAACATGGAAATAAAAACTCCACAAGAACCTCAACAGAATTGGATTGGATTGAACAAACTATAATAACACGAGAGGAGACATATACTAGGGTTACTAAGAGGAACCTATGACTAAGATAAAATTTAATCCAAAGATAGGAACTCTAAGAAGAGTGATTAAAAAGAGGATGTCCACTGAACAAGCCCTCATATGGAATAAAACCTTTGAATACCTATTCTCTCTTACACACAAAAGGAAAATAAATGGATCTCAATTTTCTAAGTACCGAAAAGATACATTTTTCTTTATCTAACCCTCAGTAGAAATTTCAGTAGAGATGGTTTGAGAGATGAAAACCAAGAAAAAGGAATTGGAAACATAATATAAGGCCATGGTCCCTGAAAGCATTTACATTGATGTAAAAGAGGCCTTACTTTACCTATATGATTTGGTTAATGATATCATTGAAACTAAAAATAAGGGACATTCCTTCATACGAGAATAATAATTTAGTCATTAAAATTGATGTCATGCAAAAATGATCCAATTCATTGCAAAGGTCATAGATGAAGGGATTTGTAAAGATTAAAAATGATCACAACTGAGGATATTGGCATATGCTAGACATATACCAATTACACTAAGAATTAATTAAAATAATAGGAAGTGAAAATGAGTAGGCTTCCCCCATAATTGGATGATGTCATCTCAAGGGAGTCACATCTTTTAGAGGTCACTATCAAAATGATCTTCACACGTGAGAAAAGATGATAAAAATTGAAAATTTATTGAGCTATTGAAGTAGTTCATGGTTCATTTCTGTAATAATATTGTAGAGGTTAATTAAACAAAATTAGATAGGATTATTGATATTGTGTCCCAGACCAAAGAAAAGATCTAGAAAATTGAGACCTTAAGAGAAATTATAGGGAAAGTCATGGCCTCTCAAAGATTATTATTAGACAAGGAAAATAATCTCATTAGGAATCCCATAATATACCTCCTCAATCTCAAAAAATATTACAAGAAGTTTAGAGATTCCATGGTGGCAGTTGGTAAGGGGTCTACACTAGTAGATCATCCTGAGGGAGCCTACTATAAATCGAGAACATTAATTAGTTTTTGGGAATATTTTGTATTATGTAGCATGCTAAGCCATAATTCCATTATAATCATCAAAATAAAAATCAATTAGGATTTTTTTATAAAGGATATTTATCTTATGATATTCTCTTGATCTTAGGTAATCATAGTTTGGAAAGAGTGGTGAAATGAGGCCCTCATTTTTCACTAAAAAGTATGCTCCCATTTTAACAAGTTGGGGGTAAAATTTTTATTAATGAATGAAATATAGCTTAAATTATTCTATGTGAATTGAAGTTGTCTACTCTCATATCCATTTTTTGGTATATTTATTTATAAAAATCATTGGTGAAGAAATTATGCATTTTCTTTCCTTTTGATATTTAAATTATGTTGTTATAAGTTTAATGAGAATACAATATTAACTTGTAATTGGAATGGTGAAATATATGTGCATCTAAACAATTTAAATAATCTCTTCAATTCAAAACTTGTCTATTGTAATAATTGTTCAATGTTATTTGAGTCTCTACACTAGTATCATGCTAATTTGGGTGTAAACTAGGTTTGATTTTTCTAGTAAAAGAAGGAAAGGATACAATATTCCATTATTTAGTGTTATTCACTTGAAGAATGAATTCAAAAGTACTTTTTGTATGTTCTCTTACAATTTTGATTTTTATTTTGAATGGTATCCTTCATTTAAAATTATTCTTAGGAGTTCTATAAAGGTAAATTTAGTTGTAAGGTGTAGGGGTGGTGCTAGAAGGATTTAAAATTCCATAAAACATCCTCTATTGATCTCATAGATCAATACCGTATATCTCGTGCAATGAGTCATACCTTGAATCTAAAATGAGGAGGATGTAAGATCCTACCATTTCCCCTATTTGGGGGTGAAGTTAATACACATCAATATGAGAAGAAAAATTTGGAACTAGAACGATGGCCTCTATGTCGATTTAAATACATAATTCAACTATTTGCACTAATATGCACATATTATTGAAATCATATATAATATACATTCTCTCTTAAATTTATATGAATTTGGTCATCAAATTGTCTATGCACACTATATTTATGAATAATTGTAACCATCTCCCATTTTAATACTGGATTATCTCATGTTTCTTTGGATTCTCATAGGAAACCATGCTCTAATAAAGTCAAATCTAAGATTCCAAAGGCACTTCTAAGTACTCCCAAAATAGGCATGTCATTGAGTCCCCCTAAATTAGGGAATTTTGTTTTCATAGTAGTACCAAAATGGCTTGGTTTTTTAGGTCCTATATTAATATCCCTCTTTCTTGTCATGACTATCCTAAAACTCTAGAGAAATAGCTTCCTTTATTTGACCATGCCAGTAGTATTTATATTGAGTAACATATTAGGACCTTCAAATCATCTCTAAGGCTTCGAATGTAACACATGAAGATATAGCCTATAGGATATTCCCATATTCAATTATAAATAAAATAGGTGATTGATTCCTAAATCTACCGAGAAGATATAATAACCAATTGGAAAGTTTTCCATGATATAATATTTTCCTAGTTTGGAATAATTACTAGTCCAACAGATCTTGCATCGGAGGTTCACCATCCCGAAAAGGGACATTCAAGATCCCATCAAATATTTCAA
The DNA here is from genome assembly GCA_018340775.1 of Taxus wallichiana var. yunnanensis. Classification (NCBI taxonomy): domain Eukaryota; kingdom Viridiplantae; phylum Streptophyta; class Pinopsida; order Cupressales; family Taxaceae; genus Taxus; species Taxus wallichiana. Next base: position 107,273,951 of record CM031234.1, read on the forward strand.
GTCCATGTTCCAAAATATCTACATCTTGATCACCAAACCAAATCCACATATGATTTGGCACTAGATATTTACCCAAATTCCTTTAATCCCATTAATTCAATTTTCCTAAGGAGGTCTCCAAATATCAATACCTGACAACTACATATGTTAAATACATCCAAATTGATTAACAAATTCACCCTTAGGTATATTCTATATTTTCTTTCTAGAATCAATGTATCAACCAATTTCCTTAGGCTGGAAAAAACTTTGCAAATCTCATATAATCCCTAGTTCTAAATAATTTAGATATCAATTAAATATCCCCAAATAAATAACAAGGCTTAGTCAATACCACACCTTTCACTAATCCACAATAAGGTGATAGTCAAGCCTTGGTTCCTATTAATATTTCTACTTCCCAAGTACCATATCAAGAAAATGATAAAGGATAATTAGATTATATCCAATGAATGGTGATAAAACCTATCCAGAATTCATAAATCTATTAAGTAGCAATTACATGAGAAAGGAACCTAAATAGGAATCATAGTTACCAAAGGTATAATAATAGGCCCTTCAAAAGAAAAACAACAATCAGGTGGAGACTTCCCAAAAATGCTAGAGACAAATGTTGTTAAAAGTACATTACCAAATTGTGTAGGGTACACAATACAACTAATTTTGATGAGTGATGTATAGAAGTTAATTTAAAATAACACACACAAGTTTTGTATCTCTAATAACTCCAATTTTCCTACTAGTGTAAGTATTTTCTAGTTCACACATTGCAAGTTTTTTTACCATTAAAAACAGGAATAGTAATAGAGTAAACATGGGGGGTCCGCCATGTAAGACTGAGCCAGCCGACCCACAACCCTGAGTGGAAAGAGAACATGGAGCTTTGGGAGTACCTGTAAATCGGGGGCCTGTCGAATTTCATTGAGAGGATTCAAGGCTTTGATCAAGACGTCTCCATCAAATTCACCAAGGGTTGGAAGAACAGAATTGTCAAGTATAGTAACATGAAAATGGAAATTACAGAAGAGCTCATAGCTCAGGTCACTGGTCTCAGCTTGGAAGGTGCAAAATTTTTCAACAAGAAAGTCGACAGGGAGGTTGAAACCAAGAAATTTTTGGAAGAGGGAGAGAACCTTGAGTTTGTAACTGCTTTGGCCTCAAGGTGGAGTCGATCCCTGCACCTTTTGATGAACTTGCCAAAATGGTGGTAAGGTATGTTACCTTAGAAGGAAGATATGTGACTATCCCACACAAGCATCTGATTTTTCTAAATCATTTTCGTAGAAATAACATTGTTAGTTTTCCTCATTATCTGATCAACTCCCACGGAGAAGTCTATAAGGGAGGTGCAAAATCACTCTAGGGCTGTCCCCTGCACTGTGGCCTTATACTCCTCATACACCACCACTTTTCCGCTTCCCTCCCATGAACCCCATCCCACCTCCCTCCTCCACACCCCCACCTACCCACACCGCCTCCCACTCCACCCCCGCCAAAAGAAATCATGATGATGTGGGCTCTGCAAGAAAAGCAAGAGCCTAAAAACTAGAATCCCTACCTCCAAACGTGTCCTAACGAGCCACAAGGACTTAGAACTTGCTGAAAGCCTCCTGCATATCAGCATGCCTATGGAGAAGCCCAAGGAGGAGGATTTTCTAGAGAAGGTTGACAGATTGGAGAAGGAGATTCAAGAGCTCAAAGGGGCTCTTAAGAACATGGAGAAAGCCAAAGGTAAAAGGATCATGCAAGGTGAGGGGGAAGAGGGGGTCATTGAAGAAGTCTTCAAGAAGCTGCAGTCCCTTGATGGCATATTGGGGAATGCCAAAAGCCGCAATGACTATATTTTGTCTACCCTAAAAAGCATCTATAACTTCATTGAACAACACGTCCACAGTGTTTGCAGCTTAAGTGGAATCAATGAAGATATATGGGGCCCTAAAGAAACTAGGGACATTGCAATCTCCCAAGCAGACATGAAGGATCCCTCTCAGGCCACAGCCATTTCCTTTTTCATGTCACTGCAGGCCATCAAGGCCAAGATTGACAGAGCCCTCAAGTAACGGGCTGATGTACTGCTGTTTTTTGGCTGTGATCTGGCTGTCATCGGGTGGTTCTAGAGCTGTTTTTTTATAGAGCTCTGTATTCTGTTTCTCTTTTGGTTTCTTTTTGAACTTGTCTCCTTTGCTCTTGGATATTTGTTTGATTAGATCCAATCTTCACCTTTATTGTAATATCTGGCTGCTGAGCCTTTCTTAGCTGACTGTTTTTCCCTTCTCTAGGCTGCTTTTCTCATGTTTATTATCTGGCTTTTGAGCCCTTTTGTACACAGGGTATAGTCCCTTCAAAACTATTGCCCTTAACAAAAAAAAAGTAGTTTCTAGTTCAAATTATTGACTCAATATAAGCTCCAACTTTTCAATGCACAAAAATATGTTTATACTCAACTATATAGTCTCCAATAATTGTTTAACAATCTTCTAAAAGGTTTATAATCGACTACTTACCTCCAAGAGAATCCATTTGTTCAATAAAAATTGTCACAATCTAAACAAGCCCAAAGTTTATCTCTCTCATGGTTATTTTCCACTTTATCAAAACCATTCATGAGGTTTCTCCATCACCCATTTACATCCTTGAGATATGTTAAAGGTTTCAAGCCTTCACAATCAATAAAAATGACGCTTCCTTTGTAATAACATTATATTCTTAAGAAATCCACATATGTCACCCAAGACTGGTAAGAAAATATCATTCCTTGATGAATGAATCAACCTACTTATTTAAAAATGTATTTGGTGACATAGAGACAAATATATCTTCAAATTTTCAATAATTTTCATTGGTATGATTGTGAGTTAAAAAAACATTTCTTTGAAACCCCAGTTGCGGTGTTTTAGTCACTATGTGAAATTGAGAGAAAATATTTTTATGGTTATTTTTCGTTTTCCAATAATTTTTGAAACTTTAAAGTTCTATAGCTTTGTACCTTGCTCAATATCCTCTCCAATTCCTTAGTTCCCCTTGAAAAATCCTCTATGCTTTCAAAGAAATCGTGTTTGACAAACACAAAGTCCTTAAGATACTCTATTTTAGTTTAGGAATATTGTATGGATTACTTGAATATTTTTTAAACTTTGATTGATTAAAGAGAATGAGTTGAAAGTAATCAAGCAATAAATAACTTACCAAATTTTATTCTTCACAACTTTTCATAGAGATAATCTTATACAAAAGACTCCTATCTCGCCCAGGATCACTAAGTAACTACTAAGTGCTAACCCAAATGTCATCAATAAATAACTTGTACATACAAAAATGCATTAAATATGATATAATTGAATTATAACATTGAATTAATCATCATTAGAACAAAATTTTCATTATTTCTTGATCGAAAACAACACATGCAACTCTACACCGGTGTTATAATTGTCTCTTTCTTAAAATCAATTGCCTCTTGAGTCTCTTAGAGATTTTTTCTCATATTATCTCGAGTAGAATGCATGAATTAGTTAGAATTCTTGGTTTTACATTCCCATATCACTTAATTTCTTTGAATGAGGTCATCTAGACCCTTCAAATTACATATATTTCTCAAATTATGCTAATTTTGAGAAATATTTTAAAAACTAAACCCAAGATAATGATGTCTAAGCCATTATTAAGCTTCCAAGTCCTTAATATTATAATTATAACCTTATTCCATACAAAATTTCTCTAAGAAAACCTATTACACACAAAAATAAGCTAATTTTCCTTTCAAATTCAATTTTTCTCTTTTTGGAGGGAAAAGAGTTAATTCAAATTTGAGAAGGATGTAAGCTAACATAACAACACAACATGAACCTATATGACTCCCTAGACCTACCAACACAATTTCAAACCAAAATTTGATGATGAAATCCAAAAATGAGGTGACAAGCCAAAATTACCAAAATGGAGAAGATGTTTCGCATCATACCCCACAAGAAAGAGAAAAGACTTCAAGTTTTGTTGTCAAAATATCCTCCAAGGTCTTTCCATGTTGTAGGATGTCACTTTCAATCATCCCTTTTTCCTCTTAAAATGGTTTGTCCTTCCACTTGATGAGGTACTGAAAATATTGTTTGCCTCTGGTCCTTTTGAGTTCTTTCTTATCCATAATGCACTCAATCTCCTCAATATTGACCTTTAGAAACTATTGCACCCACTCTTCCTCCATTGTAGATTCTTATTCTACTTTATCTTGACCTTTTAGCTTTCTTAAAGTGATAGAAATAAGAAACATTAAATATAGGAGATATTCCTACCCCACTAGGTAAATCTAACTCATAAGCATTGCTTACAAATTTTCTCAACGCCCGCACGTTCCTAACTTTTTCATTTTTAGTTTGTTATATTCCCTCTTGAGAAATCTCTTCTTCCTAAGATGATCCATCATAAGATAAACAACATGAAAATTCACCTTTCTTCTTCTCAAATATGTTTGTTGCTTGTATTTATCTACACTAACTTGTAAATGCTTCCTTACATGTTAGTGTATCTCATACATGGATGCTGCAAATTATTCTCTTTCAGCACTCATTTTCTCCATATCTCTGATATCCCTCATCTAAAACACACCTATGGGATGTATGCCATAAAATACTTGAAAATGATGTTTGCATATACTCCTATTCACTTAATCATTATATGCAAACTATGCTTATGGAAATACAACATCCCACTATTTTGGATGATCTTTTGACAAACATCTTAAGATGTTTCCCAAGATCCTATTGACCACTTCATTTTGGCCATCAATTTGTGGATGATAGGCTGAGCTAAAACTAAGATTAGTTTTGAATTTCTTCCACAAATTTCTCCAAAAATGCCCCAAAAACTTGGTATCCCTATTTGACACTGCTTATCGAAAGTCCATGTAGCCTAACCATCTCCTTGAAGAACAAATCAGCAATGTGAGTAACATCACCTATAGTTTTGCATTGAATAAAGTGTGTCATCTTGGAAAATCTATCTACAACTACATAGATTGAATCATACCCTTTTTGTGTCTTTGGAAACCCCATAAAAAAATCCATACTAATTGATTCCCAAGGCCTATTGGGTATAGGAAGTGGCTAGTACATTCCAACATTTGTACTCTTACCTTTGGCTCTTTGACATGTAGTGCATCTTTCCACAAACCTCCTTACATCAGTATACATTCTTGGCCAATAGTAGTGTCTACTAAGCTACTCTAGTGTCTTTTCAAGGACAAAATGACCAGCCATACTCCCACGGTCATTCAATTTGATGTGATTATCCCTTATAGAACTTATAGTCACACATAATTGCACTCCTTTGATGATAAAACATTCCTTAAGAATATATTCTCACCAAAATTCTCTATTTATCTCTTTATGATTATTACATACTTCATATATTTACTTGAAATATTCATCATCTTCGTATAGTTCCTTAAGAAAATCAATACCCACACTTTCCAATTGAACTTCATGTACTAACAACACTCTCCTTCTTAAGGCATCAACTAGGTTATTGCTTTGACCATTCTTTTTCTTGATAGTAAGGTGAAATTTGGTAAGTATTCCACCCACTTGACATGTATTTGACTAAGTTTTGGCTAATTGGTGATGAATTGTAAAGAATTATTATTTGTGTAGATAACAAATTCCTTAGGAAATAAATAATGTCTCCACTTTTTCAATGCCTGAACCATGGCATAAAATTCTAGATCATAGGATGAATACTTCATTTTTGCTTCATTAATTTTCTCACTAAAATAAGCAATTGGTTTGTTGTCTTGACTTAGAACAACCCCTATGGAAATTTTTCTTGCATCACATTCCACTTGAAAGAATTTATTGAAGTCTGGAAATGCTAAAATTGGATTCTCAGTCACCTTTTGCTTCAAACATTGAAAGTGTCTTTAACCTTTTTGAGTCAAAACAAAAAAATCTTATCACCCCTAAAAGTATCAACAATAGGTGCACATATCTCACTGAAATTTCTAATAAATTTCCCATAAAAGCTTACTAGGCCATGAAAGCTTCTTACCTCACTTGTTGTTTTGGGTGTTGGACATTCTAGAATTTATTTTACCTTATTCTTATCCATATTCAACATACCCTTAGTGATCACAAACCCCAACTATAACATCTTTGTTTTCATAAATTCACACTTTTTGAGATTAATTAATAATATTTCTTCTAGAGCTTCTTCAAAACGAAATTCAAATGATGCAAGTGATCCTCCTTAATTTGACTAAAAATCAATATATCATTTAGATAAAAAAACCACAAAATTTACCTATTAATGGATTAAGAACCTCATTAATTAACCTCATAAAAGTACTAGTTGCATTGGAAAGTCCAAACAGAATTACAAGTCATGCATATATCTTCTCATTTGTTTTAAATACTAGTTTCCATTCATCCGCTTTTTGATCCTAATTCTGATAATAACCACTTTTGAGATCTATTTTTGAAAAATAACTTGCACCACATAAACAATCCATCAAATCTTCCATCCTCGACAAGGTAAATATGTACACGATAGTTCTTTTGTTGATTTATTTGGAGTCTCTGCACATTCTTAAATCTCCTTCCTTCTTAGGGATTGTAGGCACTACACAAGGACTAATACTTTATCTAATCGGCACATTATCCAATAACTCTTGCACCTATTTCTTAATCTTTTCATTTTCATTTGGTGTCATTTTATAGGTTTCCTTGTTTGGTCAACTAGCACCTGGTATAAATTCTATGTGATGAATTATCTCTCTCATAGGAGGAAAATAGAAAGGCAGATCCTCCACCAATATATCAACATATTCTCATAACAAATCTTGTACTTTTTAAGGAAAATCATCCATCCATGTTTTTTTATGACTCCCCTTAGTTTTAGTACTAATTCAAATCACATATCTTCCTCTTTCACTATTTTTAAGAACTCTTTCTCCCATATGAGCATCACACTAGAACCTATCTGTTGTTCTCCTTCTTCTTCTCTCATGGGAAATAAGGTGTGACTAAATCCATCATTTTATAGAATGTAGAGATTATTTCTCCCATCATGTGTATTTTCATGTCATACTCGCCAAGGACTTCCAAGCAGCACATGGCACACATCCATAGGAATAACATCACATAATACCATGTCCTTATACCTTCAAATTTGGAAATCAACCCAACATTGTTCATTCACTAACACATGTTTTCCTTTATTTAACCAAGAAAATTTGTATGGTGTGGGATGAGGTATCTTTTTCAAGCCTAATTTTTAACCATTTCAACTGAAACCAAATTGTCTGTGTTACTTGAATCTATAACCATTTTGCAATACTTACCTTGACTCTTGGAAGTATTTTTGAACAATGATTTCCTTTGAGGTGGATCCTTATCCTTAGGTATCTTAATCAGAATTATTCTCATGAGTAAAGACTCCCCCACTTCTGGTTCTTCTACTAATGAAGGAGAGAAAACACTTTCTTCTTCTCCACCTTACACAAGATCAATTTTTATTTCGTTTCTTGTATTTCTTATAGGTTGCCTATTCTAGGAATTCCCATGACATGTGACCTGAAAATTTATTACACTTGTAACACCTACGAATGAATAGAATTGTTTCTCTTCCCCTTGTTCCATAACCACCTCTAAAGTAAGGTCTTCTACCTCTAAATCCATAATTGAAGCTAGTAGGCTACTCTTATTTTGTTTGAATTGACTCACCTTGACTCCTAAATGTGATTTTCCTCTACCTCCAAGTTTTCCTCTACGTCTCAGAATTATTCCTCTTTCTATATATTGTTCAAGTATGCCTTCTATTCAGTTTTCTTCAACCATTAAAAAAAGTTGATAAAAATATTCAAGGCTTTTAGGACTAGTCAAAATAAGCTCAACTTGTATTTATTACCTTATACCATTCAAATAACTTACCAATTTATCTATGTCATCTTCCATATGACATGATATGATGCTTAGTTTATAGAATTCTTTTGTGTATAATTTAACTCCCATATCTTTTTCCTTAGATTTTGTAATTTCCTATATAAATTTTTCATATAATCAACAGGTAGGAACTTACCTCTAATTTTTGCTACCATCATATCCCGTGACTTGATCTTAGTTTTTTTCTTATCTATTATCTCCTCTTGAACATAGTCCCACCATATCGATGCACTTAATCTTTGTTATATAAAATTTTACCTATTAATCCTCGAGACACATTCTAAAAATTAAGGTATTTTTCTAACTCTATTATCCAGTCAATAAGTTCTTCTCCATTCAAGCTACCTGCATACACTAGCAATTCCAATTTGGGCTTGGATCCTTCACTTTTACTACCTTCGATAATCTTTCCAATCTCAACACATTAGGTCTCTTTCCTCTTCATCTACTTCTTGTGGTATTTGAGCCACTTCTTCTTCTTATCACTCAAGTCTCTTGTTTCCACTGTTGTAAGCCTAGTACCATAACTAACTCTCATGTTTCTCAATTCTTGAAGGATGACTTCACCCATCTATAATTTAGTTGCTCTCTTTCTTTGCTTTACTCTCTCTCCCGATGGATTCCTTTCTAGAATCCTTTTTGATGGCATCTTTATCCTCTTATTTAACTTATCTTACTTTCCAAACTTCTTATTCCTTCAACTTCCAAAGTAATTATCCTCTGGTTTGATACCAATAATGATGTAGAGAGTTTTATTTAAACTAACACACACAATTTTGTATCTCCTAGAACTCTAATTTTCTTACTAGTGTAAGTGGTTTCTAGTTCAAATCATGAACTCAGTATAAGCTCCAAATATTAAATTCATAAAACTAGGTTTATACTCCACTATAAAATCTCCAAGAGATTTTTATTAACCTTCCAAAATGTTTATAATCATACTACTTACCTCTAAGATAATCCAATTGTTCAATCGGACTTGTCACAATCCAAATAGGCTTGAAGTTTAGCTCTTTCAGGGTTATTTTCACTTGTAATCACTTTCAAACCCATTCATGAGGTTTATCCATCATCCATTTACCTCCTTGAGCTATGTTAAATGTTTCAAGGCTTCATAATCAATAAAAAGGACACTTTGTTTATAATGGCACTATTTTCTTTAGACCTCCACGATCATGTCACCCAAGACTTGGTAAGGAAACATCCTTACTCGATGAATGAATTATCATAATTCTTTCAAAATATATTTGGTGACACAAAAGTAGAGATATCTTCAAATTTGAAAGATTTTTCAGTAGTTCATTTGTGAGTTATTCAAATTTTTGTCTACAAAACCTTAATTATAGGGTTTTAGTCACTGTGTGAACCCGAGAAACAATATTTTCATTGTTCTTACTCATTTTCAAATATTTTTCAAAAAATTAGAGTTCTAGAGATTTGTACCTTCCTCAAGATCCTCTCCAATTCCTCATTCCACCTTGAACAATGTTTTATGCTTCCAAAATTGTTTTAACAGCACAAAGTCGTTAAGATACTTTATTTTAGTCTGGGAAGACTATAGGGCTTCCTTGAATATTTTTTACACTTTGAATTATCAAAGAGAATTATTTTAAATTAATCAAGCAATAAATAAATCACCAAATTTGATTCTACACCTGTTTGTAGAGCTAACCTCCCAAAGAAGACTCGATCCACCAGGATTACTAAGTAGGTGCTTGAGTGTTAACCCAAATGTCATTAATAAACAACTTGTACACACCAAAATTCCTTTAAAATGATATAATTGTATTATAACATTGAATTAATAATCATTGGAACAAAAAAATCAGTTTTTCTTGATAAAAAAACAACACATGCAACTTTACACAAGAGCTATAATTGTATCTTTATTAAAATCAGTGCCTCTTGAGTCTCTTGGAGCTTTGTTTCTAAAATTATCTCAAGTGGAATGAATGAAACAATTAAAATTCTTGGTTTTACATTCCCATCTCCCTTAATTTCTTTGAATGAGCTCATATAGACCCTTCAAATTACATATATTTCTCAAATTATGTTAGTTTTGAAAAGTCTTTTAAAGGCTAAACCCAAGATAATGATGTCTAAGCCAACATTAAGTGTCCAATTCCTTAATAGGATCATTCTAACCTTATTACATATAAAATTTCTCTAAGAAAACACAATACACATGAAAACAAGCCAAATTTCCTTTCAAATTCAATGTTTTTCTTTTTGGAGGGAAACGAGTTAATTCAAATTTGAGAAGGATGTAAGCTAACCTAACAACACAACATGAACCTATATGACTCCCTATACCTAATAACAAAATTTCAAACAAAATTTTTATTACGAAATACAAAAATGAGGTGACAAGCCAAAATTGCCATAATCGAGAAGATCCTCTTGCATTAATGAGTTAGATTATATTGATTATTTTCATACTTTGAAGTCTTCCAAAATAAGTTTAATATATATGACATAATTCCAAATATTGATGAGGTTTATAGTTCATTTAACTCATCCGATAACCCAAAACCATCCAAGACTACCATGATGGTAGAAACCTATTATTTTCCATTACAACAGGAAAATTAACCAAAGGAAAATAAAGATGAGGTCCATGCATTTAAAAAGTACTAGAAGGACAATTATGCATTGAAGAATATGACAAAAATGATACTTCAACATCTCTAAATGTCAACACAACTCTACCTAAACTAAAGGTTAACAATAATCCTTCTCCTCCAAAAGGAAAAACACCTTATCCATAAGAAGATACTTCAAGTATTCCTAAAACTAGTTAAAACATTGTAGAAGATATGATGAAAATCAAGGCAAACATTACTTTGCATGAATTAACTCATATCATGAATATAGAGATTTATTGTTAGAATCGTTATCTACCAAAACCACAAAAGACCCCAAAATTCCTCTTACATTGATGTTGCCTTATAAAATAGAAAATTTGAATTCCCCCTTCTTACTGACTATTAGAATTTTTGGGAAGAACCTACATAGCTACAGGTCAACTCGGGAGCCTCTATTAACATTATGCCCTCAATATATGGAAGAGTCTTGGCTAACCCAAATAAAATATAACATAATGATATTTTAATTAGATAATTCATAGGTATAAGTAATAGGCAAGATAATTAATATGCACATGTAGCTATCCTCTGAGCATGGGATCCAATAGTTCATGTACATATAAGTTATAGAAATATCAGAAGCTCACACTATGTTGTTGAGTAGGGATTGGTGATAAGTATAGAATGGGTACATGTATATTTATTGTTCCCATATATTATTTTCATGGAGAGGCATCAAAAATCATATCAATATAGAAAGATACATCAAAATGAAACATATGATCACTTAATATAATATTAAAAATGAAGAAGCCAAGTTTTGCTCAATAGACATTAGAGTATATAATTTGGACATTGAGGAAACAAAACTGTTAGTAGAGACCCAAAATACCTTAGGATATTTAAAATTTTATGGTTCTTTATTTAAACATGGATATGGGGTAGGAGTTGTCTTAAAATTCCCTAAGAAACAACAATATTCTACCTCCTATAAGTTGTAGTTCCCTTGCACCAATAACTTAACTGAGTATGAAGCCTTAGTAATGGGACTATAGTTTGTTATTAAACATAAGATAAAATAACTAAAATTTTTTAGAGATTCAAAAATTTTAGTTAATCAAGTTAGGAATAAAATCAATGCAAACAATCTTATCTCAGAAGATATAAATGTAGGGTATAGGATCTCATTGAATACTTTGACGCATTTGACATTTTGTTTGTCAATAGGAAATAAATTTAATATGATGATGCATTAGATACTTATATCTCTACCCTCATTCCTACCCAAGATTTGATGAAGGAAATAATGGTGGTGGAAATGGTCCCCACTTGCTATGTGCTAACAAATGTAGATCACTTCTTGTTGTTTAATGATGATCACCAAATCATTCAATTTTTAGTAGTTCATAAATTTTTGAGTCTCAAATCATCAATGAAAAGGATTTGAATGAATTAACAGAGGATGGTGTCATAAATATTAGAAAAAAATATAATTCCTAAAGGTATGATGTCATTTGAATTAATTTGTTTCCTAGATTAATAGGCTGAAATACTACAAAGGACAAGGCCAATGATAAGGATTATACTTGAGGTAAATGTTGGAACTCGGGAGCAACCCAAGTTTTTAAACATTGGATTCACATGTTTTAAAAATAAGAGGGACATGATAACGACTCTCTTAAGAAGCTATAAATATTTAATAGCTTGGTATTATAATGACTTGAATATCTTTGATCCTAGAGTTATCACCCATACCATACAACTAATAAAAGGACATAAAACTTTTAGATAGATGAAAATACTATTGAACACAATTTTGGAGCCTATAATTCATATATAGTACAAAACTTATTAGATGTTGGGAAATTATTTTCTATTAGGAAATCTACTTTGGTGGCTAATCTAGTTCATGTTTGAAAAAAGAGTGGAGAAATCGATTGTGTCTAGACTTTAGAAAATTTAAAAATTCTTTAAAAAATACAATTATCCTCTCCCCTCTCTAGATGATATCATACAAATAGTAAGTGGGTATGAGATGATGTCTTTTATTTATAATTTTTTAGGATACAACCAAGTATCATCGATAAATAGGACATAACTAAAATAACCTTCACCACTACATGGGGAACATTTTTATACAAGATAATGCCTTTTGGATTAATCATCACCGGAAAATTTTCCAAAGTACCATGGATAATTCTTTCTAAGGTATCAATGGTAAGCACATCATCGTTTATATAGATGATCTAACTATCTTTTCCAAGAGTATGTTAGACCACTTAGAACATATACAAAAAGTTTTAAAATATGCAAAAGGTGTGAAATATCCTTAAATACGAATAAGAGCATACTATACATAACATAAGGTAATTTACTCGACCATTTGATCACAAAATAAGGTGTATCTATTTATTCTGATAGGATTAATATAATTTCCAAGATTAGCCAACCGAATAGTAAACATGATTTAAACAATATTTTCAGCAAGATCAATTTTTGATGAAATGTATTTCTAAGCTTTGCTGAAATTATCAAGCCATTGAATGTAATGTTAAATAAAGATGTAAAATTTGAATTGAATATTGATGCTAATAATTCCTTTCAATATATTAAAGAAGTAATATCCTGGCACTAGTTCTATTCATCCCAAACTTTACCAAATACTTATACTTATATTCTTGTTCTTCTCGAACACATAGTTGAAACTAAATAGGATACAATAAGAATCCACTTGCATTTATGAGAACTAACTTGAAATATACACAAAAAAATAATTATTTTCTAGATAAAAATCCTTTACAATGATAGAGATAGTAAAGGATTTTAGGCATTGCATAATCGAAATAAATTTCATGCAATTGTCAAAGATTCAACCACTAAATTGATGTTGGGACAAAATGAGTTGGGTGAGAGAAGAGGAAATGGATTGAAAAGTTATAATAATTTGATTTAGATATTTAAACTACCAATATGGTTAGAGGTCAAGGATAAGCAAAAATATAGAAGATTTAGATCCACGTATTGATATAATGTAGGATGATGAAAAGAACATACACAAGGATGAATGGTATAATCATATTGTTCATTATCTACTATATAGATGATGTCCACCCAAATTGAAAAGAAAATATAGGATGGAATTAAGAGTAAAGGCCCACCATTTCATGATCAGAAGGAGATTTTTATATAGAAATAATTAGGAGGAAATTTACTTAAAGCATGTCTCCAAAGAGGAAGCTACATACATAACACACAATTTTCATGAGAAGTTGGGAAATGTCCATCCATCAAGAAGAGAGATCACCCTTAAGATTTTGAAGTCTATTTATTATTTGAAAACAATATTGAAATATGTTTATGCACATTTAATAATATTTCACTGATGTCAAACCAATTCTAATCGAGAAACACATGCATTTATGCTAGTACAACTAGTAACTGAAAGATCACCTTGTACACAATGGAGCTTATATTTTATTGGAATCATCAACCCAAAATCATGAGTAGGCCATAAAATTTGTATTAATCACCACATTCTATCATAATACATGGACTAAATTCATAGCTACCAATAATTACAGGACCATTGACATTGTCTACTTCTTTGAGAAAAACATTATAACTATATTTTTCTACCCATTTTATCTCATATGTGATAATGGATAAGCGTTTTATTCAATAGAATTCATTAAATGGTAATATGATAACTGGATAATCATCAAATTATCACCTAATAATTATCCCCAAGGAAATGGAGTATCATAATCAACAAACAAAAAAATCATCAATATTATCAAACAATCAATAGATAAGAAGCCAAGATAATGGCACTCTCTTGTGAAGTATGCTTTATGGGATGATCAAACTAGTTATAAGCAAGATTTAAAGGTTTATCCTTTTTTATTAGTAGATGGTTAGCAACCAATATTACCAATCAATCTCATAATTATAGCTTATGAATTTATGCATGAATATATGGAGGGGGAAGACACGAATGAAGCTAGAATCCTATATGTCCTCCAAATGGAAGATGGAAGAGACAAGACATTGTAAAGATTCAATAGACATGATGGTTTGACAAAATATCCAAGATTAAAACATTTAGAATATTAGACCTCGTGATTCTATGGGATAAATCTCATGAAAAGAAAGGCCAACACAACAAGTTTACACCATTATGGATTGGTCCTTACCAAATAGCTGAAATACTTTGACTAGAATTACTTCAAATTGAAGGATTTGCAAGGAAATGAAAGTATTCTTCTGATCAATGGAAATATTTTAAAGAATTATTTCTCTAGCATTCCATCTCAAGTCTCAATGGAATGTCCGTAACATAGAATTAGTTTAGATTTATTTTCTACATTCTCTTTCTTTCATATTTTAGATTTCCTTTCTACATTTTCCTAATTCCTAGACTATATGGTTTCTATTATTATATGTTTGATTTATTGTTTTTTGTTGCCTACCATGCATTCAAAATCGAGATATAATTAAATTAAGTATTGATGCAAAAGGAATATTACTTTCTTTAGAGTTTGAAATAACTAGTATAAAATATGACTAAAGGACTATGAGAATAAAAATTAGTATTTATTAATCAATTATCCTTTAAGAGATTAAATTACCCAAAGTTTATAATTAATTTTATAAATTTTCTAGTCATCTAGGAAAAGCGGGATTCGAGTTAAAAAATAACATAAGGTTGTTTTACTATATCATGATTATTATCAAAGAGGAGTTCCTAAATGATTTTGTTTTATTAAATATTTAAATACTGCTAAATTGGTTCTTAAACCTCTAAAGGATTCTTAACAAAACATTAAACTTGATGAAAACATAAGGCCTTCCATAAAAGGTGATTTTATCATTTTGGTAATCGCCACCAGGGGATATGGACACTTTATTAGAAGTGGAGAAAGGACATAAAATGAACCAAATGTATCTTTCTTAGGACTATAGACACTTGGTTGGCAACAAAGCAATGCCCAAGATGTCACATCCCATAGTTTTTGTCTATTTTTAAAAAGTGATAAGTCATAAATGAGGGGTGGATTATGAGAGATAAAGGATAAACTCAGGTGCATAGATGTATATGTAACCACATGTGTGTATGCATATCCTAAAAAGGATTTTCACACTCAATTGTAGTTGCATGTACATCCTCACAACAATTTTTGTCTCTCGTCACTCGTAATGTACTTTGTATTTACAACATATTATTGTTTGCTTTTATGTTAAATACCCTTGTGGTGCATAGTTGGACTATTGGTTGTTATAACTTTTCTTATGACTAAGGTATTTGGTCCATGATATTTTATTGCTTCTTATCTTGGTTTTTGATTAAATGATTAATGTATAAATTGAAATTATAAATTAATGATAATGGATGATGTTATTGTAATGTGCACATGTACTTTGAATAATGTTAAGCTATGTTACGAGATAACATTTCGTGGTCTAGTGTTGATCACTATTAAATAAAAAATTGTAAAGTTTGTGAAAGTGCATTGAAAGCCTATAATAAGTTAAAAATAAGTATAATGGGTATTTGAACTTATAAGGTTTAAAGATAAAGTATGGTGGATCATCAATATTAAAGGAAATTTATATATTTCAATGCTTACACATAAACCCTGTCATGGTAAGTTGTAATAGGTATGCATGTATTTAATTTAATGACTATAAACAAGAATTAATAATATGGACTTCGGCCTTGGCTATGTTAATAGGTTTCTTATGATTATGAGTCTTACTTTGTAATTACATTCTATTTGATAAAGTTATAGGCATTAAGTCGATAGGTATTATATTGACCTCATGGCATATTACTTGAATGATATATGCAAAAATTAGGATCATACTCTAGTAGCATTGCTATGATGATACTAATGTCTTTACAATGCAACTAAGTTTTTAAACTTGGTTGGCGGTTATTAAATAATAGCCTACATCAGTATAAATTCCGCATTATGTTGTTACATCTGTTGGTTCGTAACTTCAAGGGAATACCAACATAGGCATAAGAGTGAATCTTAATAAGAAAGGTAAGAGGACCATACTAATATTCACTTTGGAACTAGATTATATGATTAAGGAATGATATTGTAACTACAAAAGTTTTAAGGTGACCATGTTGATCTTATTAACGCTTACAAGGGGCCTAGACTAATTGACTAGGCTATGTTATGATAAGCTAACATATAAGTGTTAGAATAATAATGTCCACCCTTAAATATATAACTTATAAAACAGGGTCATAAATATTAAGGAGGCTTAAGCTAAGGTTGACATGCATTTAGAATTATTATTTTTGAAATTTATGTTGAAGGGCATTAATATTTAGGCCTATGCAAGGCTAATCTATGTTGATGGAATTTAAATCCTTAATTTCCTAACCTATGTTGAAGGGCATAATGGTAATCTAACCATTTTTATCTTATTCATATTGTAAATATTAAAAGACCATTAATGACTCACCGTCAACTATTTAAAAGGGAAGAACTAAGTATAGGTGACATGGCTAATTTGATTGTTAACCTTTGGAATGAAATTGTTTTGTGAAGTTTAGTAGCACTTATAAATTTGAAAGGTGGTTTTGATGTAGTTATTTTGGAGGGAATTATACATTTCCCTCTCATGCATTGATTGTATTGAATAAGGTTATGGATTTTAGGGAATGCATGTAATGTTTTTGTAAAACTCGAGTTGTTTATGGACTATTGTGATTTCTTGTTTCAATGGTTGTGGTGAGAGCTTTGCATGCTCAAATATCTCCTATTTTAAAACCCTCTGTTATTTTCTTAAACAATTGCATGTTTTTTTAACTATAAATGGATATATATGTGTGAAGCATTAATAATTTGGGTCTAACAAATATTCATGAATATATAGGGAGGTCTTTGTTGTTGAGAAATCAATCTTGGGTATGTACTTATGGAGGAAATCTTGGAAAATAAGGAGAAGAAGATGGCTTCCATTCTCAAGAATCATTTGTACTATTTCACCCCTAATGTATTTTTCCATTTATTATTTTCATGGATAAAATTTGTGTAATAGTTCTGTGTTGATCTCGATGGTTGATTTTTATGTGGTTATTTTTTTTATTTGGGTATTGTCATTAATGAATATTGATACATGGATATATATATTTATATGAGCCTTGAAAGACACAACATTGATCAGTAATCGTGTGTTATATCATTTTGGATATATTAATATATTTATAACTCTTTGCGAACCAATGGCTTACATTCTCGTGGAACACTCAAGTACTTTGGGTTTCTATTAATAAGATTATGCTAAAGTTTCTTATGTAGATTAGGGTTTCTAGATAGTATATTTTATGTAAGTAATGTTTTTTTGGTATTCATTATTCAGCCCAATTGGGACCGACTCATAGTTATATATGAGGACTATTATTTATAAACCCATTTGGGTTTTCCATTCAACCCAGCTTTTACTAGAGGTTACACTATGTTCTTATGATTTAATTAGCAATTCCTAGTTTGAATCCTTACAAGATTAAAATGGAAACTCTTTTAGTTATAAAGGATGATTAATACCTCTTTTGATTGGTCTCCAATAAATATATTATTAGTTTAAAAGACATGGATTTGTGGGCGAATCCATGGATCTAAGCTTCATAACCATGAGACTCTATTTAAAGGAAATAATTACTAAAATGGCATGGGTGTGATTATCGAATAGTTGTTACGATTTTGGATGGTACCTTGATACCAAATCACTTATGTATGGATGTCATTTTAATGAATAAGTCACAAATATTATAGGCTTTGACTTGTTTAAGGTAGGTAAAATTACCTTAGATCATTCGAGTTGTTACGAGATCACTTGGAATTATTAGGTTTATTTTAGTGAATTGAAGTCACATCTGTATGGCATGACATCGTAATATCCCTTGTACTATTGACCGGGATCTTAGGATTTCATGCTTAACTAGTTCAAGTGCCTTTCCCTTAAGAGGTATTTTTGGTTGGGTTGTGATGGTTTTTTAACCGAGAAATGTGGTTTAGTTCTATTTTTGGATAAGGAATTCATAGGCTAGGAACCTTTTGTAATGATTAAGGTAAATAGGCCTTAACTTAATTTTTTTCGAACTCAGTATAACCTCATTTCAATGATATCAATATTACTATGATTATGCAATCCACATTTTTTTGGGTCAAGCTATTTGAATAGTCTTCATTGCAGGATGTGGAATCATAATGTGGTTTTTTATTTGACTGTAACCCTTCATTGTATAAGGTAATGTGGTGTTATTATGAGATAAGTCGATTATCGGCTATAATGTAAATATTATGGATATCCATAAGATGTATCTACCTTGTCATTGAGTATAGTGAATGTTACCATAAGACATTATGGATATAAGTTGTGTGATTAAATACCTTCTTGGTGATTATATAAGTTAATTTGAAATTATATGAAATTGATTTAATTAATTAATTTATAATATTATGTTGAGAAGGAATGGTTTAGGTGACAAGCTGATATGAGTTCATTTATTTACATTTCTATCTTTAAGCATGTAGATAAAGAAAAAGTAAACAGATTAATGTGGAGGAAAATTATTATCTTAAGAAGTTAATTATATGATTTAATTTATCACAATATTTCATTTCTGTAAATATTAAATGACATAAACCTTTAAGGGGGAAATATAAAATATCATAATAGTTCATATAGAACTGATAATGTACATTTTTTGCATTATTAATTTTAGTCGTAGGTTTGAAATATTTCCGAATTAAGAAAGGGAACTAGATATCGAAATGCATGAATATTTAACAATAATTATGAACTAAATACTTATACTTGATTGTAAGAAAAATAATGTACTTGTGTCTAATTTTCTAAGGAGGCATTTGTGACATACTTGATTATTTGTATCTAATCTATATTGATGTAAAAGAATGCAATTGCATCTGTCAGAAAATGAAATATTCCAAAAATATTGGAAGAGAAAGGCCTTAGAGCTTACTATATTCCTGATTATATTTATATGCCATTCTCTTGTTGGCTATGCTACTTGTATTAAAGATGAAGTTTTCAAAATTAAGATATGTTTATTACAACATTTCTTATGTCTTTCATGGTTTGTTGATAACCACTAAGTATTTGATGAGTGATTATGAAAATATGATTTCTTATCTGGTTATGTGCTACTGCCAAAAATATTTGAATGAATTGGTACTTATATATTCATAATTACAAGTATACATATACCTATTTGTTAGACAGTAAGGACATAATTTGATGAAGATATCAATTTATGAAATGATAGATAAGATTATGTTTCAATTTGTTGGTACTAATGGTACCTATTAAGTGATCGATATGAATTATCATGGAGACAATAGTATTATTGTTATGTTATCCTTATAAGCATATGGAATCTACTACTATTGACCATACAATATGTTTATTTGAAGTGATAATATTACTGTATAATATGTCCTTATGGTAAGGAATAAGTTTAGAAAAATAGTGATAAAAGATAAAGAGCTTGATCAAGCTAAGTATGAATAGAAAAATAAACAGCTTTATGTGATCTATATTTCTGTACTTTGAAAAAATTGTTTGGGCTGCATCAACAAAGTATTTAATGAGAATTCACAACTTATGGGAAGGCATACCTATCTTTAGTCATCATTATTAGCCAATGAATAAATAATGGAGGTAATGAGTCAAAAACAATTGATCGTCTACCTAGTAGATACTTCGGTATAAGGGTTGCTAACGAAGATGTTATAAACCTAATTTATAATGGAATTAATCCAAGGAGATGATTTCTAACATCGTGTCAAGTAGATACATGATTAGGTTGTATTAATGTATATATACCCTGAATTTAGAATGAGGAAAGATACATAGACTTACACTCTAAAGGCTTAGTATATCTGGTGCTAAGCAAGGTGTTAAGAATAGGTTGAATGATGAAAAAAATATGACAAATTCTACTGCCTTCTACCATTAGTGACACACAATTACGTGGTAGAGTACCTTCATGAACAACCAATTCACGATGGTACAAAGTGAAGTACTTAGGTCTTAAACTAATGTAGTTGACCTATCTAGGAATGAATGCATGCTTTGTCATTAATGAGATAATTGTAACTTATATATATATATATATATATATATATATATATATATATATATATCATTGATGTACCTTGGTCATTATCAAATGGAACATAATAATTTAGGAGTACTTAAAGGTACAAAATTACTTGTTTATCTTAATAAACTAAAATCAACCTAGTAAATAGGAATAGACATTAATGAATGCTTAACTTGTTAACTATGAACTTAATGATTTAAGAAATGGAAAATAATCCATATAACTAAACA
The DNA here is from genome assembly GCA_018340775.1 of Taxus wallichiana var. yunnanensis. Lineage (NCBI taxonomy): Eukaryota > Viridiplantae > Streptophyta > Pinopsida > Cupressales > Taxaceae > Taxus > Taxus wallichiana. The sequence goes on from CM031234.1 coordinate 107,294,844, forward strand.
AAGTGATTAGGTGATATGAAAAGTTCCTAATGACGAGTGTGTCATCACGAACCGAGCATGGCATACATGTCTCTAAAACTTTGATCAAAGTAGTGTAAGTTGTTGATTACACTGTCCTGATTTCACCAAGATCTAATGTGTAGGGATACCAGATGGGATTCAATTGGGGATACCTATGTATACACTTAGAAATCATCACTTGATTATCAATGCCTAAAAAGGAAACCAACAATATACCTTGTATACACACTTGTAAAGAGTAATCTATGAGGGGACGGTTACTAACCGACTCATGCAGCTGCACATGGTTTATGATTGTTATCAGATGGATTGAATTTAATATTTATACTAGATTTAAATGTTGAGTATTTAAATCAGGGAAACTTAAAGTTAATGTAAAGGAAATAAAAAATAAATAAAATGAGTATTCTAGTAGAGAAGCATAATAATGAGGATGTTACACAAGCACTCCTCTCCTTGATACATCCTAAAGAAAATAAATAATGAAAAGAAAACTAGATAATGAACTATTAAATGATCTTCTTGTCTTAGAATAACATCATTTTTCAAGTGGAACAAGGTTAATGAATACACATCACACATAGATATCATTTCATCTTAAATGTCTAGACTTAATAAGTCACTAAGTATTAGTATGTATTTTATTTCAAAATGTGTGCTTGAATTGGAAATACTTAGTCTTACATTCATAATATTTCATTAGTTCTCTCTAATTACAGATATCTTAAGTTCTAAATAATTAGTAGTAATTTTACCATTGATTCAAAATTTTGTATTTGCATAACACCTTCCATTTTTAAAATGATTTCCTTTCAAAATAGGGACCCTCTTTTTGTAAATAGGTGAGTAATATTTAAGTATCCAACATTGAACTTTAAAAGTTCCTTCTTGGCCTAAATCATTGTTTAATATTCTTATTTTGAAGTGTATTCATTTTTACACCCACCAAAGAACAAGGGAATCCCATGCACACCGACCTATCACCCAGCAGGCACTAGGCACTTACCTGAGGAATGCGCAGTGCCGAGTCTCTCCTTTATGTGATTTTAGTGGGAAACATCATCTATGATAGGAACTTAAAGAGAGTAAGTGGAAATGAGACATGTAATCATCATAGAGCTCAAAATAACTTCTAGATTAATGCAGTCATTCTAAATAGAAAGATACTTAACAAATTATAGGACTGAACCAAAACAGAAAGGAAAATGCATAAGGATTCATATTCATTCCATAAACATACATGAAACAAAACTATGAAGATATATGTATGGACCAGAATCATTAATGATCATATTCAAATAATTTGGTAACCTCATTACATCTATTAGATCCATTACAGAACATCATAGTAAGGCAGACCAAGTCATACATCATAACTATATTTACATCCCTTAGCTCTTAAAAAGAAAATTTACAATCCCAAGCCCCTTGATGCATCCTTCTCCTATATTTCATCTACCCAATCCAATACAGCTCCTCACAATGTTTCTGAAGATCTCCTCTCTCTATTGACATCCCCTTCTTAATTCCTCTACAGACGCTTGTATTTATAGGCCCCTTGAACTTCCAACCCACCTTTCTAAGGCTTCATATCCATCACTAAGTGTCCAAATGTGGTCCTCAATTAGAGCATGCTCCTCTAGGATTGAGCTCTCTACTCCTTTCCATGATGGTCTTCTAGAAGCTTCCATCACAGGGAATATTCCTTCCTAGGACAACCTGACACCATGTTAGCACCTTATCCATTCATCATGCATAGGCGGGTCATGCTTTTCTTGTGTCTTTCCCGATACACCAAATATGGTTAAGTCCCGAGACCTTATTCTACCAACACGTATCACGGGTCCTTCTAAAACCCTCCTAGGAACCTACCTTGCGCACCTTCTCCTTACACACCCACCCCTCAACTTAGGACTTGCACACTCATGCACATTTTTATACTTAGTCAGTATTTTAGGGCCCAACATCACCCCACACTTTACCTGTTCTCTTCCCTCGAGAACACTTATTCAAAGAAATAATTACAATAGACTTAACCCCTTGGAAAAATAAAAAGGGAATGAAGAATTAGGAAAAATGAAAGAATGGGGAATTGTTGTTATTACTCCAACAAAATAGGAAAATATCTTTGCAAATCAGCCTCCAAATTGTTCCTAGCATCGACTTCATTTTTTTGCTCTTTGGCAGAGTTTTCCAACTAGGGCACTTACGTCCTCAAAACCCAATCCATTTCCTTGAGTGTTAAATGTTTCAACCACTCCTTATAATTCCTTTCCCACATCCTCAAGCACATCCATCCTCCTTGTAATTTGTGGGTACAACTCCTTCACTAGTTTTTAATTGAACCTCGTAAGGTTTCAATGGCTTCTGACTTCTTCTCAACCTTGGATAAGATCCTCTCCCACTCTGCTCTATTTCCTTTGTTCTTCTCTTGGAATTCCTTGAGCTCTACCTCATGAGTGGAGACCAGAATACTCACCAATCTATCTTTTTCTGTCTAATTTTCATATGCAGCCTCAGCAGTATGGGTAATAATTTTCACATCAGCAAGAACCTTGTTGTACTCGGCAATGATTGCAACAACCTTTAATTTTTCCCCCTTCTCCAGGCATGTTGCTACTTCTTCCATGGATTCTAAGGCCAGAATTAAGTCTTCAGGCACTCAAGGAAGATCCATATGTTTGTACGAGTGGTGTTACGTTAGAATTCTTTAAAATTATGGCATCTCGTGATGGATTCTACCTTCTTGTATACCTTACGCACCCTTGATTTTTCTTCCCTTAGTTCACGCTTTAGTTAAGTGCTAATTAGTTCCTCCTATTTTAAGTCCTTGGTCCTTTCCTCTAGCTCTTCTTCCCTATTTTCTAGCTCTACCTCTAGAAATTTTACCCTGTCATTCCTCCTAAATAACCTAGCTTCTAGTTCAACCAAGACCTTATTTAATGCATTACATACTTGTTCATCCGAGATCTATTGAGTGTTCACCAAGGGGTTATATCCTTTTGACTTAGGCATCTTCATTATTGCCCATTGACTTACCTCTAACTCGGCTCGTCTATGTGGGACTCAATTTCCCAAGAAATAATTTTCCTCGTCGAGGGTATGCACCTTCTTCATCAAAAGACTTCATTTCCAAGAGTTAATCCGTTAGGATTGTGCTTTGGAAGCATGCAGAAACACCTTGTTTTGATCATCAATATAGCTCATTCTTGGTATCCGGATCTCCAAGCGCTTCCCTCCTATGCACAAGCCCTTAGGAATAGTTATCTTTAGATTGGGGCATCCCGTGCTTTGCTATGATCTTTCCCTATGATTTCTTCCCTATCTTCATTCATCACTATATCAATGTTGTGCTCCAACTCTTGTTCTACTAAGGCTTCAATGATTTTCGTTGCTTCTCTTTCTGCCACCTTGTTTACTTCATCCTTAGTGAGGCTTGGAGTCCTCTGATTCTTCATGCTAACCTCTTCACTTCCTCCCATTTCTTGGGTGCCCTCCTCCTCCTAGCTTCCCTTCCTTTGCACAAAGTGATAGTCATTCTTCTCCTCTTCGCCTTCTTCTCCCGAATTGTGCACGTTGAAAACAAGTGGTTCTTGGTCCCCTTCAGGTTCATCTTCTTCATCATCATCCCTCTCACCCCTGTATTTCTCCAAGCTCTCTGTGTCCTCCAAGTCATCCTCCTTTATCACCTTCTGTTTCTTCCTAACTGGGGATTCTAGTATAGGAGATTCTACTTTATATTCTTCCTCCTATGGTGATTTATCCTTTAATAGGATTTTATTAATCTAACACCTCCTCTTTGACTCGGGGACATATTCTTTCACATGTAAGTAATTGTTCTAGTTCTTTTTCCCAAGGTTCCCACCATTTTTGTATCTTGGACACTTGGTGCCTTTTTATTTATCTCTTCCATCTCCTTTTTCTTGGGTGCTATCTTCTTTCTACCGATTAGGTCTTCAGGTATAGATATCTCGTTTTCAAGATAAGTGCCCTTCTCAAACATGGGCCTTATGTGAAGGTATACACGCACCGCAAACCTCCTGTATAATAGGTAGATTCAGAGGTTTCATCATCTAAACTTCATGTGATACGTAATTTTCCACATGCACATGCTTGTTGGGGTAGAAAAAAGTCCTGCGCATCTCCCTATGGTCCCGATCCATATTTCCAAGGTCAAAATTCATCTTATTAGATTCCTTGAATCTGTTTACCCCTGTCTAGAAGTACTGAGCAATGAAGGAAAATAAAAGTTTACACCATGGGCTCATGCTTTCATCAACCAAAAAAATCTGCCAATGCGAAGTGTTGGTATACTGCGAATTTAACTTCTCCCTCTGTGAGCTTTGGAAGTTATTGTGGGATCCTCCACTCTATCCCGAAAACATTCCTCAAGTGCATATACCATTTCTCAAGACACACCTTTTGAACAACCATTATGGTATCGCAAGTATATTTCTCGAATTTCTTTGTGGGTGAGGGGTCTTCCTTTGGGTACTCCCAAATGAACTTATCTGCCGCATCTAGCACTCTAATCTCTAAAAACACAATAGGTAAGAGGACATTTCAGAAAAGTATATTTTTACCTTCCTGTATGCTATTGATGATCTCATCCATGATGTACATGGACAAGTTGTAGATGGTGCCCTTTGATATCCCTCTACAAACATTGAGCCATGACTTGTTCACTTGTGTCCACCTCTCTTGGTCATTAAGTTTGGTTACCAAGCATGCAACCATTCTCATCACCGGGTCCTAGATATCCGTAATATAAAAGTACCTTGACCCCTTCTTGTATGCAAATGCGTGACGGTTTCTTTGATGGCTTCTTTTTCACAAAGGTCATCCTTTATATCTTCTCATTCATAGATGAGACTTGTGAATTTTGAAATTAGTTGAGGAGTTATGTGCATCTTACGGCCTACAAAGTGAAATTGGTCTTTGTCTATGTGTGACATCATCCTCTAATAGAGGCACTCAGGCTTCCCAAAGTAGGGAAACTCATAGAGTTAAACAATCCTATTTTCTCCATCTTCACTTTTACTTTGTCGCTATAAATGGGTAACCCTTCTGGTGTCCTCTTGTTTTTCGGGAACACTAACTCAGTGCCATTTATTTTTTAGTCATGTTTGTGTGATGGTTATAATCACTTACTGTCATGTTTCTTAAATGGGACTCCCACTCCTTTCCAAGCAAAACCCCATCTGGGTACTTGTATTTCTACATACCATTCTTCATTGGTACTTGCGGTAGTTTCTTGTTGTTTTCCCTTGCCCTTGCCTTTTCCCTTTTTAGGTGTTACAACTAGTTTCTTAGGTGTCATTATGTAGGTTATCTTTTCAATTCAACTTCTCTTTCTCTACTTCTCTACCCTTTCCAAGATTAGATCTCAAAATTTGTGAAGAAACTCATTTTTCAACCTGTGCCCTAGCTTCCAAACCCTCACTGGAATATCCCTTTCACAAGACGATGCTTCTCCACAACTCTCTCTATGCCCGTGAACTATTTCCCTCCTAGTTTATAGATCCAAACTAGTCACTCACAATTAAATTTTTCCAATTTTTCTTCACACGGATCAACTCTGGAAACCCTAGTTCACAAAATATCTTCCTTCTTCATATTCGCAATGTCCATAATGAAATGCTCGACCTTCTATTTATAGTTTTTCCTACTTTTTAGCATTAAATGCTACCTCACCTACCACCATACTTCAACTCTTAATGTAGCTTTTTAAAAAAATTGAATTTAGCACTTTAACTCACGCACCAAACCTTGTGTGGACAATCCCCCAATCTTCTAGTGTGTAACCAATCCATCTTGATAGGAGACTCTTGTGCGTGTGTCACTAGCACCAAAATTACTTCCATCATGATTTTTGGTCTCACCTACCTCATGTTGATTTTTCACTTCTTCCTCTCTTGTATGTGGATTCACAATGTAGCCTTACCCTGACACCAACCATCCTTTTTCACCTTTTCTTCCATGCACTTCCTTTCTCAAGGACATCCAATAGAGATTTCAAATGTAATCCTTCTTGGTTCTTCACACTTTGCACTTTCCTCCACATTATTCTACCCCACACTAAAATGATGTGTGGTCCTCTGCGCATTCACAACCTTTGAAAAAGTAATGAGGTTACCGGTGCCCAAGGCACAACACAAAAATAACAATGAGAAAGGGAAACACAAGAAAAGAAAATGCATTAAGGGAAATCCTAAACTAACTAGAAATACTACCTTATTACAAACACCAAGAAGACTTATTTATAGTAGGGCTTCAACCTACTCCCATTGAAGTGTCTTGGAAATCTCGTTCCATCCATTGCTTATAACTGGCATGCGCCTGAGTCAAGAATGTATGAGATGATGTAGGGACCCAACCAATGCACCTTCAACTTCCCAGGATGGCACAAAAACTTTGAATCATATAGTAAGACCATCTATCCAACCTCAAACTTCTTGTTCTTAATGTGATGATCATGCCATGCCTTTTGTTTTGACTTTTTAGTTTTCTGGTTCCACCTAGCAAGTGATCATTTTTCATCTAATTGCATTAACTCGTCAATTATTTCTTCCAATGCTTATTTGTCTCATCGCTAATCCTCTTGTTCATGGTATACACAGAGAACGTAACATGAATTCAGCTAGTAGGATAGCCTCCATGCTAAACACTAATTGAAATGGTGTGGCCTTATTTAAGCTCTTGTAAGTTTTCCTCTATGCCCAAAGAACGGATGATACTTTGTCATCCCAATCATGTCTACTAACATCACATATCTTAGTCAACTTGTGAAAAATTATTTTGTTAAATTCCTCCACGGTTCCATTTGCTTATGGATGGTAAGGGGTAGTCTTGTGATGAGCCACCATTAATTATGCTAACATAATCCTTACTTGTCTCATTCAAGAAATGTGTATCCTGTAACTAGTCAAACTAAAAGGGCATCCCTACCTTGTAATAATATACCGTGATATAGTCCTACACGCGGCTGGGTGCATAGGGCCTATGAAGTATGTAGCCCACTTTTCGAATGGCTTGGTGCAAGGAATAGGGAACAAAGGAATTTCATCTCTTCGCCCTAGTCTTCCCATGTGTTCATAATGGTCACATGCCTTGCAATATTCCTTGAAGTCTTGATATAGGTCTCCCACCAAAATCGACCATTAATATCTTGCATTCGGTGGCGTCACCCGCATAGTGTCCACATGTACTACCTCTATGCACCTCTTATATTATGGATAGGTGCTCATGTTCTATCACACACCGGCATAGAATCTCATCACGTCCTAAATTTTATAAACCCTCACTAATCAACTTATAGGGTGCGAGCATATAGATAACAAATTTTTATCTAATGCCTTCATCCCTTCCAACACTACACCTATCTTAAGAAATACTGCAATATCTTCTATCCTAATGACACGCATTACAACCTAAATAGTTGTGCATATGGCATGGTATCCTCAATTATTTGTGAGTCCTCCTTGAATCAATTCTAGACAAATGATCAGGTTTGGAATTACTTTTTCCTAGTTTGACAACCACCGTGAACTCGAATTCTTAGAACAATAGTACCCACCGACATATGTGCCCTTGTAGAATGGACTTGTTTACTAAATATTTCAATGAAATATGGTAAGTGTAAAATATAAAAGTGGTTGCTAGAAAATATTTTCTGAACTTGTGAAGTGTTTAGATTATTGACAATGCCTCATGCTTAGTTGTAGTATAATTCTGCTCTGAGGGTGTTAACTTCCTGCTTGCACAACACAAAGGATGATAAATAATCCCTTCACCACTATGTGCAAGTAATTATCTAATGGCAGTTCTTGAGGCATCAACATGAACATGGAAGGGCTTATCCCAAGAGGGGAATCATAGTATGGGCATGGTGACAGTGATCTGTAAAGTGTCGAATGTCTTCTCTACACATCTCAAAAATGAAAGGTACTTGTTGATGCAAAATCACAGCACCCCTGGATGCACATCAGGCTTCTAGGTTGATGTTCAGGCATCCAGTGTGATTGCACAACATGGAAACCTCTCTCCAAGCGTGGGACTTGTGAAACCAAGAGAGGAATCTCCAGAGAAGGCTGGTTCCTGCTCCTAAACTACCTGCCACAAGCTATTCCAGTGCAGGCAAGCTAATCTAATCCTAATCTAACCATGCCAAGGAGACAGAGAGAGAGAGAGAGGGAAAAACAGCAAAAAAGCCTACACTAAAATGGTGATACACTAGAGAAGGAGGATGTTGAACATCTATCAAAACTACCATGGGACAAAGAGAGGTGAGCAATGGGAAGGATGGACAGATGCATCACAGGCCCAAGGATAGATTTCACACAGAAAATGTCCCAAAACTCCATGAACATAGCTCCAAACCTGCAATGAACATTTAGACATGCACAGATACCTGCAAATGAAGAGAGGCAAGGAGAGAACAAGCAAAAACGAGAGAGGATGGACAGATGCATCACAGAACACGTTTTGTTGCTCCAGAAGTTTGCACAGAACATCATTCCATTAGTAAAAGGCAAAAATGCCATTACAGAGCAGGGAGGAGGCTCGAACTCCATTTTCAACCCTAGAGAAGAAAAGAAGGGAGGGCCGAGCCGAAAGAATGAACAACCTCTTTTTTTTAAAATGAGCCAAATCTGGCTTTTACATTGCATGGGTCGAGCCCAGGGGACAGAAAACGTGGGAAAACGTGCAAGCCCATTCCTCATTGACTGCAGATGCATTAAATCAGCATGGAGGATCTTACCAACCCATACCCTGTCACTTTGAGTGATTTTAGAGGAGAATGCGACCCATTTGTATTAATTTGGCTGCTAAAATGTCACTTCTGGCCGTGCAGAAGAAGAATGCGACCCATTAGCATTAAAACGGGTTGTTGAAAGGTCGCTTCTGGCCATTACCACACGTCAGAGCTGTTTCTTGATTTTCTCTCTTCAGACTACACCAAAACTCGAGATTGATCCCAGAATCATGTAGAGCATCTCAACAGATTTCCGTTGATATAAAGAACGTGGAAATCCGAGCTCTGGATCAAAAGATATGGCGATCTGAAGATTTAGGGCACGGAACAGACCAAGACAGATTTCGAAATATTTTCCCGCGCTTCGCCACCTAGACGACACGTGGCAGGCTCTGATTGGTCGCATAATTCTCTCTCCTCTACCTTTCGGTGGGCTGTCTTTTGAATTTTCCTTGTGGGCCCTAGCTGGGACACGTGGCGCCATTTCATTGGTTCGATTCAGCGCTCGATAACTCGCCCCTTTGACCTTTTGACTTTTTCTCCTGTGAGGACACGTGGCAGTTTCTGATTGGTCCTCGCTCCTTCGAGCTCCTTCGCGTACTTCGCCTCCATTTGTCCCAGATGTCCCATTTGATTTTGGGCCCTTTGTGCTCATTTCGGCCGGTTCGGGCATTTCGCGTCCATTTGTCCCAGATGTCCCATTTGATTTTGGACCCTCTGGACTCATTTCGCCGATTCGGCCGGTTCGGGCATTTTTGGCCCGCTTGTCCCACTTTGCTTCGGACTGACTTGACTTTTTTCGGGTTCCCGACTTGACTTTTTCGGCTGGTTCAGCCGGTTCACACCTTTTGGCCCGATTGTCCCATTTGCGTCCCTCTCAGCAGTTAGCCAATTTTTTCTCGGTCAAACCGGCATTTCGCGCCCGCCGCGTACTTTTGTCCCAGATGTCCCTATTGCTTTGCGGGCTGTTTGTGCTTACTTCGGCCGAGCCGGCCGGTTCGGGGCCTTCTTGTCCCAAATTTCCCGATCGCCCTAGGACTAGGACTTAGTCATTTTTATGATTTTTTCTGGATCAACCTACTTGCCTTTTGCAACTCTTTTTCGCATTTTCTCAGAGCTTGCTCTTTTCCTCTCAGACAGGGAACTTAGAAAATATTTGAGGGGACTCTAGCAACATGATTTTTGGCCCCGAATCAATCAATTTTCCTGGGACTTGAATATTCTGATGCATGTTATCAAAATTACCCAGGGGGGGTGAAATTTTGACAACAGTTTGGCGACTCAGTGGGGTCATCTGCCTGCTAGATGAATGATCAGTAGCCTGAAGCATCCATTGGGCATGGAGTCATGAGTTGCAACCTGCAACTGATCTGAACTTTGAAAACCTCCCTCTGAGCCACTTGGAAACCCATTGAACCTGGAGTGTCTTCACCAAGATGCCACTGAAATGAACTGTGCAAGAGCAGAACCAGCAACACCAAAACTATGTACAAAACTGAAAATCATACATGCCCCAAATGGAACATGCAGAGTGTGCACAAGCACTTCTTCTACTGAAAGCAAACCTACCTACTCTACTCTAACTGGAAGCAAAGGCAAGCTAAACAAACCCTGCAACTGGTTGTGAGAAATAGCTTCCTTTCTTCAAAATTGGCAGCCATGCAATTGATTTGGCACTGATCATGGCTGTTTGGATGGATGGAAAATCAACAAGAAGCTGGTCTTCTATCCAAATCATCAAGGTATCAATCAAAATCCAATACCTCTTTTAGTTGCTCTCGCATTTGGATTGAGAGGTATGGCAGCTGATCCTTGGTACTTTGTAGCTCATCCTCATGCTCAGAAGCAAGCATGACTGGTTGTGGCTTCTCCTTTGGCTCCAATGAAGCCAAATACCTGATTGGGCAAGGTCTGATCCGTTTGATATGCCCATAGCTCTGATTTTCAACTCCAAGAATGGAGTCTTCTTGTAGACCCTCTTGAATGGATGGTGTGGAAGAAATGGTGAAATTCTTCTGTCCTTTCTCTTCCTCCAATGAATAACATGGAAGATAAAAATCTTCCAATCTTGATCCCAAAGAGCTGCTGTAAGATGCAGGCTGCTGCAAATGAAAGCTCTCCTTCATGGCAGCAGGCTCTTGTGTTTGGAATGTGGGTGATGAAAGAGAGAAAGGTGAAAGCTCAACCGGTTCTCCTCCATCAAAACAGCCTCCAAATCGGCAGTAAACCGCCTCATTCTTTGGGCTCTCGCTCGTATTCAACTTCCTCCGTGGTGTCCTCTTGATGTGCAACTTGACCACCATGGTTTGCTTCACTTTCTCAATATTGAGTTTGAGAGATCAAACTCATCTTCAAGATACTAGAACTTGAGAGAGGTGAAGTAGAAAGAAGAACTGAAGGTTCTCCTGTAGCCTGCTTTGTGCTCAAAGCCCTTGGATCTGCACTTTTCTCCTCCACAGCTAGGATGTGCTCCTCTTCTTTTAGATTTGGAGCAGCTTCTCCTTCCTCTAATGTTTGAAGACAATCTTGCTCTTGATTGAACTCCTCCTCCAGCATGAAGTTTGTCAAGTCAAACTCTTCAATTTGCTGCTCTAGAGGACAAGTTGGGACTGCAAGATCTTCTTCTTCTGCTGCAACCAAATCAGTCCTAACCACCATTTGTTCAACCTTAGCCTCTTCTGTAGGCTTAACCATCAAGGGGATCTTTGTCATCCCAAATTTGGTAGCCCAAACCTTCAAGTCATCTGTCATTTCTTTTCTGTTGGGCTCCTCTTCTTGCTGTCCTTGATGACTGATTTTTTCAATTCCTTCTTCCCCATATGAAATTGGGAATGCAAGAGGAGGAATGGGTTGAAACTCAACCGATTTTACACTTTTTTGTGGTGGTGGAGGCAGTGAAACCTCTTGTTTCTTTGGAGGAGGGGGTATTTCTGTTAGCTCTTGTGGAGGGGATGACTATTTGGAAGGGAAAAGGAAAGAAGAATCGAGATGAGGTGGAAGACTGAGAGGTGGGGAAATGGATTCAACACTTGGGACAGCAGATGGAGGGTTTGAAACTTGACACTGCTGAAATGAAACAGATTGGGAAAGAGGAAAAGGAAAGGCATGAGATGGTGTGCTTACCCGTTGACAAGGTTGCTGAATACTTCTCTCATACACCTCTATTTCTTCAATCCACTTTGCAAGCAAAGGCAGCGTTGCAATCATGAAGTCAAGCTTCTCCTGAGGGCTGTAATGCCTTGGAAAAGGTCCCACCCATGGACAGGGTGCTCCATAACCGATTCCAAAAGCTTTCATCTGTGCCTGAGCCCTGGATTGCACTATGTTTACCTCCATCTTTGGATTTTCTCCAATAGACCAGCATCTTGCATCTGATTGTCTTCATTATATGCATACTCTTGCTCTTGGAAAGCTCCATAGCCAAACTGACTTTGGCACTGCTGTTCATATGAATATGCATGCTGATCTGGAGGATTTGTAAAACCTGTTGGAGGTGGAATATACTGCTGTTGTTGATATGAAATCCATGATGGAAATGAAGTCATGATTGCACAACTTCAAAGAATGAGGAAGAATGAAAGAGATGGAAAGAAGGATGAATGGAAAATGAATGAAAATGAATGGAAAGGAAGGTCTGCAACTTCAGAGATGGTTGTTGACCAGATGGAGTCACCAGATGTGTTTGCAAGTGCCTCCAAAGGCTGAAATCTTCACAGGAACACATCAACCTGCAAAAGATGAAGTGAAAGACCTCTAAGGTCCCACCGGGCGTGCCAAAACTGTTGATGCAAAATCACAGCACCCCTGGATGCACATCAGGCTTCTAGGTTGATGTTCAGGCATCCAGTGTGATTGCACAACATGGAAACCTCTCTCCAAGCGTGGGACTTGTGAAACCGAGAGAGGAATCTCCAGAGAAGGCTGGTTCCTGCTCCTAAACTACCTGCCACAAGCTATTCCAGTGCAGGCAAGCTAATCTAATCCTAATCTAACCATGCCAAGGAGACAGAGAGAGAGAGAGGGAAAAAACAGCAAAAGCCTACACTAAAACGGTGATACACCAGAGAAGGAGGATGTTGAACATCTATCAAAACTGCCATGGGACAAAGAGAGGTGAGCAATGGGAAGGATGGACAGATGCATCACAGGCCCAAGGATAGATTTCACACAGAAAATGTCCCAAAACTCCATGAACACAGCTCCAAACCTGCAATGAACATTTAGACATGCACAGATACCTGCAAATGAAGAGAGGCAAGGAGAGAACAAGCAAAAATGAGAGAGGATGGACAGATGCATCACAGAACACGTTTTGTTGCTCCAGAAGTTTGCACAGAACATCATTCCATTAGTAAAAGGCAAAAATGCCATTACAGAGCAGGGAGGAGGCTCGAACTCCATTTTCAACCCTAGAGAAGAAAAGAAGGGAGGGCCGAGCCGAAAGAATGAACAACCTCTTTTTTTTAAAATGAGCCAAATCTGGCTTTTACATTGCATGGGTCGAGCCCAGGGGACAGAAAACGTGGGAAAACGTGCAAGCCCATTCCTCATTGACTGCAGATGCATTAAATCAGCATGGAGGATCTTACCAACCCATACCCTGTCACTTTGAGTGATTTTGGAGGAGAATGCGACCCATTTGTATTAATTTGGCCGCTAAAATGTCACTTCTGGCCGCAGAAGAAGAATGCGACCCATTAGCATTAAAACGGGTTGTTGAAAGGTCGCTTCTGGCCATTACCACATGTCAGATCTGTTTCTCGATTTTCTCTCTTCAGACTACACCAAAACTTGAGATTGATCCCAGAATCATGTAGAGCATCTCAACAGCTTTCCGTTGATATAAAGAACGTGGAAATCCGAGCTCTGGATCAAAAGATATGGCGATCTGAAGATTTAGGGCACTAATGTACCAAGATTTTCGAAATTTTTCCGCGCTTCGCCATCCTGGGACGACACGTGGCAGGCTCTGATTGGTCACACAATTCTCTCTCCTCTACCTTTCGGTGGGCTGTCTTTTGAATTTTCCTTGTGGGCCCTAGCTGGGACACGTGGCGCCATTTCATTGGTTCGGTTCAGCGCTCGATAACTCGCCCCTTTGACCTTTTGACTTTTTCTCCTGTGAGGACACGTGGCAGTTTCTGATTGGTCCTCGGCTCCTTCGGCTCCTTCACGTACTTCGCCTCCATTTGTCCCGATGTCCCATTTGATTTTGGGCCCTTTGTGCTCATTTCGGCCGATTCGGCATTTCGCGTCCATTTGTCCCAGATGTCCCATTTGATTTTGGACCCTCTGGACTCATTTCGGCCGATTCGGCCGGTCGGGCATTTTTGGGCATTTTTGGCCCGCTTGTCCCACTTTGCTTTTGGACCGACTTGAATCTTTTTTTGGCGGCGGTTCGGCCGGTTCGACGCCTTTTTTTTGGCCCGATTGTCCCATTTGCGTCCCTCTCAGCAGTTAGCCAATTTTTTCTCGGTCGAACCGGCATTTCGCGCCCGCCGCGTACTTTTGTCCCAGATGTCCCTGTTGCTTTGCGGGCTGTTTGTGCTTACTTCGGCCGAGCCGGCCGGTTCGGGCCTTTTTGTCCCAAATGTCCCGACTGCCCCTAGGACTAGGACTTAGTCATTTTTATGATTTTTTCCTGGATCAACCTACTTGCCTTCTGCAACCTTTTTTCACATTTTCTCAGAGCTTGCTCTTTTCCTCTCAGACAGGGAACTTAGAAAATATTTGAGGGGACTCTAGCAACATGATTTTTGGCCCCGAATCAATCAATTTTCCTGGGACTTGAATATTCTGATGCATGTTATCAAAATTACCCAGGGGGGGTGAAATTTTGACAACGACTTTTATGTCCTAAAGGTGCGATGATCTTTGGATATCCCTTGATGAATATCCTATAGTACCTCGTATGTCTGAGGAATCCATGCACTACAATTTGACTAGTATGCTCCTCGATCCCAAAATGACTACAAAATTTTATGGGATCTACTAGTAGGCCCTCCTTACTATGATGTGTCCCAATAATGTTCCAAATGGGGTAGTAAAAACACATTTATTAATGTTGAGGATATCCTCAACTACTTTGAAACCTTTCAAACATCATCCTTAAGTTGTCACAATGGTCCTTTACTAACCCATTTATTGTCCAATAATCCAGGTAAACTTGAAGAAATTTATGGATAAAGTCATGGAAATCTTGCACCATAATGCGTGAGAAAAAAGCATGGACAGTCTTGACCCAAAAGGCATGATCAGTATAGGAAAAACTTCCCCACTTAGTGGCAAAATTTATCTTTCTCTAGTCCTCCTTCACGATCCTTACCTGGTGATAGCCCAAGAATCCATCTGTGAAAGATTAGAACTTGCGTCATACCACTCCCTCTAATATATCTTCAATAAATGGGGTTGGGAAAGGATCAATGATACACACTACATTCAAGTCCCTATAATTAACACAGATCCTTATCCTTCTATCCTTCTTGATGTTAATTACCATTGGACTTATCGACTCTAACTCTTTAATGACTTCAATGATACCTAAAGCTATCATATTATCTATTTCTTCCTTGAACTTTACGCACGAGGTTATGATTCATTCGGTATGGTCTCTTCTATATTGAGAACGCACCCTCCTTCAACTTAATTCTCATTTCCCTAGGGAATGGTAAACACCTTTGAGTTCATGATACCCACGTAGGAGTAATCCTCAAACTCTCACAAAATATAAATGATCTTAAAGACTTCTTTCTCTAACCAACGATTTCTAATGATTTCCTCCTTGGGTTCTACTCCTAAGCCGATGTTAACCTTTTTCATGTTTAAAGGTTTGTGGTAGGCGCACGCCCATTCATCAAAGCACTATCTATGACTTTGCGCATTCCTACAAAGTGGTTAACATCAAATTTCTCTTCTTCTTCTCCATCAATAACATACACCATCTTCCCCTTTTCTTTCTCTATACATGAGCACTCAAAGCGTATCTCTTCTTTTCTTCTTCGTCAAAGCGTGCTTCCAGACGGGTTCACCTAGCAATTCTTGTATTGTCTTCTTCCATGGCACTATCCCCTATTGTAAGGCACTTGATAACCTACAATGCCTTATGTACTGATGGCTTTGTATTCTGGTACTCGAATGTTTGAATGAGATCATCTGCCAATTCCTTCCAATTACCAGTTTGATTGTGCATCTTTGAGTGGATGTACCATGTGCATGCACAACCTTGAAGGGTGGAGTATAACTTATGGAAACACAATGAAGGTGGAAATTATTTTTCACTTCCCATCTAGACTGTCTCACATGCTTGGATATGGAAGGAAGTGGTCTCTTTACCATGGTAGTCTTTTATAGCCGTGCGCGTGTTGCTTCTACAAAACCTTATAGAGAGGGAAATTATTACCTTGTGCCATTTCAACATGTTCTCTGATGTGTTTCCCACCAGCGCAGCTTTGAGTAGGTTTTAATTGATAATTTCTCTTGTTTCCTTTTCATTTCTCCAATGGGCCTTAATTTCTTGCAAGAAATCTTCCAAATTAGCCCCTCCCAAGTAAATTAGTATTTTTCTTCCTTTGAGGTGTGGGACTGTACACACTTTTTCACCTTGGTTACCAATCCTCTTAAATTTCATCCAATTAACTCATAGGTCCCATGTGCCTAATTGTCACACGCCATGCTTGTGGTATCACTCAAAGACGGGAATCCTCAAACTGAATAACTTTTACGTGGGATGAATTATCTCTAGATCCCTAATTGAGCACACATATATTCTATCAAGGACTTCTTCTCCCAAAGGTTTAGTATAGGGTGTTAATTTTCCATCAGCCATGGGTATGATGACCCGTTCCTCCTCATTTTTAAAGCTTATGTATCCCTTTTTGAACCAAAGATCCACATTGTTCTTATAGCACCATGGGTGCCCAAGTAATGTTGGGAAATTTTCTTCCTCGGCGAGTGCCAAGACTTTGAAGTCCCAAGTAAACTTAGCCCCCTGAATGGTGATAGATGCATCTGTAAAACATTGATGGGCATTTCCTTAATTTTTTCACCATACACAACACATTCGAATATGGCTATAATTCGGTCTTCCCATCGATGCCATGCATCCAAGGTGAGTACATTGACCTCCACGCCTATGTCAATGAGGCTATTACTAAGGACCCATCCATCCATGGCTGCATTTAATGTGATCTCCTTATCATAATCAAGGCTGTGAGGGGGAAGTCTTACATATAGGAATTGCCTCTTGTGCCCTTTTCCGGTGTGTGGTACCTTCTCTCTCAACCATGCTCCTAGAAAGGGAATAATATTCTCTTGCCTTAACATTTTACATACTTCCTTGACCTCATCCAGGTCATACTTTGGTGCCTTGACCTTATTCTTTACTCCTCCCTCCTAGACTACTCCTTTAAACACTAGATTTCTCCTTATAAACTCAGAAAGATGTCAATGGTTTCTTGATATACCTCCTTCTAATGCGCGAGGTCAGGGAACTTCCCATGTACCACTTTTTCCCTTCAAACCAAGTTCTTCTACCTTGGCATTTCCTTTTCATGCATGGCCTCTACTCTTTTTGTTACCATAACATGTTCCAAGCCTACATCACGCATCACCCGTGGGATCCATAGGGTGTCAACCTTCTCGATGCTTACCATTTCAGCGCCCTTGTATTTCCAGTGTTGCTAAATCATGTGCTCAAACAACTCAAGGCACTCCTCATACTTGTGCTTCTTCCCGCACCATGAGCACTGTAATAAGTTTGGAAACTCATGCTTGTAGTGGTCTATAGATCCACAATTAAAACAGGTTCCATGTGGGAACTCACTTATTCCTCCTCCATGGTTACCACGACCATGAAATCCTCTATGAGAACTTCTTCCATGTGCACCCCCATCTGTGTGCTCCTCATAATGGTGGTCATCACCCTTAGAACTATTGGAAATGTTGGTTTGGCACACACCATGATCAATGGCCTCATGGATCTGGTCAATAAGCTGACAATCCTTAGTATCATGGTTCGTAGTAGTGCAAATCTTACAGTAGCAAGATAAATTCTTCCGAATTATGTGCTATAGCAAGGGACATCTACTCACATCATGGTCCCCATGAAAAATCTCACATTCTACTACTAGGTGTGTACTATCTTCCGGGGAAACTATCCTTGGCATGCCCTCTACTTCACAATCTATACACCACATTCCACTGCGAGTCTCATGAGCTAAGTTCACAAATAAATTTTCCAATTTCTTAGCCATAGCAGTGATTTGAGCTTCCATGAATGGGATAACTCCAAAGATCAATGCTCCTAATAGCTTCGATGCATAGGGAAGCTTCCAATGCCTTGTGCGGGTGCTCAGAAAGTCTTATGAGATAGTGCCCTTCTAAATGGGGTTGTTAACCCTCTAAAAACCATTCAGCATGTTGTGAAGGGTGGATTTCATATAACAACTTTAACAGAGATTCTTAAACCACACGTCATAATCCTACACACTCTCTACCATTCCCTATTGAATCTCCTTAAGGGCACTGATGCTCTTCTGTTCAAACTCAAGGATGTGGAATTCTACTAGGAAGAAATTTTTCAATGCAGTGTAATCTACCACTATTTAATGGGGGTCATACTTCCTATACCAGCTATGTGTGTGCCCTTGCAACATTATTGCATACTAGATGGCCTTCCTTCGAGGTTTTGATCCCCTTTACACGCCATAGTAACTCACACTTGTGAACATGCTCAGAGCATCTTCAATACCTATGTAATCTGGAAAATTTAAAGACATTTCAAAGAATAGTTAAGGAGGTGGCTAAGGCCCTTGTCCTCTCAACCCAATTCTTTGAATTCCTCTAGTGTCTCCTCCTCCACCGGATCCACTAGATCTACTGGCCCTATGCCTCCGGTGCGCGATAATGATTCCGAAGTGATCACGCCTAGGGTCCCCAATGTCCCATTGAACTATGCACCAACCGTCTATGAGATTATGCCATTGCCCAATGTGTGTCTCATGCCACTCCCCAATGCATTACCCAAGCTTAGTGTATTTTCAATTTTTCAAAAATTCCCCAAACACTAAAATGGTATCTACATCGATAGAAGTCCCAAATGAGAAATTGTATATCATGGGTGTAGATATGTCACTTCCACCGATACCAACTGGGTCAACAATACTCCTCCCTTGATTTGGAAAACCAAGCACCAAGGTTTGGTCACTAAGTGGGTTCAGATGCACGCCAATGAATCTTCTCTCTCTGTGAGACGAATCTCATTAGAAGCTAAAGAGGTCTCTCTTATGCATTTTCCAAGATGGGGTAGCATACCCTACTCGGGTTCCATGTCCTTTGCGTGAACCTCAAATCTTTCTGCAATGTCTACCTCCACATATCCATCACACTTACAACCTCACGTTTTCTAGCAATCTCCCTTTCATGTGCTTCACTATACTTGATTTGTCTTTCCTCCCTTTCTTTCTCGAGTTCAATATCTACCATCTTCCTCCACCATAAATTCCTCGCCCAATGCTTTGAATAGTTTATCCATCCATTGGAAATGCCTCTAAACTTAAGGTAATAATCAAGATATTCATTGCTAGAGGAATATCACGTAGAAATGATCCTCTGTGCTCTAGTAGAAATTCAAACTGAGTGAATTTTAGACAAGAATATGTGTAAATAGCGTATTCCAAGGTGTAGCTAGCCAACACTCCTTTCCACCAATGATCCACAACACGAGTCCACATCAGATCTACATCTTGTAGCCTCTAGTACTCTTCTTGGGTCCACATGTGTGATCTATAATACCAGCTTGATCTAGACGCATATGCCAAGAGCCATTCATACAACTCTACTGGGAAGCAACAGAAAAATGTTTCATACAAATCATGGTAGAGGTTCTCTTCTACCCATCTACGTGCATCAAACTCAGGTCCAGTGCTAAATCTTTGAGAAAATTCATCCTCCATGCTCTTAAACCATGTTTCAACACCTTCCAAAGTTAAATGCTCTATCATCACTCATTACACAGATCATGATGTATGTTATTTCCCACTATAACTTTGAAAAGAGGTCCCAAAAATGGAACCAAGATGTAGTCATTTTTACACCCACCAAAGAACAA
Source organism: Taxus wallichiana var. yunnanensis (assembly GCA_018340775.1). Lineage (NCBI taxonomy): Eukaryota > Viridiplantae > Streptophyta > Pinopsida > Cupressales > Taxaceae > Taxus > Taxus wallichiana. Next base: position 107,314,727 of record CM031234.1, read on the forward strand.
GGGAATCCCATGCATGCCAACCTATCACTCAAGGTGGGTTATGGGCACTCACCGAGGCACATGTGGGTGCCGAGTATCTCCTTTATGTGAGTTTTTTGGGAAACATCATCTATGATAGGAACTTAAAGATAGTCAACAGAAATGAGACACGTAATCATCATAGATCTCGGAAACGGCTTCTAGATCAATGTAGTCATTCTAAAAAAAATATACTTAACAAATTATAGGACTAAACCAGAACATAAATGAAAATGCATAAGGATTCATATTCATTCCATAAACATACATGAAACATAACTATGAAGATATATGTATGGATCATAATAATTAATGATAATATTCAAATAAGTTGGTAACATCATTACATCCATTAGATCCATTACGAACATCATATTAAGGCATCAAGTCATACATCATAACTATATTTACATCCCTTAGCTCTTAAAAATAAAATTTACAATACCAAATACCAAGCCCCATGATGCATCCTTCTCCTTATAGCTCCTCATGATGTTTCAAGATCTCCTCTTTCTATTGACCTCCCCTTCTTAATTCCTCTACAGAGCTTGTATTTATAGGCCCTTGAACTGCCAACCCACCTTTCTAAGGCTTCAGATCCATTGCCAAGTGTCCAGATGTGGTCCTCCATGGGAGCATGCTCCTCTAGGCCTAAGCTCTCCACTCCTTGCCATGATGGTCTTTTAGAATCTTCCATTGTAGGGCATATTCCTTCCTAGGCCAACCTGTTGCCAGGATGACACCTTATCCATTCATCATGTGTAGGTGGGTCACGCTTTTCTCGTGTCCTTCCCGATATGCCAAATACGGCTAAGTCCTGAGACCTTTTCTATTGGCATGTATCACGGGTCCTTCTAAAACCCTCCTAGAACCTTGCCTTGTGCGCCTTCTCCTTGCGTGCCCACCCTCAACTTAGGCCTTATGTGCTTATGCACCTTTTTGTACTTAGTCAATATTTTAGGGGCCCAACATGAAGTTTCTTATTATTCACACTATTTAGTCTAATTTTTTGTACTTGGGAAAAATTTGGCACTTGCAATTTAAAATTTGGTACTTCACACTTTGTGTTTGCGAGGACTTACAATTGACAATTTTATAATTATAGTGCCCACCTATTTTTCATTCCATTTTGGACTATGCTGACTCATTATACCCATTGTATTATTTTTATGGAGACATTTGATATTGTATTACTACCATTATTATTATTGATGTTGTTATATTATGTGGATTATATTAGCATTAAGATGCTAAATTATTTTGATAGGATATCTTTGAGGCATGTGATCTTGACGTATATTTGATCTTTTTATGGCTATTGATGTGATTTCATGGATATTTTTTTATTTTTATTAAGTGGTTTTCTTATAGATAAATTATGGATACATTGTCATAAAATTTTCTTATTACACTATATGGATGATCATAGTATGATTGACTTGATTAGCTAGTCTTTGATTTTGGTTGGATTATCGTCATAGTGCATGTGTGATATCATATCATTTATTTTCTTACATTAGACATGTATTATGTTTCATTCAAGTGTGCAGGTGATAGGTATTTATATATGATAAAGTGGGACTCAGGAAGGGAATCTCTAACTAGCACAATAGGCCATGATGGGCCAAATATCCTCCCCTTGTTTATTTTGTATTTTGTCCACTTTGTTTTGATTAAGGTTGGAATGTGGAAATTCTATCACCCCTTTTTATAATTATTATATTATTTAAGTTTTCTTTTTGAATTTTTACCCCCTTTGGTATCTCTTCTAGTTTATTAACTTAACCCCCTTCTCTTATTACTTATTTGTGTTGTTTTAATTCTAACCCCTTCCCACCTTGTGGGATTAGTTTGTTGTTAATTGTTTTGGTTAAAATGGGATTAGGGGAACCTAATCATGGATTATGTAAGCTCAAATACCCCTCATAAATTCCATATCTCTCCCAAAACTCAGATTTGGGAAAGAAGTGACATTTTGGAGGAGTAAAAAGTAAGCAAACAACATAAGAGCCCCTAGGATATACCTTGAAAAGAGCCCCTAGGCTATATAACTATGGGTGGGTGAGCTTGATTCAAGGATAATATAACCCATTTTTATATTTTACCTCTCTTTTAACCTCTTTAAATTATATTTCTTGGATTTGGGGGATTGATTTAGATTTGGGGTGCATGCTTCTCCATATGGAGATTGATTTGATTGTATTGGAATTATTATTTTCTTTTAATGAATTTTTGTTGCAATTTTGGGGATGAATGATTGGTTGAGTCTTGGGTGGAGGATAACACTTTTCACCCTCCCATTTGATTTATATTTGGGGCTACTTATTTATCATCACTCAATTTTGAATGTATGGGGGTTCTTCGAATCACGTTTATTTTACTTTTGGGATCTTTCTAGAGAAGAAGGAATTGCTTAGAGAGATTGGAATTAGACTATTCTTATTGATTTTTTGAGGTAATTCATCACTCTCAATTGATTATTAGTTATTTAATGAGGTTTTTCTTTCCTCCACGGTTGATTTTTTTATTTGAAGTTGTTGTGCTTGTTATTTTAATTGTTTTCTCCATCCACCATTGAGGGGAGTGGATTTAAGACTGTAATGGGAAGAGGGAGTTACCCATTATATTTTTCACCCTCATTGTTTAATGAGAAATCGTTTTAATTATTTTATTTCCCCTACATTTTTTTCTATATAGGAGATCATTTCCGTTTGGTTTGGAAATCATCTCCTATCTTCCTAAGAGATACCTACAAGCTTTGAAAAACCTTGAGAGATAAGGATAAATGGAGAGATAAGGATGTTTGGTGGGTTTTTGGCATACTTTGGTTACTTTAATTTTAGAAAAACTCAGGTATATCATTCTACCCTCTTCCCCATTGGTACAAACACGGATCTTCTAATTTTTTTTTTGGTAATTCTATGTTTCTTAAAGCTAATTTAAGTGTTGAAATCTCTTGGAATCCAATTTTTTTTTCGTTCCCTCATGATTCCTCTCTCCCATGGACTTGGTGGGAGGCTAGAATGTTATATTTTTCATATTAGAGGCATGTGATTATTCCAATTGGTTGGGTGGAAAACCAAGCCATATCTTATGGCCTACTAGGAATAATTTGTTTGTTGGTTTTAGGATCTAGAATGAGTCTTAAACATGGAGATGGACATGGAGAAAATAGTTTTGGGAGATGTTTTTGAAGTTGGAAATTTATAAAATTTTGGCATGTTGTCTCCACCTTGTGGAGGGATTTCTTACTTGTATTTTAAATTGTAATTTTCTCTTATGTGAACTTAGGTGAATGTAAAAAATGATTTGGTTTAGAATTGTAGTTTTGTTGACATCAAAAGAATATGTTTTCTTCCTTATTGAAAGAATTGGATGGATGATTTGTTTAAAGTGTAGCATTAAGTTAAGAGAATTTGATTTCACATTAGAAGAAGAAAATAATATTTTTGTTAAATATTTCTCAAAATTTCTATAGTTTTATTTCTTACATGATAATAAAGTTTAAAGGACAAGAAAGAAGGATTTGAATGTTTTTTTGTTGTAGTAATTTAGAAATGTAAACGTAAATATAAGATTATTATTTTATTAAATATTTAACTAATCAATTTACATATTCCCTCTCATGAATAAATAAAAATCCTATTGGTCAATCTAGTTCTAATTTCACAATCTTTGAAAATGAGTTTACTTTTATCTCTACTTTTGTTATGAAATCATGTTATTTTATGATCGAATCTTTTTGATAGTTTTGCAATGAATAAAAATATATGAGAATCCTCATATATATATATATATATATGTGTGTGTGTGTGTGTGTGTGTGTGTGTGTGTGTGTGTGTGTGTGTGTGTGTGTGTGTGTTAAAATTAAACAAGACTAAAGGGAGGGTTGGGTGTATGGTTATCCTAACCTCCTCGTCCCCTTATTCCTTCCATGACCATAACTTTTTGTGTGGCCACTTGCCACCCCATTTCCATGATTATGACATTACTACCACCACCCCCTTTCATGCATTGAAACTTCCCCATGGGCTTGTTTTTATGGCCTTTTATACTCATCATGCACAATTTTGAGCATGCAAACACAAACACACACACACACACACAAACATTCTTTACTCACTAATAACTTTCACTAAACACCTTTAATCAATAAAATAACCTCTATGACATCCTCTGGGTATGAAACATTCACTTGGATCCATTATTATTCCTCCCACAAAACAAAAATATTTCATAATATATTAATACAGAAGAAATTGTGAATATACATCTAAGAAAACATGATATCAAACCTTAAACAAGTATCTAAATTAAAATGGAAAGGAAATAATGAAAGGATGATCATCCAAATAGATTTTAGCTTCCATGAATCTCCTCCTCCTCCTTCTTAGACCTATAACCAGAGGAAAAACAATAAAATGAGAGAAAACTGAAAAAAAGAGCTTTTTTCAGAATACCATAAGGATATTATGGATTCTTTGGTTTCCCTAAGATTGAATGGTTGAGATCCCTTTGATTTAAGGGATCTCTTTTAGTCATGATCTTTGAGTTTTGTAATTTTTTACCCTTGTGATTTTTATTTGATAGGGAAGAATTTAATATTATTTTAGCAATAGTTTAAAAGGGCATGGGTCCATTTGGGTGACCAAATTGGACCCATGCCCAACATTCTTCCCTTTGACCTTTTTATAACCTTAATTTTTCCCATATTTAAACTAAACCCTTATAAATCAACTTAATTAATTTGGTTCAATGTGTTTTAGTTTCCTAATAAAATATATTTAAAATATGAATCTGAATAATCCTTGGTGGGAATTTTAGCAATCGTGTTGTTGTGGCATAGCATCATCTTCGTCATTATAATTTCATTACCATGACTTAATTGTATTATTATAACAAAAACATTTTTTTATCCTGAGTTATTTAATTTTTGTAAGGGTTTGTTTTGGTAGTTGTTGGCTAGTTTGGACTCATGCCTTTAGGTGACATGACCTCATGTATCGGATCCCGGTTTCAAAAGTATATCCTCTAGGGCTAAAACCATAGCTAGTTAGTAGCTTTAGTTAGTTAAACCACCTAATGAATTAATGTTACAATAAAACCTAATGTACCTTTCTCCTACACATGCAAGATGTTGAAGCACGTACCAAGTGATGTATGATGATGATATAAAGTCATGAACATTCTCCTCTAGATCCTCTTAAAGTAGACTTTAGGACATAGATATTAGAGGCACTACAACATATGATGGGAGTTTTGTAAGATATCTTTCTAGTACAACAAGATCTAGTAAAGGAGGTCATTTAATAGGATAGAGAGGCACATTCGGATGAGGTATCATACTCCACAACACACCATCATGACTCACCTCATCATGAGAGGTATTGTATCCCTACAATATAGGTTAAGAGAGAAATAGAGATACACATTCTTTATCAAGTGTCGGTGGTGTTATCAAGGATCTTCTCTATCTCCATCCACCTACTTATGGAGGGATTATTGGTATGTTTGTGGCTGAGTCATGGATCCTTACTCTTGATAGCTTCTTTGGGTTACACCCATATGAGATAAATGTTAAGGACCTAATTATCTTATTTTATTATGACTCTTTTGTTAATACTTTTTCCCGCATTCTAGATGCCCTCGGTTTCTCAAAGCTAGTAATGACTAAGTATGAAATGATCATGGAAATATCCACATGTCTATCCAACACATGTTTGATATACCCCAAAAATAATGAGGACCCTAAGAAAGTGCGAGCCCTCCATGTGGCCCAAATGAGGAGTCTAATCAGACAAGGACTCAGTGGACAATACCAAGAAGGGAGTAGATGCACGAATTTCTATAAAGGGATGAAATATTTATTCCAAAACCATGAAGGTCAAATATCTGAATTAATAGGGAAGATAGTGGCGAGTTGCATTTAAAATACTAGGGGTAGGAGCCAGAAGGATAAGTGCAAGGCCTTATCAGAATTGAAAGAAAAGGGTGGTAGCTAAAAGTGACAGAGGAAAAATGTTTCCTATAAAAGGAGGAGAGATACAAAAAAATAAAAAAGGATCTTAGAGAGGATAAAAAGAGAAAAGAAAAAATTTATGCATATTTTGTAAGAGTCTAGCCTTAGTAAGTCTCTGTCATAAAAGAGAAGTGTAATATGTGCTTTTCAAAATCCTTACGTACCCATTCTCTATATGAATAAAGAGTTCTTATTCTGTGCAATCAGATTTTTATGTATGGGTTAAATCTTTATTCTTTTATAAGTAGTTCTAAATGAATCAGAGAAATTGATTGTGCATAGTTCCCTTAGAGTTTCTTTGCTTTGTTTATTATCTAAAGCTCAACCTTTCAACTGTTTTCTATTTGTGTTATTGAAATAGTATATTGTGTTGCGTAGCCCATCAAATCATTTGATACATGTTCTAAGTATTCTATACTTTTCCTCTCTTTAAAATTTGGTGCATTGCCTATTTATTTCAGTCATTTACATGCTTTTTCTAACCTACTCCTAAAAAAGAGAAGAGACAACTTATTTAAAACCTAGAGGTCACCTTAGGGAGCACGTCTCACTAACCTAATGTTTCCTATGATTCTGATGATTCATCTATAAGGATCATCATCAACATTTTTTCTGGCACACCGGTGGGACATTAATCTTTCCTATAGGTTAAAGCAGCACCCAAGATTTATCAACGAATGTGAATGAGATCAAAAGTGAGGGAAGAAGGTCTCATCGACTATTTATAGCTATCCCCTCTATAACATAGAAGAGGAAGACAGGTTCAGAGGTCTTCGTCCCCCCAACCTAGACTCTCTCAACCCCTCCACTAGGTAGGCCCTTCACTCAGTCAACAAGGACCCTCAGACCTATCACTATGGTGCACCTTCAATCTCCAATACCGAGGAAGTTTGTTTCATGGAATTAGGGAAGCCCACTCATTTTTCTTGCACTCCTAGTGGTATGGAATCCTATTTTAGCCAATGCGTTGAAATCATTTCCCAAGTTTAGTGGTGAAGACTCCAAAACCTCGAGGAACATCTCCAAGACGTAGTGGAGATATGTGCAGTACATTATATAAGGGAGTAGGATGTTACCTTATGATTACTAGCCACCTCTTTCAAGGGGAGGGCCCTGGAATGGTACCAAGCCTTGACCCCTAACACTATCGGTACTTGGGACCAGTTGGGAACACCATTTGTAGCAAGGTTCAGTGAGAAAGGAGACCGATCATCACTCCTACAACAATTAATTGGTATAAAAAGAGTCAGCAAGAGTTGATGATAGATTTCAACACCCGGTTCCACAAAACTTGGAAAAGGATTCCAATCTTGGCTAGACCACTTACAAGTATGGCCACTTTTTCTACTTAAAAGCCTAAAATTCAGATATTTCGGTAATGATTTAGTCATTAGGAGGGGATTATTTTCTGCAAGCCTATAGCCTTGTGGTCCAAGCTGAGAACAATCTAATAGACACGGAAGCTTCCTCCTAGAACTCTTTTTCCCATAAATCCTAAGATAGCCCCCTTTTCACAAGTACAAGCCCAAAGTTCAACCTCAAGCCCTAATTCTCTATAAAATTACCCCTAGTAGTTATGGCTCCCGCTCCTACTGCTACCTCATCTTCATTCCTAAAATGGACAAGATGAGAAACATCTTGAGAAGTTTCTCAAATGAGATAGTAAACCTTAAGAGAAATCATGCCACTTATCCAAAGAAAAATTATCAGAATGTCTAAAGTAGTGACCCGCTTACCCATCTACATACCAGAATGCTCAGAGGCCACCAACCACTCAGCCATCAAATCAAATAGTCCATGTACCCATGCTACTTTGAACCACTCCCCCAAATAGCAGTAGAGAGCTCATCCCTAGACAAAATCATCTAGCTAAGGAACCCAATGCCTAGTGCTTCCCTTGCAATAATCCTCATATGCCAAGAGACTATCCCCAAGGGAACTTTGTAGCTAAGGATAGCTGAGCAACAAGAAAGAGAGGGTTATGACACATGTGTAGTTGGACCTCATCAATCTGAGGGAGCCCAAAGCGCTGCTTTCACCACCCAAATGCAAGGAATGTCTTTAGAACAAGAGGTGAGATTGCACCAGAGCATGCCCTTTTCTCCTAGGTAGAGGGGGAGGAGTTCATTTTTATAAATGAGGTATCTGTTCCAAAACCTATGCAGTTCAACTACAATACTCACTTCAAGAAAAGGATCATTGAAGCAGACACACCAACTTCCAGTTCGGTCAACAAGGTGTATAAAGAGCCTCCGATTATTATAAGCGTGTCATTTCCAAAGATAAAATAAGTTCCCCAACCAACTATATAGGAGAAAGAGGTCCATCACCTTGAGAAGGAGAGGATGAAGCATCAGCCACCTCTTAAACCATTGTTGGCTAGACCCATCAACGTAGTCCAATAGCTAAAAAGGCACCAGCCAACGCATCCTTATGGGATCTCTTAAGAATTCCCAGAAGGAGCTGCTCCAAGGGGCGTTAAGATTGGAGGAGGATGTGACCATGGCAGGTCCCATGAAAGGACAATTCAAAGATGCACGGGTGCCTTCAGAAGCCATATTGCTAAATCAAAAGGAAGAAGTGAGTAAACCAAGGCCCAACCCATTCTTTTTTACTCTTATTATAGGAAAGAAGTTACTACATAATTCCATGATAGATTCTGGCACAAGCACTACTATCATGCCTCAGGCAATAAAAGATGCTTTAGGAGTCCAGTATGATCCCTTGAAGAAGGGGGTTATGTAACTAGATGGGAAGTCTATGCCAACCATAGGAATTATCAAGGGACTCCCATTGCAACTCTATTCTGTCCAAATATAACTATTCGCCAAGATATCATGGTGATTAATGTCCCACCGATCTTCGGGATCTTCCTCTCCCAAGAATTCACAACTAAAATCGGTGGGTACATGTCTTTGGATTGGTCCCACTTAATCCTACGCACCAAGTATGGGTCCAAGATGAAGGTCTTGTCTGAACCACTCTCCAAGGAACATATAATAGACCAAGTACCTTCTAGTTTCGAGGCCTCCCATGCTATGATCACAAGAGAAGAAGAGCTATATATAGAGGAAGGAGAACCCCAGGAGGGTGACCATCTATATAATCTTCCCCCTAAAGATCTATTTGGAAACTTTGATTCAACCTTCTTGGGAGCTTATGTTATTTCTAACGAATACCCCACAATCCCAAAGGTATAAAGTGAGGGTGATGAACTAGGGACAAGCTCTCCTGATGACCCTCCAATTTGGAGATTATATTTTGATGGGGCTAGAATTAAGACCAGCTCAAGATCCAGAGTTTTCCTCACCTCTCCAACTAATAGGAAGATTCTATACTCGTTAAATTTCTAGTTCTCTTATACTAGTAATGAAGTGGAATACGAGGCCTTGGTGCACGGTTTATGCACCACCGGAAGGAAGTTATCAGGAAACTAAGGGTATTCAGTGTGATTCGAATTAGTGGTCATAAAGGTGAGGAATACCATTGCCACCAAAAACCCAAGGATGATATCCTACTAGCATCGAGTTTGGGATCTAATAGATGATTTTGAATCTTTCAACATTAAGGTAGTTCCCCATGAGTAGAATGCAGAGGCAGATAGAATGGATACCATTGGGTCTCAATTTGACCCAGCCTAGGACATTAGAGAAAAAAAATATGTCATAAAGGTAATAATTCACCCCTTGATCCCTGACAACCTCCATCATTGGCAGGTGTTTGATAATGACCAACAGGTCATACATTTCCTCCAACAGTCTGATCAGTTTACAAAGCAACTCCAGTTCAAGGTTGAAGAAGCATATGGAGACCAGGTAATACAGTTAAATATGAACAAGATCCTAAGAGGACTAATTACGCTTGAAAACACTCTTGACTCAGATGATGCTAGCTCAGATCGAAGGAGGTTTGAAGCAGTAAAATAGGTTTATGTAGGGTTGGAAATAGCTAGGGAAAAATGACTGAAAGTCAACAAGTCAGCAACCCAAAATGATATAGACCGGCTCATGGCTTTGTTTCACAAGTATGAAAAGGTGATGGCTTAGACATATGAAAATATTCACATCTATGATAAGGATATCATCCAACACACCATTGATCTAGAGGAAGGGGCTAAGCATGTGCGATAGAAATAGAGACTTATGAATCCTAAAGTGGAGGCCCTCATGGCCGAGGAGTTAAGAAAATTGTTGGAAGCTTGCATCATTTTTCAAATCAAGCACATGATGTGGGTCTCCAACCTAGTTCCAGTGAGAAACAAAAATGGTGAAATCTGACTCTGTGTAGATTTTAGGGATCATAATAGAGCCTCCATAAAAGACCATTATCCCCTACCTCTATTATGTGAGTTGAGTGGGAAAACATCATCTATGATCCAAACTTAAAGGAAGTGAGTGGAAATGAGACATGTAAGCATCATAGAGATCAAAATGGATTCTAGATCAGTGCAGTCATTCCAGATAGAAAAGTACTTAATAGATTAAGAACTGAATCAAACAGAAAGGGAAATGCGCAAGGATTCAGACTCATTCCATAAACATGCATAACACAAAACCATGAAGATATGTAAATGCACTAGAATCATTACTAATCATATTCATATAAACTGGTAACCTCATTACATTCATTAGATTCATTACAGAGCATCACAGAAAGGAAGACCAAAGTCATGCATCATAACTGGATTCCTATCCTTTAACTCTCAAAATGAAAATTTAAACATCCAAGCCCTTGATACATCCATCTCCTATGTTTTATCTACCCAACCCAAAATAATTCCTTTACATCATTTTTGTAGAGCTCTTCCTCTCTCTCTCTATCTCTATATCTATATCCCTTTTCTTTTGTGGGTGCTTGTATATATAGGCATCCCTTGAGTTATAACTCATCATCTTCTGATGGCCTCATATCCGATGCCAAGTGTCTAAATGTGGTCCTCCATGGGAGCATGCCCTCCAGGCCTGAGCTCTCCACTCCTTGTCATGATGGTCTTCTAGGATCTTCCATCACATGGCATATTCCTTCCTAGGCCAACTTATCACTAAGCTGGCACCTTATCCACTCTGCATGCGTAGTCGGGTCATGATTTTCTCATGTCCTTCCCAATATGCCAAATATGGCTAAGTCCTGAGACCTTGTCTTATGGGCGTGCATCATGGGTTCTACTAAGATCCTCCTAGAACCTTGCCTTGCTTCATGCCCCCATTTCTTAACTTCAGTCTTGCACGCCCATGTGCCTTTTTGGACTTAGTCAATATTTTAGGGGCCCAACATCACCCCACACTTTACCTATTCTCCACCCATGGGAACACTTCTCCAATGAATAAAGAATCACAATAGACTTAACGTCTTGGGAAAAGAATAAGGGAATGAAGAATTTGGGAAAGAAGAAAGAATGGGGAAGTGATGGCATTATTACAACAAGATAGGAAAATATTTTTACAAGTCATCCTCCAACTTGTTCCAGCATCGACTTCATTTTACACTCTCTGCAGAGGTCACCGACTAGGGTGCTTACCTCCCCAAAACTCAGTCCATCTCCTTGAGTGTTCATAGTGTCAACAATTTTTTCCAACTCCTTGCCCATGTCCTCAAGCACGTCCATCCTTCTAGTAATCTGTGGGTATAGCTCCTTTATCTAGTTCTTGATTGTACCCCTTAGGGCCTCAATAGCTTTTGACTTCTTTTCAACCTCGGCCAGGATTCTATCCCACTCTACTCTATTCCCTTTGTTCTTTTCTTGGAACTCTTTAAGCTCTGCTTCATAGTTGGTGACCAGAATACTCACCACTTTATCTCTGTCTACGTAGTTGTCATATGCGGCCTCAGCGGTATGGGCAGCAATCTTTACATCAACAAGGACTTTGTTATATTCAGCCATGATTTCTACTACCTTTAATTTTTCCTCCTTCTCCAGGCATGCTACTACTTCTTCCATGGATTCTAAAGCTAGAGGTTTCCTTTCCATGGTGAGGATGCGTGTTAAGTCTTCAAGGCACTCAAGGGAAGATCCATACTTTTGCATGGGTGGTGCTAGGTCTGATGCTTCAAAACAATGGCATCTGTGATGGATTCTACCTTCTTATGTACTTCACTTACACCCTTTCCTTTTCTTCCCTAGTTCACACTTTAGCTGAGTGCTAATTAAATCCTCTTGCTTTAAATCCTTGGCCTTCTCTTCTAGCTCTTCCTCCTTATTTTTTCTAGTTCTTCTTCTAGAAATTTTACCTATCATTCCATCCAAAGAGCCTAGCTTCAACCTCAACTGAGACCTTGTTGAGTGTTGCATAACTACTCATCTGAAAGCTATTGAGCATTTACCAAGGGGTTGTCTCCTTTTGACCTAGACATTTCCATTAGTGCCCCCTAGCTTACCTCGAACTCTGGCTCATCGATGTGGGACTCAATTTCCCAAGAGAGCATCTTCCTCATCTCGAGGGTATGCACCTTCTTCATCAAATGACTTCATTTCCAAGAGTTGATCTATTGGGATTGTGCTTTGGAAGCACACACACAACACCTTGTTGGGATCATCAATGTAGCTCATTCCTTGCCTCTAGATCTCCATGTGCTTTCCCCCTGTGCATGTTCCCTTAGGAATAATTACCGATAGATTGGGGCCTCCCGTGCTTTGCCATGATCTTTCCCTACACTTTCTTCCTTATCTTCTTTCATGACAATTTCAGCGTTGCTCCAACTCTTGTTCCACTAAGGCCTTGATGATTTTCGTTGCTTCTCTTTCTTCCACCTCATTTATTTTCCTTCGTGAGGCTTGGAGTTTTCTAATCCTGCATGCCAACCTCTTCACTTCTTCCCATGTTCTGGGTGCCTTCCTCCTCCTTGATACCTTTCACCACATGAAAAGGAACTCATTTCTTCTTCTCCACCCTCTTCTTCTGAATCATGCATGCTGAAAAACAAGTGGTTCTTGGCCTCCTTTAGGTTCATCTTCTTCATCATCATCCCTCTCACCCATGTATTTCTCCAAGCTCTCTGTGTCTTCTAATCAGCCTCCTCCATCACCTTCTATTTCTTCCTAACTGGGGATTCCAGTATAGGAGATTCTTGCTTTCTCTTGTTCCTCCTCCGGTGATTTCTCCTCTACGATAAGATTTCCTTGTTCTGGTGCCTCCTCTTTGACTGGTGACCTCTTCTACGCATGTAAGTACTTGTTCTAGCACTTGTTCTAGGGTGCTTATTTCTGTATGTAACTTGGGCACTTGGTGCCTTTTTCTACATTTATTTTTCCTTCTATCTAGGGCGGGATTCTTCCTACCTGTTGGGTCCTCAGGTATAGATACTTCACTTTCAAGATAAACACCCTTCTCAAACTTGGGCCTTATGTGAAGGTATACTCACGTTGCATGGACCTCCCCACAATGGGTAGAGTCGGGGTTTCACCATTTGGACTTCATGTGACATGTACTTTTCCATATATGTACACTTGTTGGGGTAGACCAACATCATGCATCTCCTGTGGTCTGGTCCACCTCACTAAGGTCAAAATTTAACTTCTTGGACTCCTTGAATCTGTTAACTCCCACTTGGAAGTATTGAGTTGTGAAGGTGAATGGGAGCTTGCACCATGGGCTCATGGTTTCATCAATCAACTTGAACCTACCAATACAAAAGTGTTGGTATATAGTGAACTCAACTTCTCCTACTATAAGCACTGGTAGTTGTTCCGGTATTCTCCATTCTACCCCAATGCATTCCTTAAATGTATACCACTTTTCAAGATGTGCCTTGTGAACAGGCATCATGCTATCACAAGTGTATTTCTCAAATATTTTTGTAGGTGAGGGGTCTTCCTCTGGGTACTCCCAAATGAACTTGTCTGTTGCATCTGGTACTCCATCTCTGAGAACACAATGGTTAAGAGGACATTACCAAAGAGAATCTTGTCTCCTTCCCATGCATTGGTGATAATTTCATCTGCAATGTATGCGGATAGATTGTAGATGGTGCCCTCTGATATTCTTCTACAAACATTCAACCAGGACTTGTTTACCTATGTCCATCTTTCTTGCACGTTGAGTTTTGTTATCAGGCATGGCCATTCTCATCACTGGGTCTTGGATATCCATGATATCAAAGTACCTTGACCCCTTCTTATATGCATACATGTGGCCATTATTTCCTTAATTGCTTCCTTGTCACACAAGTCATCCTCTAAGCTTTCTCCCTCATAGATAAGGCATGTGAATCTTGAAATTAGCTTGAGGGGTTATGCGCATCTTGCACCCCTGAAGTGAAAGTGGTCTTCATGTACATGCGTGACATTAGCCACTGATAGAGGCACTTTGGCTTTCAAAGTAGGGAAACTCATAGAGTTGTAATAATCCACCTTCTCTAACTTCACCTTGACTTCGTCGCTATAAATTGGTAACCCCTCAGGTGTTCTCTGGTTAGTTGAGTGCACACTAACTCCAATGCCATTTCCTTTTCAATCATGTTCATGTGATGATTGTAGTCACTTACTGATCATTTTTCTTAAGTGGGATTCCCATTCCATCCCGAGAAAACCCCATCTGGGTACTGCATTTATGCATACCATTCCTCATTGGTACTTGCGGTAATCTCTTGTTGTTTTCCCTTTCCCTTGCCCTTCTTAGGTGTTACTGTTGGTTTCTTAGGTGCCATTGCTTGGGTTATCACTTCAACTTCTCTTCCTAGCTCTGCTCTTCTATCTTTTCCAAGTTCAAATCTCAAACTTGTGAAGAAACTCCTTTCCAACCCATGCCCTAGCTGTCAAACCCTAACTGGAATATCCCTTTCACAAGATGGTGCTTCTCCACAACCTTCTCTACACCCGATGAACTACTTCCCTTCTGGTTTGTAGATCCAAACTAGTCACTCATGGTTTAAATATTTCCAATTTTTCTTCACACGGATCAACTCTGAAACCTAGTTCATAAAATCTCTTCCTTCTCATATTCAAAAAGTAAAATGATGAAGTGTCCAACCTTCTATTTATAGTTTTTCCCACTTTGTAACATTAAATGCTACCTTACCTACCACCATACTTCAACACTTAATGCAAATTTTTCAACAAACCCACTTTAGCACTTTCACTCACATGCCCAATTTTGCGTGGGACAATTCTCCAACCTTCTAGTACACAACCAATCCATCTTGATAGGAGACTCTTGCACACGCGTAACTAACTAGTGCCAAAGGCACTTCTTCTGTCATGATTTTTTTCTCTCACCTACCTCATGTTTGCATTTTGCTTCTTCCTCTCTTGTACGTGGATCCACAATGTAGCCTTACCCTGACACCAACCATCCTTTTTCACCTTTCCTTGCATGCACTTCCTTCACAGGGCCATTCAACTTGGGATTTCCAATGCAATACTTCTTGGCACTTCAACACTTGTAATTTCTTCCACCTTACTCTACCCCACACTAAAATGATGTGTAGTCCTCTGCACATTCACAACCTTCAAAAATTAATGAGGTTACCGGCACCCAAGGTGCAAAAAAAAACAACAATGAGAAAGGGAAACACAAGAAAAGGAACATGCAATAAAGGAAATCTTAACTATCTAGCAATACTTGCCTTATTACAAACACCAAGAAGACTTATTTATAGTAGGGCTTCAGCCTACTCCCATTGAAGTGTCCTGAAATCTCGTCCCATCCAGCACTTACAACTGGCATGCACCTAAATCAAGGATGTATGAGATGATGTAGGGGCCCAACCAATGGACTTTTAACTTCTCAGATGGTGCAAAACTTTGAATCATATAGCAAGACCATCTGCCCAACCTCAAACTTCTTGTTTTTAATGTGATGATCATGCCATGCCTTTTTTTTTTCTTTTTCATTTTCTAGCTCCACTTGGCTAATGATCATCTCTCATCCAATTACATTAACTTGTCAATTCTTTCTTCTAATGCTTGTTCATCATCTAATCCTCTTACACATGCTATATACGTAGAGAAGGTAACATGAATTCAACTAGAAGGATAGCCTCCATGCCAAACAAACACCAATTGAAATGGTGTGGCCTTATTCAACCTCTTGTAGGTTGTCCTATATGCCCAAAGAATGGCTGATACTTTTTCATCCCAATCATGTCTACCAACATCACAGATCTTAGTCAACGTGTGGCTAAGTATTTTGTTAAACACCTCAGTAGTTCCATTTGCTTGAGGGTGATAGGGAGTAGTTTTGTGATGGGCCACCATGAATTATGATAGCAAAATCCTGACCATTTCATTGAGGAAGTGCGTACCTCTATCACTTGTCAAACTCAATGGGCATCCATACCTACTGATTATGTTTTCCCATAAAAATCTAGTAGTGGTAGCCACTTGTATAATCCTTTGTAGGTGTTGCCTCTGCCCACCTTGTCAAATAATTAGTGCAAGTGAGGATATACCATGAACTAGTCCTTTGTGCCATTGGTGAGATTGGTCTGAAAAAGTCGATAGCCCACTTCTCAAATGGTTTCATCATTGGCTATTGGTCGCAAGGGCATTTCATCCCTTTTTCTAGGTTTTCCAAGGCGCTGGAAATGGTCACAAGCCTTGCAAAACTCAATGCAATCTTGATAAATGGTCTCCCACCAAATCCTGCAGTAGAATCTTCCACGTGGTTGCATTTCCCATAGTGTCCTCCTACAATCCCACCATGTGCCTCTTCCATAATTGCAATGCACTCATGTTCTAGTATGCATCAACTTTAGAACCTCATCACGACCCATTTTATAGATCTCCACTAATTAGCATGTAGGGCATGGTGCATATGGCCAACTTCTTCTTCTCCAAGGCCTTCATTCTGACTAGCACCACACCCATTTTGAGAAATACTACAATATCTTCTAAGTTTGAGGGCATGCGTCATAGCCTAAATAGTTGTGCATCTGGCATGGTATCCTCAATGCTTTGTGTGTCCTCCCCTAAATCAATCCTAGACAAATGATCAAGTCTAGAATTACTTTTTCCTGGTTTGAAAACCACCATGTGAACTCAAATTCTTGGAACAATAGTACCCACCGACATATGCACCCTTGTAGAATGGGCTTGTTCACCAAGTATTTCAATGCCATATGGTTAGTGTAAAATATAAAAGGGGTTGCCAACAAATATTGTCTAAATTTATGAAGTGTGTAGATCATTGATAATGCCTCGCGCTCAATTGTAGTATAATTCTTCTCTTGGTGTCAACTTCCTACTCAAAAGCAACAAAGGATGATCAACAATCCCTTCACCAAGTTGTATGCAAGTACTAATCCAATGGCGGTTCTGAGGCATCCACATGAACATGGAAGGCTTATCCCAAGAGGGAAATGTAGGATGGGTGCGGTGACAAGCCTATCCTTCAAAGTGTTGAATGCCTTCTATTGCCTCTCCCCAATGAAAGGAACTTTTATGTCTAAGAAAATCTTCTAAAGGCATGCGATGATCTTGGCATATCCCTTGATGAACTTCCTATAGTACCCGTATGCCCGAGAAATCCATGCACTATGCTTTGACTAGTAGGTTCCCTCAATCCCACAATTACTGCAACTTTTGTGGGATCTACTAGTAGGCCCTCCTTACATATGATGTGTCCCAATAATGTTCCAAATGGGGTAGCAAAGACACATTTCTTAATGTTGAGGGATATCCTCAACTGCTGACACCTTTCAAACATCAGCCTTAAATTGTCACAATGGTCCTTTACTAACCCATATATTGTCCAATCATCTAGGTAGACTTGAAGAAATTTATGGATAAAGTCATGGAAAGCTTGCACCACAATGCGAGAACACAACAGTGCATTCTTCAACCCAAAAGGCATGACTGTATAGGAAAAAATTCCCCACTCAGTGGAAAAATTTGTCTTCCTCTGGTCCTCCTTTGCAATCCTTACCTGGTGATAGCCCAGAATCCATCCATGAAAGAGTAGACCTCACGTCCTACCACTCCTTCTAAGATCTCTTCAGTAAATGGGGTTGGGAAAGGATCAATGATACATACTACATTCAGGTCCCTGTAATCAACACATATCCTTATCCTTCCATCCTTCTTGATACTAATCACCATTGGACTTATCCATTCCAACTCTTCAACAACTTCAATGATGCCTGACGCTATCATCTTATCTATTTCTTCTTTGACCCTCACGCGTAGGTTAGGATTCATCCGGTATGGTCTTTTCCTAACTAGGCGCACACCTTCCTTCAGCTTTATCCTCATCTCCCCCAAGGAATGGTGGATGCCTTTAAGCTCATGATACCCATGTGGAATAAATCCTCAAACTCACGTAAAAGATCAATGATCTTAGAGACTTCTTTCTCTGACCAATAGTCTCCAATGATTTCCTCTTTAGGCTCTTCTTCTGAGCCGATGTTAACCTTATTTGTCTTTAAAGGTTCATGATAGGTGCACACCCATTCATCAACACTATCTATGACTTTACGCATCCCTACTAGAGTGGTTAACATCCAAGTTCTCTACTTCTTCTCCATCAATAACATACACCATCTTCCCCTTTTCTTTCTCTATACATGCATGCACTCAAATTGTATCTCTTATGTTTCTTCTCCTCAAAGCACGCACTTAGGCCAGGTTCTCCTAGAAATCTCTTGTATTCTATCTTCCATCATAGCACTATCCCCTGTTGTAAGGCTTGAAAACCTGCAACACCTTATGTACTGATGGCTTTGTACTCTGGTACTCAAATGTTTGAATGAGGTCAGCCACCAATTCTTGCCAATTACCAGTTTGGTGACACATCTCTGAGTGGATATACCATGTGCGTGCACAACCTTGTAGGGTGGAATATAACTTGTGAACCCATAATGAAGGTGGTAATGCTTATGTGCTTCCCATCTAGGCTGTCTCACATGCTTGGATATGGAAGGAAGTGGTCTCTTTACCATGGTAGTCTTTTATAGCCATGGGTGTGTTGCTCCTACAAAACCTTATAGAGAAGGAAATTCTCACCTCATGCCATTCAAGAGATTATCTCGATGTTTCCCACCAGCATGCATAGTTCCGAGTAGGACGTAACTTAACATCCCTCTTCATTCATTCTCCTTCTTCCATTGAGCTTCCATCTCCTATAAAAAGACCTTAGGGAAGGCTCCTCCTGAGTACTTAGGTAGCTCCTTTCCCCTAGGCACCGGAATGTATGCACCTTTTTCACCTTTGTTACCGATCCTCTCAAATGTCATTCGATTAACTCATAGGTCCCATGCACCCAATTATCACATGCTATATTGGTGGTGTCACTTAGGGACTGAGCATCCTCAAATTGGATAACTCCTTCTGTGGGATGAATTATCTCTAGGATCCTGATTGAGCACACATATATTCTATCCAGGACCTCTTCTCCCAAAGGTTCAGTATAGGGTGTTGATTTTCCATCAGCCAGGGGTATGATGACCCATTCCTCCTCATTCTCAAAGCTTATGTATCCCTTGTTAAACCAAAGATCCATTGTTCTTATAGCACCATGGGCACCCAAGTAATGCTTGGGAAATTTTCTACCTCGGTGAGCACCAAGACTTCAAGTCCCTAGTAAACTTAGCCCCTTGAATGGTGATAGCTACATCCTTTAAGACACCGATGGGCATTGCCTTCATTTTTTTTTCCATATACAACACATTTGAAGATGGTTATAATGCAGGTCTTCCCATCTGATGCCATGCATCCAAGGTGAGAACATTGACCTCCATGCCTATGTGTCAATGAGGATATTACTAAGGAGCCATCCATCCACAACCGCATTTAACGTGATCTCCCTATCATAGTCAAGGTTGTGAGGGGAAGGTTTACATGCAAGACCTTCCTCTCATGCTCTTCTCCATGCATGGTACCTTCTCTCTCAACCATGCTCCTAGCAAGGGAATAATATTCTCTTGCCTTAGCATTTTACATACTTCCTTGACCTCATCCAGGTCATCTTTTGGCACCTCGACCTTCCTTCTTTGCTCCTCCCTCCTGGAATTATCCTTTAGACATTGGATTTCTCCTTGTAAACTCTAAATGACATCCATGGTTTCTTGATATACCTCCTTTTGATGTGCATAGGTCTGGGTACTTCCCATGTACCACTTCTTCCCTTGAAACCAGGTTCTTCTACCATGGCATTTCCTTTGCGCATGTGGCCTCTACTCTTGTTGTTACCATAACAAGTTCCAAACCTACATCACGTGTCACCTGTGGCATCCATTGTGTGTCATCCTTCTTAATTCTTACCATTGCAAGTGCCCTTGTCTTTCTGGTGCTGTTGATTCATATGCTCAAACAACTCAGGGCACTCTTCATACTTGTGCTTTTTCCCACACCATGAGCACTGTAATAGATCAAGACATTCTCACTTTGCTTGTAGTGGTCTATAGACCCACAATTAAAATAGGTTCCACATGGGAACTCACTTCTTCCTCCTCTCGTGGTTACCATGACCACAAAATCCTCCATGAAATCCCCTTCCATGCATGTCCCCCCATCTATGTGCTCCTCCTCATAATGGTATCATCACCCTTAGAACTACTTGGAAATGCTGGTCTAGCACACACCATGATCAATGGCCTCATGGATCTGATCAATAAGCCTACAATCCTTAGTATCATGGGTTGTAGAGGTGTAGATTTTATAGTAGCAAGATACATTCTTCCAAATTGATGTTGTAATAAGGGACATCTACTCGCATCATGGTCCCCATGAAAAATCTCACAATCTACTTTATTATGGCGTGTACTTTGTCTTCTAGGGGAAACTATCTTTGACATGCCCTTCTACTTCACAATCTATACACCACATTCCACTATGAGTCTCATGAGCTGAGTTCGCAGATAAATTTTCCAACTACTTAGCCATAGCAGTGATTTGAGCTTCTAGGAATGGGCTAACCCTAGTGTCAACACTTTGCCAACTTTAGCACATAGGGTGGCTTCTAACACCTCGCATGGGTATGTGAAAGTTTTATGAGATAAATCTCTTCTAAATGGAGTTATCAACCCTCCAACAAACCATTGAGCATGTTGTGAAGGGTGAATGTCATATGAAAATTTTGACAGGAGAGTCTTAAACCACGCATCATACTCCCACACACTCTCTGCCATTCCCTGTTGAATCTCCTTAAGGGCATTGATGCTCTTCTGCTCAAACTCAGGGATGTGGAACTATGCTAGGAAGGAATTTTTCAATGTGGTGTAATCTACCACCATCGATGGGGTCATAGTTCTAATACTAGTAATGTGTGCACCCTTGCAATGTCATTGCAAACTGACTAGCCTTCCTGCGGGGTTGTGATCCCCTTCACACGCCATAGAAATTCACACTTGTGAACATGCTCCATAACATCTTCAATACCCATATAATCTAGAAAATGTAAAGACATCTCAAAGAAAACTTGAGGAGGTGGTGAGGCCCCTATCCTCTTAGTCTAGACCCTTGGTTTCCTCCGGTGTTCCTCCTCCACTGGATCCACTAGATCCACCAGGTCTTATGCCTCTAGATCCACCAGTTCCACCTCTAGATCCTCCTTTCACCACTAATGGGCCTGAAGTGGTCATGCCTAGGGTCCCCAATGTCCCACTAAATTACACACCAATTGTCTGTGAGATTGTGCCACTACCAGATGTGTGTCCCGTACCACTTCCCAATGTGTTACCCAAGCCTTGTGTATTTTCTCCTTGTCCAAAAATTCCTCCAAATACTGGAATAGTTTGCACAGCCATAGAAGTAGGAAATGAAAAATTATATCTCCTAGGCATGCAGATCTATCACTTCCACCAATACCAACTAGGTCAATGATACTCCTCCCTTGATCTGGAAAACCAAGCACCAGGGTTTGGTCACTAGGTGGGTTTAGATGCATGCCAATGACTCTTCTCTCTCTCATGATGAACTCTCATTAGAAGCCAAAGGGTCTCTCTTACATGCTTGCCAAGATGGGGTAGCACATAATTTCTCAGGTTCCACGTCCTCTGCGTGAACCTCAAATCCTTCCCACAATGTCTACCTCCATACATCCATCACACTTGCAACCTCACATTGTCTAGCAATCTCCCTTTCACATGCTTCACTATACTTGAGTCATCTCTCCTCCCTTTCTTTCTCCATCACAATGTCTTCATCTTCCTCCACTCTAGCTTCCTCACCCAATGCTCAAGAATGGTTTAGCCAGCCATCAAGATGCCTCTAAACTCAAGGTAACAATCAAGATCTTCATTTCTAGAGGGATAACATGTAGAAATGATCCTCTAGGATCCTACAAAACTCAAACTCAATGACTTCTGGACAAGAATATGTAGAAATAGCATACTCTCAGTGTAGCTAGCCAACACACCTTTCCACCAATGATCCACAACACGAGTCCATGTCATATCTACATCTTGCAACCTCTAGTATTCTTCTTGGGTCCATGCACATGATCTATAATACCAACTTGATCTAGATGCATATGTCGAGAGCCATTCATATAACTCTACTAGGAAGCAACAAAAAAAAATTTCATACAACTCATGGTAGAGGTTCTCTTCTACCCATCTATGTGCATCAAAATCAGGTCTAGTGTTGAATCTCTGAAAATTCTTCCTTCGTGCTCTTGAACCATGATTCAACACTTTCCAAAGTTAGGCATTCTATCATCACTTATTACACAGATCATGATGTATGCCATTTCCCACTACAACTTTGAAAAGAGGTCTCAAAAATGGAACCAAGATGTAGTCATTTTTACACCCACCAAGAACAAGGGAACCCCATGCACACGTTGACCTATCACCCAGTGGGCGTTGGTGCTCACCCGAGGCACGCGTGGGTGCCGAGTCTCTCTTTTATGTGAGTTGAGTGGGAAAACATCATCTATGATCCAAACTTAAAGGAAGTGAGTGGAAATGAGACATGCAAGCATCATAGAGCTCAGAATGGCTTCTAGATCAGTGCAGTCATTCCAGATAGAAAAGTACTTAACAGATTAAGAACTAATCAAAATAGAAAGGAAATGCACAAGGATTCAGACTCATTCCATAAACATGCATAACACATAACCATGAAGATATGTAAATGCACCAGAATCATTACTGATCATATTCATATAAACTGGTAACCTCATTACATTCATTAGATTCATTACTACAAGCATCATAGAAAGGTAGACCAAGTCATGCATCATAACTAGATTCCTATCCTTTAACTCTCAAAATGAAAATTTAAACATCCAAGCCCTTGATACATCCATCTCCTATGTTTTATCTACCCAACCCAAATAGAATTCCTTTGCAACATTTTTGTAGAGCTCCACTCTCTCTCTCTCTCTCTCTCTCTCTATATATATATATATCCCTTTTCTTATGGGGCACTTGTATATATAGGCATCCCAAAGTGCCAACTCATCCTTCTGCGGCCTCAGATCTGGTGCCAAGTGTCTAAATGTGGTCCTCCATGGGCATGCCCCTCTAGGCCTGAGCTCTCCACTCCTTGTCATGATGGTCTTCTAGGAGCTTCCATCACATGGCATATTCCTTCCTAGGCCAACATGTCACTAGGCTTATCCACTCCACATGCGTAGTCAAGTCATGCTTTTCTCATGTCCTACCCAATATTCCAAATACGGCTAAGTCCCGAGACCTTGTCCTGTGGGCACGCATCATGGGTTCTACTAAGATCCTCCTAGAACCTTTCCTTGTACACCTTCTCCTTGTGTGCCCATTTCTTAACTTCATTCTTGCATGCTCATGCACTTTTTGGACTTAGTCAATATTTCAGATTTTGTGGGGACTGTCCGCCCCATTACTCTCATGCTAAAGAAAGATCTAGTTTTTAAATACTGAGGAAGTTTGGAAGTCTTTTGAATTGATCAAAGAGGTTATTGCATCATCCCTCATATTCCACAACCCCAATTCTCAAAAAAATCATCATGTATGTATACGGGGAAATAGCATAGAATCGTGTTAACTCTAAAGGGGGAGTGACAGGGGGAACACCCAATTGATTTCTTTTCAAAAATGCTTCATGACTATGAAACAAGGTACAATTTTGTGGAAAGGCAGGCCTATGCCATAGTCAAAGGTTTGAAGAAATTTAAACACTTGGTCACACACAACAAAATTCTGGTCATGGTGGCTCACCCTAGTGTCAAAGAGTATATAATGGAGGGTGAGATAACTGAAAAAGGGAAAATTGGATAACCAAAATCTGGAATACGACATAGAGATAAAGCCCATGAAGCTCGTAAGAGGCAAGGGACTGTCAATATTTGACATAGGAACCGGTCCCAAACAATTGATGAGTCGAAAAGATAATGTACCTATAGGAAGATAGGCCCGAGGGGTGGGTCTCTAATAGAATTCATTTTATTCAAACTGGAGATTACCCTATCCATCTCCCCTTGAAAAGAGGAGGTATTACAGGAAACAAGGGACTCATTTCGCTATAATTAATGGTTTCCTTTTTAAGAGGAATTTTAATGGGTTGATGTTGAGATGCCTTGAAGATGAAGAGGCCAAAAGAGTCTTAAGAGAATTACATCATAGAGACTTGGGTAGTCATTTTTTGGCCCAAACCACTGCTATAAAGATCTTGTAGGAAAGATACTTCTAGCCTAGCTTGTTCACCAATAGTCAGGTGGAAACAAATAAATGTAAGGTTTGTCAAGTTTATGTAGGTTTTCAAAGAAATGCAATGTTTCCCCTCAACCCCATTTTAATTGAGGAACCTTTCACACAATGGGGTCTTGATTTCATCAAAATGGTTAATCCAACTTCAAGTGCTAGACACCAGTGGATTCTCATGGCAATTGATTATTTCACCGATGGACGGAGGCAGTCCCACTTAAGGAGTCTACTGAAGATGTGATCCTAGGACTCTACAGGATATCACTACTCATTTTGGTTCCCCACACCATTATATCTAACAATGCTAAAGATTTCCTAGGAGCTAAGGTGTCTAATTTTGTGGTCAAACATGGGATATATTTAAAGACATCCTCTAACTATTACCCATAAGGGAATGGCCTGACAGAGTCTACAAATAAGAATCTGATAAGACTCATTAAAAGGATGGGACATGAGCATAAAAGGTTGTGTATGAGCATGTTAAAATATCCTTATGGGAAAATTGGATCACTCCAAAGTAGATCCTAAAAGCTTCACCATATGAAATGGTATATGGGAAAAGTGTTTTGATGTCAATTTCTTCGGAGATTCCCGCATTACAACTGCTGAAAGGATTTTAAATAGAGGGGAATGGAGCAATGTCAGTAAGGCTCACTGAGTTTTTAGAACTCTAGGAAAATCATGAAATCACCCATGAGGCCATGATTAATCACCAACAAATAGTTAAGACATGGTTCAATCAAAAGACATCGAGCCAAACTTCCAAATCGGAACCGTCGTTTTAAAGTGGGATGCTAGAGTAACTAAACCCGAGAACCATGGAAAGTTTGACCCCTTATGGACTGGACCATTCATAATCAATGCATGCAAGCAACATAACTCATTTGAGCTCAAAACCATGGCAGGAGATCCTTTGGTAATTCCAGTAAATGGGATTCATCTGAATCCCTATGTTTAGGTATCTTCTAAATTGTATCATATGTATATATTGTTGCCTATTTTTAGTTTTAGTTTTGTTTTGAGCCTCTGCTTTCATTGGATTTTTTTCCACGTGCTCCTCTATCCACATCACTTTTGATATATCAAAGAAATCAAACCTTCCGTCTTCTCACATTAAAGTTATCATCAAAGGTAGGGGCCTCTTTTCTCAATAAAATATCCATAATCAATGCAAGATCTATCAAAGGTGCCAAGTTCGGCACCTCGAATATCTCGCTTAAAGGAAGCATTATAAGAAGTGACTCTGGGTACATACGAACTTTTACTCCTAGGGTAGCAACGGCTATTAAAGGCCCCTCAAGATCTATTTGGTATGATCATTCTGAAGCATTTAGATTTTTATCGGCAAATATAAAATTTTCCAAAAGCTCTGGAGTCATTCATGTAACATGCCTATTTTAAGACTTTAGAAATAAGGGAAATGTTTTTTTATAGTCTTCACTGTTCTAAATAAAGCATTATTTATAACAAACATCCCATGCCAATCAAATTCAATGGATAAACATATGCAACTGTAATGACTCGATGATTCACTGATCTATTCATTCCATAAATCGGTAAGCTACCAATCTATTTATGTTATCTTATGTATTGAATACATATTGTATACTTCATATACTATGTCATCCTACCCTACACCGGTATTGAGTGATTTGTTTAAAGAACATATCTAAATATCTGCTACCAATATTCATCTGATATCACATTGTTTTAAACTTGGTGACATAGGACAACGTAACTAATAGTTTGCGATACTTTGGCCAAAGATTTATAACATACTATGTATGTCACTATTCCTAGATGGCATACTCATCATATTGGAATACGTCCTTCACCTCACTCCTCATTTATCATGATTGGTCTTTACTGACTACTGTCAGTCCACTTGTTCTAGGTTTAACCCTAGACCTAGGTAGGAACATAACCTATTATAAGAAGATACTCATAATGGCTTAGGGTATATGGGCATACTCGGTTGACCTAAGTTGATGGATGTGCCAACTTACCCTAAGCCATTGGAAGCTAATTCATATCCTAAATATGCTCCTATCCAGACCTAGAGGGAAACTAAGTTCAAGTCTGAGTTTTTATTGGGTGTAGATCTAGATGATCAATGCGGAAGGGTGATGCAACATGTCAACTACAACACTGTAATCTAGAGAAGACCCAAGCCTTCTTGAAAGTAAATCCCTACAGTTGGCATGTGCCAACATCCTATACAAACTACCTCATCGAGATGTACATACCCCCAGGGAGATTGTTAATACTTTAGTACTTTAGATTATTTCTCGGATTTCAGCAACCCTGCCAAACCCTAACCCAAAACTTAATAAGTTCTTTCCTAAATTTACTTTATTTATTCCATTAAGAACTTCATTATATTCATGGTTGCTTTTAATGTTTGATCACATAGTTTAACTACCAATTAATCACAACCAACAACGTTATCAAGTGTCATTTTAAAAGTACTATAACTTTTTAGAAAGTTCAACACCGTAATATATCCATATAAAGTATACTTCATACACAATGAAGTCTAATAAATTGTAGTCATATTTTCAAACCTTTTTGTTTATATTCAATTGAGAAAGAGAAAGAGTATTTCTCTACATGTTTAGTGTTAGGGTATATCCTACCCAATATCCATATTTCTTAATGTATGTTCATCACACATTTCATTATTATGTTTAATAGTTTAGATAAAGAACATCATATTCTACAACTTAACAAGCTGCATCTTAATTAGGGAAATTGAACTAAATCCCTTTATCCTACCTATCAAAGGATAACCAATTAAGCATAAAAATAATATGAAGAATATCAACAAGATAGAAATCCATCTTTTTCATATGAATACAAGATAATTTACACAACCAATACAAGTAAATTCTCAACTTTCAATTAATCTTTATAAATTATACATTTACAAACCTTATGCATTTTAGGCATACTGCATAACAACCACCTTCATTCAAAAATAATACTACTTTTATTTTTCAATACAATCTCAAAATGAATCAAAATTCTTCACAAGGAATCAGATTTAAATCAGTCAATGCATCTCATAATTTTAACCTTCTTTTATCACTTACGAAGCCCATATGCAAAAAATGTTAGGATGGGTCGATTCAATTAATCGAGCATGATAATCACTAATCCTTAAAATAAATTTCATTCCACTAATTATTCCATTAAAACAAATCTGGTTTAATGAAACAATTAATATATCATACTAATAAGCATAAGTAATAACAATAAGGAAAGAAGTACATTAATAAATCTTAATTCACTTATAAGAGAAGAATAGAACATAATCCACAATATCTCGCTTTTACAAATTAAAGTTTAATTGATGCTATCAATTACCTTTAACAAACAACAAATCATATCATCTCATTGTTCCCAATTCTATCATAATAGCTATAAGAAAAAGAAGTGTTTACATCATGGTTCACATTAGGATGATTCATCTAACTCTTAAGAAAAAGAAAAAGAAGAACCATTACAAACTATGCCCGAACACAAAACATCTAAAAAACAAAAACAGGTTCATAACATGAATTTAACTATTTTATTTAAAGGACAACTACCTTAACATTCAGCATTTAAGATATTCATTAGAAACGAATCCCATGTCCATCCTCAAGGAATATAAAAAAAATTCTATCAACAAGTTTACATTTTCTGCTCAACAAGATCAAACATCTAATCTCTTTTTACATCATTTTAGTCAAATGATATGTATAAGAAGACTAATCAACATAATAAATCTCCATTCCCTAAGAGATTCAATCAAAGGAACTTAACCCAATAACATAGAAAAGGAATCTTATCAGAATGTGATTCCATCCTTAAATCATTTCACTACACTTAACAACAAATTCCCTTTCTAATCCAAACAATAAGCTCATACACTAGTTCTTAGAAGAGAGAACAATACCAACTCAAGGTAAGAAGAAAACATACTGCAAGTATCCCTTACAATTTTTACCTTCAATAAAGCATGAGTTCCCATTTCAATTTAGAACAAATACATAGTAAAGTTCAAAAATAGCATACTATCCCAAATGAATCGAAATTTCTTTTCTCTAAGAAAAAGAATAAGGGTTCATTTACTAAATCCAATCAAGAAATAGAAAATCCCTAACAGAAAACTAACAATTCTTAATTACCCATGAGCTCAACAAAGACTGAAACTTCATTACAAGATTTCAACATTTTATTACAAAGAGCAAGTGGTTCATGGTTTCAAGAGAGCAATAATCCAAAACAAAACTATCTCAACTTCATGTTTCCAACAGAGGAGACATTGTTTTAAACAAAACAATCAACCCAAGATGTGGGTTTCCTCAAAATAGAGGGGAAAAGGCTTTCCCTACTTAAATGCCATTGCTAGTTCAAAGAATACGAATAGTCCACAAAAGAAGTTCCAATTCAATTATCTAACAAAAACATTTCCAGTTTAATTTTCTACAAGATATTTAAACAGCTCGGTTAAACTACTCTACAACATTTCCTTTAAGTAAGTAGTTAGAATTGATAGAGTTATAAGCTTTTAACTTAAATGAAACTAAAACCAACTCAAAATTACCAGGACATAACCAACACATTGTTCTAGCTATAAATTCCAACACTAAGTACCACATTACACATATAGTGCCAAATCACAAAGTCTCAAACATGATCTCGGATATACAAAAATGTCTTAATACGAGGTAGTATTTATTAAAAATATAAATTAACAGTTCAAAACAACAGAGAGCCTCCATAATAATTTATATCTTATCAAGAAGCCCTATTTCCAACTCAAAATGAAACACGAGTTTCCAACAAGAGTTCAGAACCATAAAAGTAACAAAATATGAGTGCGGTGAAAACATGAACTTCCATTAACATTCTAGAATATCACAAGAATAAAAATGAGTACACAAATACATACACATGACTTCAAACAATAGTCCTAAGTTACCCAAGGTTCCAAACATGGGTTTAGAGCATCAAGAATTATCCAGTACCAGTTCTTATCCAAATACAAACCCAATACAAGTTCCAAACCAAACACTAGCTCGAATACAAGCTCAAGCTTAAACAAAACACGAGTTCCAATGCAAGATCAAATGGGACTCAAGGTTCCCAAAAACTTAGAACCATATAAATAGCAACGAAGGTCAGTTAAAACACAACACTTTGAATACCGGTTCCAGAAATGACAAGCAGAGCTACAGAAACAAGTTTCCCATGAATGATTCAAAATTTAACCCACACAAAGAAAGTTTCCAAACTTAATGTTATTTTGCTAAGGATTTCATATCCAAATTTCCAGAGATTTATAAAACCCATCAAGAAAATAACCAGATAAAACATGAAGAACAAGAATCTCATAAGAGCAGAGTCATTTTAATGAAACATTTAGAAGAAAGCAAGAGATCTTAATAGTGCTTCTAACAAATCAAAGGAGACTTCCAAAGCAAGGCTTTCAACTCCTTTTCTTCTCCATGAAAGATGAACAAACAAATAAATTTCCTCAGAATGCCTCATATACCTTCCCATGATAAAAAATAGACCAGGTGACCTAAAAATACCAATGCAAAGTGAAAGTTGAACTATTGGTTTGAAGAACTAGTTCGCTCCATATAGAACAAAATCTAGAAAGCATTGAAAAAATAACAACCTCCCACAAACCCACCTTCTAAGTTTTCTAGATGGTTTATGAACAAAAAATGAGACTAATAAATTCCATTAATTCCAATTTTCCTGCTTAAATCTCCTTGTCACCGCCTCTCAAATCTGCGAATGCCAATTCACATTTAACATGTAATTCCATCTTTAGTGAAACTTTCACATAAGCCTCTGCCAAGTTAACTAGCCCTTGCCAAAATGGCAGTACTTTATGCCTTAAAAACCTTATCAACAACTTAAATTCCATTAGAACCATCACCTTTGATGCATGCGACCCCCTTTAGGTTCCCTTTTAAATAGCTTAGGATAGATCCCTTAGAACTTAGGTTAGTTTAGAATTAATCACCTTAGGCCTTACACATTACCTTAGGTAGTTTCCACATAGGTTAGATTAATTCACAACATAATAGTTTTAGGCATTAGGTTAGATCATCACATAATCTTATAGCATTAGGTTTTAGGTTAAATTAAATAGCCTAGTAACCTCTCCATAATCCTTTAGCACAAAGCTTAGGTTAGGATAAAAATTCAATTAAGTAACATAGCTAGGTAGTAAATATTCTTACCTAGCTTAGGATTCCGTAGGATAATCCTTTAGTTTTAGGATTCTGAATCCTTCCTATGTCATGAAAAGTTGTATTTCATTTATGTCAGCAATTTCTTGCCATGATCAATCTCCAAAGACCCAAGCACAACATATAACTGAATGGAAACATGTTCACACAAAATCTAAGAACTTGTAACAACAAAGTTCAGTCTGATATGTCCCTCAATTTTATTGAATGTCAATTTACCCTTCATTCAACTGAGTAGATTTAAAACATTCCTTGGATCACTGAAATTGATCCAAGGATTTGTCAAATAAGGAGATAAGTTTACAACTCTTAAACCAAATTGTAATTCACCTAAAAGAAGTGAAAAATGGGTTCAAGGAAGCCATTCCATTTCAATCTAGTGATCTTAAGAACATAAAAGATTTATCCATATCAAGCATGATCTCCAACAACCAAAAGAACACATCTTTAGAAGAAGATCACATGTCAACACTTGAAATGCAAAAGAGGAATATAACAATTGTCGAGGGTGTTACATGCTTCCCTCCTAAAAAGAATCATCATCTTGATGATTACCTCATTTTAACAATTTATATCAATGACAATCAATTCATTCACTTCTCTTATCATAAGTCAAATATATCAAAACTTATAGTTCCGTAAATCAAGATCAAATAGTTTTTTTCAATTCTTATAAATACGCCCAAATTGGCATACTTATAGTCATATACAAAAGAAAAATCACAAAAATTTCAAACAATCCACAGAATCAATTCTGTTCAAATAGATATGGAAAAGAAGTTTTCATATCCTCTAGGTTTTCTCAAGTTGCACTATCTTCATTAAAATGGTCCCACTGGACTTTACATTGACTTATTTCTTGATTTCTCAAATGCAACTAGCGAGTTTCAAGCACTCGTATGGGTTTAACCATGATTATTTTTGGGTCCTGACTGCAAGGAATTCTAATTTAACATGTGTGATAAATCTAAAACATATTTCTTAAGCAAAGAAATATGGAAAAAATCATGCATTCGTGAAAAGCAGGAGTTAATGCTAAACGATGAGCTATAGGTTTGATTACATCAACTATCTCAAAAGGTCCCACATAACGAGGTGATAACTTGGCAAAGATTGCCAAAAGTTATAGAACTCTTTTTCAATTTAACTAGAAGAAATACTTTCTCACCAAGTTCAAATTTCCTATCAACCATCTTCAAGTCAGCGTAACTCTTTTTCCTATCTGCTACTTCTTTCAAGCGTTCATGAATCAATTTAACTTGTTGTTCCATTTCAGTAATAATTTCAGGTCCAATTACCTCTCTATCTTCTATGCTATCCCAACTAATAGGGGTTCTACATTTTCTTCCATATAATGCTTCAAAGGTGCCATCTTAAGAGAAGCATGATATGTATTATTTTATGTGAATTCAACTAATGGAAGATACTCTTCCCACTTATACTGTTGATCCATGCAATACATTCATAACATATCTTCTAAAACTTGATTTACTCTTTCAGTTTGCCCATCTATTTCTAGATGATATGCAAAACTGAAATTTAGCTTAGTTCCTAGAGCTGCATTAAGTGTTTTCCAAAATCTTGACGTCATTCTAGGATCTCTATCTGAAATGATTAACTTAGGTACTCCATGTAATTTAAAAATTTCATGTACAAATCTTCTTGCCAAAATAGGAGAATCATCCTTTAGATTTCAAGCAATAAAATGTGCTACCTTTTTTAGTTTATCCACAACTACTAAGATAACATCATGCAATATTTCTTGACAAAATACATGCTTATTACTTTCCATTTGTCTTGTGATATGCTATGAGGATACAAAAAAAGCCGGCTGGGTGCATATGTTCCACCTTAACACATTGACACTCAAGGCAATGTGTAACAAAATCAATAACATCCTTTTTCATTTCTTTCCAAAAATATTGTTGTTTTATATCAGCAAGCATCTTAGTAATGCCAGGGTGTCTAGAAAAATGTGAATATTGAAATTCAGCCAACAATTTCTTTCTCAAATCATTAAGAAAAGGTACATAGACTCTGTTTTCAAATCGTAAGATTCCTTCTTTATCAAAGTGAAAACCTTTATGCCTCGAATCATTAGAATTTGCTTTTACTTGTTGAAAGTAAGAATTAGATCCCATAACATTTTTACTTCATCCTTAAACTAAGTTCTAAGTGTTATAATTGTAGAAATGTGCTTCCTACAACTTAGAGAATCAGCCACTCTATTTTCTTTTCCTTTTATATAACTGATGTCAAAATCATATTGAGACAAAAACTCTAACCACCTTCGCTATCTTACATTCAGATTTGGCTGAGTGAAAATGTACTTCAACCCAAGATGATCAGTTTTCAACTCAAATGGTTTACCAAGTAGATAATGCCTCCAAACTTGAAGTGCATGAACAATGACAACAATCTCTAAATCATGTGGAGCATAATTCAACTCATGTAACTTAAGTTTTCTACTTTCGTATGCTATAACATGACCACTTTGTAATAAAATACCTCCTAGACCTTCACCAGATGCATCAGTTACCACCATAAAATCTCCATTAGGATCTGGTACTGCAAGAATAGGTGCTGAAGTTAATTGTTCCTTCAAGGTTTTAAATGCAATTTCACATTTCTCACTCCAAAAATCTTTTTATCTTTCTTCTGTAAGGAAGTTATTGGTGTAACTATCTTAGAAAAGTCTTTTACAAATTTCCTATAGTAGCCAACAAGTCCCATGAATATTCTAACTTCATGTAAATTCTTTGGTGTAGGCCATTCCATTATAGTTGTAATTTTTGAAGGATCTACAACAATTCCATCTTTACTTATTACATGACCCAAATAGTGGACTTATGTGTCATAGAAAGAACATTTGGACAGTTTACCAAACAACCGTCTCTTTCTCATAATTTCCAAAACTATTTTCAAATGCTCATGATGCTCCTCAATGCTTTTAGAATCTATGAGAATGTCATCCAAGAATATGAGCACACATTTGTCCAAGTATTCTTGAAAGATATTATTCATTAAATTCATAAATGTTGTAGGTGCATTAGTTAATCCAAAAGGTAAAACCGTAAACTCATAATGTCCATACCTTGTTTTGAAAGCTATTTTATGAATATCATCATCCTTAAATTATAGTTGATGATATCCAAATCAAAGATCTATCTTGGAATATACCAATGCTCCATGCATCTGATCAAATAAATCATCAATCCTAGGGAGTGGATATCTATTCTTGATTTTTTCCTTGTTTAACATTCTATAATCAATGCACAATCTAAGTGTTCCATCTTTCTTTTTCACAAAAATTATGGGTGCTCCCCAAGGTGAAACACTTGGTCTAATCAAACCTTGAGACAAAAGTTCATGCAACTGAGCCTTAAGCTCTACTAATTCTGTAGTATTCATTTGATACGGTGCTTTAGAAATAGGTTTAGTTCTAGGCTTGATCTCAATTGTGAAATCAAATTCCCTTTTGGGTGGAAGACTGGAAATTCTTCCGAAATACATCACTGAAGTCTCATAACAGCAGATATCATTCCATAATATCGCTGCTCTCTTCTATTGATTCAGTAATTTTTACTACATATAAGGTACATCCTTTATTTTTGGCCTTTTAAGTTGCATAGATGACAGTTTTCTAACAGAAATTTCACGTTTCACACCTTGAATCTCTGCTATTTTCTTCAGTCATCTAAATAACTAATGTGTTTTTCAAAATAGTCCACTTTAGCCTTATGTTTTGCTAGCCAATTAACACCTATGATTACATCATAAGACCCTAAAGGTGTAACATAAATATCAACCTCTATGGAAAATTTAGGTAAATCAAGGACTGCTCCAAAAAGACACATACTAACCATATGAACAACATTATTACCATATTGTATAGTCCATGTTTTATCCATGTTTTCAACTTTTCTTTTTAATTTTGATGCTAATTTACTAGAAATAAAACATTCAGTAGCTCTGGTATAAAAATAATAGTTATTGGTAAACCAAATAACTTACCCGAAACTTCTATGGGTGTGGCCTATTTCTTAGCCTACTTGTCAGCTACTGCAGTGTGTATCTTGTGCTACTGATTACGATCATCCTTTTCAAAGGACATTTATTTGTGTAATGATCTTTTCCACAGTTATAACAGCCTCCTATAGGTCCCTTCCTAGGCTCGGGCTTATTTCCACCCTTAGAGTTATCATTCTGACCCCGTAGGACTTCATTTGTTATTATTGTTCTTGGCAAAGTTTTTTTGTGCATTACCAAAAAACTTGTTTGTTGTTACTTTCCTATTTGTATCAGATGAAAACTTAATTTTCATTCCAAATTTCTTCCATGGTCCTTTCTTGGGTGCAAGAGAGGATGAAGAGGAGTTGGGATTCTTCTTCCTTACTTCCTCCTTATGAGCAGAAATTGCCTTTAATTTATGTTCCTACCTTATGGCTTTTTCAACAACCCCTTCCATCGTGGTTGGGCTGTGAACATCCACCTCTCCTCCTATAATGGGATTCAATCCCATGATGAATTTTTGTATCCTAAACTTCTCATCAGTTTGGTACTGAGGCACATACTTAAGGAGTTTTGTAAATCACTCCCAATACTCAGTTACAGTTAGCTTTCCTTGAGCTAAGTTATGAAATTCAGTCATTTTCTAATCATAGTAGAGTTGTGGCAGCCATCGTTGCCTAAAGTAACCTTTAAATTGGTCCCATGTGATATTAGATTCATCAATGTTCAACTCATCCTTACGGTTGTCCCACCATGAAGATGCTTTGTGTGAAAGTTGATATGCTCCCCATATCACCTTTGTTTCTTCTGAGAAATTTCTTATTGTAAAGTATTTCTCCATTTTGTTGAGCCAGTTCTCAGCCCCATCTCCTAATGTGGTGCCATCAAAATTGGGTGGAATTATCCTTTTTATATCATTAGTGAGTTCTACTGGCTAGCCTAGCCTTTTTGTTCTCAGGCTCCACAGGTATGTTAACATTTTTATTATCAACACCCACATTAGTGTTGTCCCCTGGAGGTGGCTGATTATTATTATCATCTTCTTCTTCCTCCTCATTACCCATTACTTGTTGTTCAAGCACAACCAAATGATCTCTTGTGTCCAACAGGGAAGCAAGGATCTCATCAAGTTTTTGGGTTGTTGCTACTCCTTCCTCAAGTGGAGGGTTATTTGCAGTGTTTCCTCTTGTTCTCACCATTTTCTGTTACAAGTTAGATTATGGACATAATAAGTCAAAGAGCTACAACCTTTAGCTCTCGATACCAAGATGTAACATTCCCATTTTAAGACTTTAGAAACAAAGGAATTTTTTTATAGTGTTCACTAATCTAAATAAAGCATTATTTGGAACAAACATTCCATGCCAATCAAATTCAATGGATGAATATATGCGCAGTCCGTAATGACTTGGTGATTCACCGATCTATTCATTCCATAACTCGGTAAGCTACCGATCTATTTATGTTATCTTATGTATTGAATACATATTGTATACTTCATATACTTTGTCATCCTACCCTACAATAAGTACTTTTGAGTGATTTTTTTAAAGAACATATCTGAATATTTACTACCAATATTTGTCTCGATATCATGTTGTTTTAAACTTGGTGACATAGGACAATGCAACCAGCAGTTTATGATACTTTGGCCAAAGATTTATAACATATTGTGTATGTCACTATTCCTAGATGACATACTCGCTCGTCATATTATAATAAGTCCTTCACCTCACTCCTCATTTATCATGATTGGTCTTTATTGACTATCGTCACCACTTGTTCTAGGTTTAACCCTAGACCTAGGTAGGAACAAAACTATTATAAGAAGATGCTCTCAATGGCTCAGGTTATATGGGCATACTCGGTTGACCTAAGTCGACTGTAGATGTTCCAACTTATCTTGAGCCATTGGAAGCTAATTCATATCCTAAATATGCTCCTATCCAAACCTAGAGGGAAACTAAGTTCAAGTCCAAGTTCTTATTGGGTGTAGATCTAGATGATCAATGCAGAAGGGTGATGCCACATGTCAACTACAATGTTGTATTCTCAAGAATACCCAAGCCTTCTCGAAAGTACAACCCCGCATCTGGCATGTGCCAACATCCTACAGAAACTGCCTCATCGAGATGTACATACCCCCAGGGAGATTGTTAATACTTTGTTAGTTTAGATTATTTCTAGATTTCAACAACCCTGCCAAACCCTAACCCAACACTTAATAAGTTCTTTCCTAAATTTTCTTTATTTAGTCCATTAAGAACTTCGTTATATTCATGGTTGCTTTTAATGTTTGATCACATAGTTTAACTGCCAATTAACCACAACCGAACAACGTTATCAAGTTTCATTTTAAAAGTACTATAACTTTTTAGAAATTTCAACACCATAATATATCCAATATAAAGTAGACTTCATACAAAATGAATTCTAATAAATTGTAGTCATATTTTCAAACCTTTTTGGTTTATATTCAATTAAGAAAGAGAAAGAGTCTTTCTCTACATGTTAAGTGTTAGGGTATATCCTACCCAATATCCATATTTCTTAATGTATGTTCATCACACATTTCATTATTATGTTTAATAGTTTAGATAAAGAACATCATATTCTGCAACTTAACAAGCTGCATCTTAATTAGGAAATTGAACTAAATCCCTTTATCCTACCTATCAAAGGATAACCAATTAAGCATAAAAATAATATGAAGAATATCAACAAGATAGAAA
Source organism: Taxus wallichiana var. yunnanensis (assembly GCA_018340775.1). Classification (NCBI taxonomy): domain Eukaryota; kingdom Viridiplantae; phylum Streptophyta; class Pinopsida; order Cupressales; family Taxaceae; genus Taxus; species Taxus wallichiana. Next base: position 107,352,319 of record CM031234.1, read on the forward strand.
TCCATCTTTTTCATACGAATACAAGATAATTTACACAACCAATACAAGTAAATTCTCATCTTTCAATTAATCTTTATAACTTATACATTTACAAGCCTTATGCATTTTAGGCATACTTCATAACAACCGCCTTCATTAAAAAGAATACTACTTTTATTTTTCAATATAGTCTCAAGAATGAATCAAAAAAATTTCACATGGAATCAGATTTAAATCAACCAATGCATCTCATAAGTTTTACCTTCTTTTATCACTTATGAATTCCATCTACAAAAATTGTTAGCATGGGTTAGTGTAATGAACTGAGCATGATAAGCACTAAGCCTTAAAATGAATTGCATTCCACTAATTGTTCCATTAAAACAACTCTACTTTAATGAAACAATTAATATATCATACTAATAAGCATAAGTAATAACAATAAAGAAAGAAGTACATTAATAAATCTAAATTCACTTCTAAGAGAAGAACATAATATAATCCACAACATCTACCTTACAAATTAAAGTTTAATTGATCCTATCAATTACCTTTAAACAAACAACAGATCATATCATCTCATTGTTCCCAATTCTATCATAATAGAATAAAACATTTATCTTTACTATAAGACAAAATAAGTGTTTACAGCATGGTTCCCATTAGGATGATTCATCTAACTCTTAAGCAAAAGAAGAAGAAGAACCATTACAAACTATGCCCAAACACAAAACATCCGAAAACAAAAATAGGTTCATAACATGAATTTAACTATTTCATTTAAAGGACAACTACCTTAACATTCAACATTTAAGATATTCATCAGAATAGAATCCCATGTCCATCCCTGAAGGAATATAGAATCAAACAGTCTGTCAACAAGTTTACATTTTCTGTTCAACAAGACTGAAACATCTAATCTCTTTTTACATCATTTCAGTCAAATGATATGTACAAGAAGACTAATCAACATAATAAATCTCCATTCCCTAAGAGAATCAATAACATAAGGTTTCAATCAAATGAACTTAACCCAACAACATAGAAAAGGAATCTTATCAGAATGTGATTCCATCCTTAAATCATTTCACTACACTTAACAACAAATTCCCTTTCTAATCCAAACAATAAGCTCATACACTAGTTCCTAGAAGAGAGAACAAAACCAACTCAAGGTAAGAAGAAAACATACTGCAAGTCTCCCTTACAATTTTTACCTTCAATAAAGCATGAGTTCCCATTTCAATTTAGAACAAATACACAATAAATTTCAAAAATAGCATACTTGTCCCAAATGAATCAAAATTTCTTTTCTCTAAGAAAAAGAATAAGGGTTCATTTACTAAATCCAATCAAGAAATAGAAAATCCCTAACAAAAAACTAACAATTATTAATTACCCACGAGCTCAACAAAGACTAAAACTTCATTACAAGATTTCAACATTTTATTACAAAGAGCAAGCGGTTCATGGTTTCAAGAGAGAAATAATCCAAAACAAAACTATCTCAACTTCATGTTTCCAATAGAGGAGACATTGTTTTAAACAAAACAATCAACCCAAGATGTGGGTTTCCTAAAAACAAAGGGGAAAGGGCTTTCCCTACTTAAATTCCATTGCTAGTTCAAAGAAGATGAACAGTCCACAAAAGAAGTTCCAATTCCATTATCTAACGAAAAATGTTTCTAGTTTAATTTTCCAAAAGATATTCAAACAGCTCGGTTAAACTACTCTACTAGATTTCCTTTGAGTAAGTAGTTTGAATTGATATAGTTATAAGATTTTAACTTAAATGAAATTAAAACTAACTCAAAATTACCAGATAGAACCGACACATCGTTCCAGCTATAAATTCCAACACTAAGTACCAAATTACACGTACAGTGTCAAATCACAAAGTCTCAAACATGAGCTCAGATATACACAAGTGTCTTAATACGAGGCAATATATATTACAAATATACATTAACAGTTCAAAACAATAGGGAGCCTCCATTACCAATTTATATCTTATCAAGAATCCCTATTTCTAACTCAAAATGAAGCATGAGTTTCCAACAAGAGTTCAAAACCATACAAGTAACAAAATACAAGTGTGGTGAAAACATGAACTTCCATTAACAATCCAAAATATCACAAGAATAAAACATGAGTATAGACCTACATACGGACTTCAAACAATAACCCCGAGTTACCCAAGGTTCCAAACACAGTTTAGAGCATCAATAATTATCCAAGATGCAGTTCTTATCAAAATATGAACCCAATACAAGTTCCAAACCAAACACTTACTCGAATACTAGCTCAAGCTTAAACAAAAATGAGTTCCAATGCAAGATCAAATGGGACTCGGGTTCCTAACAATATAGAACCATATAAATAGCAATGAAGGTCAGTTAAAACACAACACTTCGAATACCGGTTCCAAAAATGACAAGCAGATCTATAGAAACAAGTTTCCCATGAATGATTCAAAATTTAACCCACACAAAGAAAGTTTCCAAGCTTAATTTTATTTTGCTAAGGATTTCATATCCAAATTTCCATAGATTTATAAAACCTATCAAGAAAATAACCAGATAAAACATGAAGAACAAGAATCTCATAAGAGCATAGTATTTTAATTGAAACATTTAGAAGAAAGCACGAGATCTTAATGGTTAGAGCCTATCATGCCTGATAACACTTCTACCAAATCAAAGGAGACTTCCAGCCAAGATTTCAAATCCATTTCTTCTCCACGAAAGATCAACAAACAAAAATCTTTCCTCGTAATGCCTCATATACCTTCCCATGATAGAAAATAGACCACATGAGATAAAAATAACAAAGCAGTGAAAGTCAAACTAATGGTTCGAATAACCAGTTCGCTCCATGCAGAAAATTTTGAAATCATGCAAAACCAACAACCTCCCACAAACCTACCTTCCAAGTTTCCTGTACGGTTTGTGAACAAAAATCGAGACCAATAAATTCCATTAATTTCAATTTTCCCCTCAACTCTCCTTGCCACCACCTCCCAAATTTGGAGAATGCCAATTCACATTTACACATGCAATTCCATATTTAGTGAAACTTCCACATAAGCCTCCACCAAGTCAACTAGCCCTTGCCAAAACTGGCAATAATTTATGCCTTAAAAACCTTATCAACAACTTAAATGCCATTGGAACCGTCACCTTTGATGCATGCAACCCCCTTTAGGTTCCCTTTTAAATAGCTTAGGATAGATCCCTTAGAACTTAGGTTAGTTTAGAATTAATCACCTTAGGCCTTACACATTACCTTAGGTAGTTTCCACATAGGTTAGATTAATTCACAACATAATAGTTTTAGGCATTAGGTTAGATTATCACATAATCTTATAGCATTAGGTTTTAGGTTAAATTAAATAGGCTAGTAACCTCTCCATAATAATTTAGCACAGAGCTTAGGTTAGGATAAAAATTCAATTAAGTAACATATCCAAGTATTAAATATTATTACCTAGCTTAGGATTCCATAGGATAATCCTTTGTTTTTAGGATTCTCGAATCCTTCCTATGTCACGTGTGAACATGTTATATTTCATTTACGTTAGTAATTTCCTACCATGATCAATATCCAAATAACCAAGCACAACATACAAATGAAAGAAAACACATTCACACAAAATCTAAGAAATTGTAACAACAAAGTTCAGTCCGATATGTCCCTCAATTTTATTGAATATTACTTTACTCTTCATTCAACTAAGAAAATTTAAAACATTCATTCATCCAAGGATGAGTCAGATAAGGAGATAAGTTTGCAACTCTTAAACCAGATTACAATTCACCTACAAGAAGTGAAAAATGGGTTCAAGGAATCCATTCCATTTTAGTCTAGCGATCTTAAGAGAAAAAATGATTTATCCATATCAAACATGATCTCTAACAACCAAAATAACACATCTTTAGAAGAAGATCACATGTCAACACTTGAAATGCAAAAGAGGAATATAACAATTGTCGAGGGTGTTACAATTCAAATGAATTTATATCACCATGGCCGACACCGCCTCCAAATTTCCTCAGGTGACAAAGCCTCGCGTAGGGACGACCCATTCCTCCCCAACAACACCATCCAAAGTTAAAATACCTAGACCCATTATCTTGGTACAATGACCCTTCACTGGTCATTGACCCCACCGACGATATATTCGAGCCCAATCTCAAAAAAAGGCCTAAAGCTTTGAGAGAAGTAACATGCACCAAGTTCAACCTTCAATGAGACTCGAGTCATTCAAAGGTCTAGAACCGGAGAACTAATCTTTCCCAATACATGGTTCCTCTCACACACCCATGCCTAGAGCTCATACAAATGTGCACGACAAGTTTCAACTCAGGAAAAATAACATCAAGGGCTAGAATTTAACTGTTGTAATCACACCATAGGCCATCAGGGACATGTTAGCCCTAAACTATGATTAGCCGACTAGTTTATATGATATAGCCAAGTTCTGGAATGTATGGGTCCAGTGTTAAACAAAGGTCACACCCTTACCAAGGAATTGAAACCATTATACTCCAACAAATTAGGTGTTCTCAGTTTCCCCATCCCCTTAAAGTCCCTCATGCCTGATGCTCAGGATGTCTACTCTATGTTGGATTTTATTTTTGGGAAGGACTCTGACAAAGATGTTGAGGACCGTTATCACAAATCAAAGATATAAATCTAACTTCGCGAAGTCATAGCAAGGTCAATTTGTGAACATATCAAGCATTTCTCAATGACGTCCACCTTCAGGTATTCGTCTTTCCTTTTTCACCTCATTCTATACCAAAATGCTCAGTATTTCAGTCAATTCATGACCCTAACCCTATGGGATATATATAGGTGAATTACCTAAATGTTATCCTGTCATCTAAGTGGACCCATATACTATCTCGTTCTTCAAATGTCTATGATTTTTTCAATGCTTTTATGGAGCCTCTTTTACTAGAGCTTGATCTTGAAGGGATCGATAATAGAATGAATGACTCTGCACAATATATCTTCTCAGACCCATTGCACCCCATTGACTACTTTTTTCCAAAGGTCATTCTATGATTTGAGTCCATAGATTCAGAGGTGAATCCTTCATGCTCCCAAGGATCCTCACACCTTAGATAACAGTCTCGAAGTCACCCGATAGCTCGTCATGCTAGACCTAGAGGTCATCTCAACCAGAAGAAGAAAGCAATCTATGACCTCCCTTTTAGTAGGGGAGGGATTATTGTAATCAAGAGGTAGGTGGACCATTATCTATTTTGGAAGTTAGCCTCTTATGGCTTCGCATTGATCCATATGGGAAAATAGATTAAACCTTGTGTACAAATAAAGTCAAAGTCCCCTATAAACATGAATTGAGACTGCTTTCTCAATTCACAATGAATCCCCAAGATTGAAGCACCTGAGATCTTCATCAAACTCCAGGATATCCCCACTCTAAACTAGGAGTCATTTCATCTAGTGAAAAATGCATTTGACCCTACTCTAACGATTGGGAAAGGGCTGAAAGCAACCTTAAGAAGAAAGGACTATAATTCCAAGAAGATCAAGGGCTTTTGGAAATATAGGCAGGAAATCGTGGAAACCACACAAAACTTCAAGGAAGTTCTCACTGACAAGCCTTGGGAGGATAAGTGGGATGTGGAGCATGACTCCGATGTAGACAGTGAGGATATACTTGTCCTCACTTCTAAGCAACCTCTCAAGTCAACCACAGGGTCCTCCGAGCTATAACAATGGATACCTAAGGTACCTTCATTAGCCACTCCTCTTTAGACTCCTCAAATTTCTCCATCCCCGAGCTCTCAAAAGCTATAGTAGAGGGAGAGTCTCTCTCCAGCCTAGCCCACAAGAAGCTAAAATTAGTCACGATTCCTGGAAGCCCACCACCTGAGGCTCCACTCTCTTGTAATGCTTCCACCTCCACCTTCCCATTTAGAAGGAATCCTTCAGTCTGTCACTACATCCCAGCCTCTTCCTCCACCTAGCACTCCTCTACTTCTACGGTACCCTACTTCCATCCCAATCTTCTCACCTCATATTATCATGCCCCCTTCTTCAGCCCTAGTATCTGTAGTATGTTAATCACCAAAGGATCACACATATGGCCTACCACCTGGTTTCCCATTTACGGGAGGGATGGTCTCTTCTCCTTCTAATTTTTGGAGCCAAGTAGAGGCTACCAAGGCGACCCAAGATCAAAGGAGATCAAAGCAGAGAAAGAAAGAGATGGTGACTCTATCAACTAAGTAGGTTTGATCCTGTATGATCATTGACAAGGCTCGCAGAACTAATGTGCCATGATGACTATTCCATTAGTGCTATTGCAGTGGACCTCACTAAATTTTGGCCTCAGGACAAAGTTGAGTTGATGAATGAAATGGTGGCGTAGTCACTACTGACTATTTAAAGCTCAACAATCAGATGAAAAGGTGTAGGCTAGCCTCCAAAAGGTAGAAGCTATAGTAGCGGGCCACATGGCTGAGCTTAAGGCCAAGGACAAAGAGGTAGACTAGCTCAAGAGGGAGTTAAGGGACACATCGACCAAGCAAGCCCTCATGGCTTCTCAAGCAGAGGAAAAATATCTGGCAGCTAAGCTCACCACCGCCGAGGCCCTGGTTAATTTGATTTCATAGGAAAAGGATGGCCTTCATGCTAGGTTAAAATCTTCTGATAAAACGGTCAAGGACGTGACCAACCAATTGGGTCAAAATATCAAAAATCTAGAATTATATCATTAGTACAAGGTCTATATGCCTCTTGTTGTGACAGGATTGCCACCACTACCAAAAATCTAGCCCCAACACTTGGATTTATATCCAATGTACAAGAATTGTGCTCTAGGGTAGAAAGTGCAATCTCTACCATCAACAATGCCTTATCCACCAAGGTCTAGGAGTCAAATATCCTGATTTAGAAAATCTAAAACACCTCATATATCATTGTTCAGAACGTAGGAATCATAGACACGTGGTTGATGGTGGCAAAAGATCAATGAGATTCTGAGTTATTATAAAACTTATGTCAAATGTCTGCATCTCTTGGCACATCTTTGCCAGGGTATGAGGGAAATAAAATAGAATATCAATGAATTAGTACAGCTTGGTTTCCCCTCTCCCTTCCCAGATGAGTCTATGGTCTTATCCAAAGACCAAATTTAGCAGCTTCTGATCGCTAAGTGCCAAGACAAGATGATTTTCCAATCTTTGAAGGAAGACTTCAAGGGTCACTGAGGTCGAGGCCATCATTAATCCTATCATACAACTAGAGTTTCACTTGCATGTGGTCATGTAGAGCCTTCAAGGTTTCTCCCATAGGAGATAATTGAGTTAGACCGAGATTTTTAAGCCTTGCAGTGAAGAACCTACCCGATGGAAGAAAATGCTTTGGATATTAGGCTTCTTTGCGAATGCTCTAAATGATCTAGTGGTTAGCCACAATTTTTGAAATTTTGGGAAGGCATGAGATATCAAATTCCTCCATGGCTAGCACAGAATCCCTTGGTGAGTTGCCAAACTGATTATATTATTTTATTACGACTCTTTTGTTAAGTATTTTATCCCCAGATTCTAGATTCCCTTGGTTTCTCAAAGCTACTAGCGACTAACTATGAAATGATCGCGATAGTCTCCACATGTCTATCTGATGTATGTTTGATATAGCCCAAAAGGAAGGAGGACCCTAAGTGAGCATGAGCCCTCCACGTGGCCCAAATGAGGAGTCTAATCAGACAGGGACTTAGTGGTAATACCAAGAAGGGAGTAGATGTGCATATTTCTATAAAGGGATGAAATATTTATTCTAAAACCATGAAGGTCAAATATCTTAATTAATAGGTAAGACAATGATGAAGTTACATTTAAAATACTAAGGGTAGGATTCAGAAGGATAAGTGTAAGGTCTTATCAGAATTGAAAGCAAAGGCTGGTAGCTGAAAGTGACAGAGGAAAAAAATTTCCTATAAAAGGAGGTGAGATACAAAAATAAAAAGGAGCTTAGAAAGTAGAAAAATAGAAAGGAAAAAGTTCTCGCATATTTTGTAAGATTCTAGCCTTAGTAAGTCTCTCGTAAGTAAAAGATAAGTGTAATTTATGCTTTATAAAAGCCTTACATACCCATTCTCTATATGAATAAGAGTTATTATTCTGTGCAATCAGATTTTTATGTATGTGTTAAAGATTTATTCTTTTATAAGTAGTTCTAAATGAATCAGAGAAATTGATCATGCATAGTGCCCTTAGAATTTATTTGCTTTGTTTATTATCTAAAGTTCAACATTTTAGTTGCTTTCTATTTGCATTATTGAAATAGTGGATCATGATGTGTATCCCTTCAACTATTTTTATATAGGTTCCAAGTATTATATAGTTTTCCTCTCTTTTAAATTTGGCGCATCACCTATTTATTTCAGTCATTTACATTTTTTTTCTAACATACTCCTAAAAACTAGAGAGGATACATCTTGTTTAAAACATGGAGGTCACCTTAGGGTGCATGTCTCACCAACCTAAGGTTTCCTATGAATCTGATGATTCATCTTTAAGGATCATCGTCAATAGGAACATCTTGTCATACACCTCCTCCAAGATGCAATGGGTGTTTTATGGAGGAATGAAGAGAAAATATACCCTTTACACATGATCTAGTTACATGGGAGTCATTCAAGGAGAATTTTGAGGCCCAATACAATATCTTAACACTTCATTCATAAGAGAATAGATGAGTTTCATGATCTTCGACAGGGGACCATGAATCGTAGCACAATATGATTTTAATTTTCTAGATGTATTACAATATGTAGATTACCTTTAGGATGAGAACTTGTAGGTTAAAGCAGGTTCATTAGGTTCTTGAATAAAAATTTGGTAGGAGAATTCAAGATTTTATCTCCTCTAAGCTTGGGTAATGTGGTGGAAAAGGCTTACTTGGCATAGGAGAATAGGAACATAACTTGGGAATAACAGGGATATGAACATGAACAAGTCATAGGAGTGAGATCATACTTTATAGGATATTAGGTCATGAGGATCTGTTTCACCTCTAAGAGTAGGTTTTAGATCCACTAAATCAACTTCAAGAAACCCTCTACACCCACAACAACACTCATAGTACCAAGATCCTCAAACATGGGTCTATACCTCATTAAAGACAGCTAAGGAGGTAGGGGCCGAGGAGGTCATAATCTAGGTAGAGATAGGAGACCAAGTATTCAGCAACCCCTTATGGCTTGTTCATTTCCATCTGTTAGGGAATGACCCTTTATGGGAGAGACATTGTCATGTTTTATTAGTGGATATCCTAACTATTATTCTCATTTTTATCCATAGATACCCTCGTTTGCTAATAAGTACAAGGATCCTATTTTTGAGTATATATTAGGGTATATAGGGTGCAATCATTGTGTCTATGCTATAATGGAGAATCTGTAAGGTAGAGCACTATGCCACATTTATTGATACCATAGGCATGATTAGAGGTATATTAGTTACTATTTTATTTGACTTTGATTCTTTTCATTCTTTTATATCACCTTCTTTAGTGGATCATTTTGGGATGGAGGTCTTTAGGTATTCGAGATATATATCCATAAGAATTAGCCACTCGTGCTAGGTTCATCATTAATACCTATGTTAGGAGTTGTATTCTTGATCTAGGCATGTTTTCCACTACTCTAGGCATCCATATTTCACCTTTGCGATTCTATGAGGTTGTTTTTGGTATGGATTGAACTGATTCTCATCAATCCAAGGTTAATTTTTGGAATAAGATCATCAAGTTTTTTTATGACCTAGGTAATTCAAAAGTGATATTCGGGATTCAAAGACTAATATCCTTGTGTATGATCTCTCGACATGTAGATAAAATGGAGCATGTGTAAGGGCTTTCATATGTTTTCTATCACAATCAGTGATAGGTCTGAGGAAACTTCAATGAGCTCATTACTTGATTATCATCCTATTTTGAGATATTTTTTTGACATTTCTCCTAGCGCGTTTTCTAGTATACCACCACATAGAGAGGTGGATTTCATGATTGAAATTTTATAAGGTGTTACAACCATTTCATGAGCACCTTATAGGATGATGAATCTCGAGATTTATGAGATCAATATTCAATTAGAGGAGTTGTTGGGGAAGGGTCTTAGATGACCTAGTGTATCTCCTTGGGGAGTAATAGTGACATTTGTGGAGGGTAAATACATATCCCTTCATTTTTGTGTTAATTTTAGGTAGATGAACAAGATAACAGTGAAGAAATTTTATCCTCTTCCTTGACTAGATGATTTATTTTATCATATGTTGTGAGCTAGCATGTTTTCTATGATTGATATTAAGTTAGGATACCCTCACTACAGATTAGAGAGGAAAAATTCCATAATACATATTTTCAAACTCATTATGGGCATTACGAGTTCACGTTGGTTCCTTTCAAATTAAATAAATCTCTAGCAAGTGTGTTTATGAGTCTCATGAATTTGGATTTTAATACCCTTTTATATTAGTTTCTCATTATTTTCTTTGATGATATTTGTATTTACTCATTCTCATTAGAGGATAATCTGGAGCATTTGAGACAAGTATTACATGTTCTAAGGGAACATATATTTTCAAGAACTTGGAGAAGTGTTCCTTCTTCTAGTTTGAGATTCAATAATTGGGCCACATTAAGGTTGTCTCTATAGATCCCTCAAAGATTTGAGCTAAAATTGATTGCCACCCCCACCATAGTGAAAGAGGTTTGTATTTTCATTGTTTTAGATGCTACTATCGTGGGTTTATTTAGGAATTTTCTAGGATTGATCATCCCATTTCTTCCCTTCAGCATAAAGGGAAGAAGTTAATTTGTTATAGAAGTGTGAGAAATATTTTCAATTTACTAAGGATAATTTTAATTTTTCTCATATCCTTGTATTCCCGATCATTTGGAAAATTTAGTGGTTTTCACCGATGCTTCGTTAGGGGGACATGGGGTGGTTCTCATGTAGTAGCACAAAATTATTTATATTGAGTTCCACAAGTTCAATGATTATGAGATTAGTTACCCTACCCACAATCTTGAGCTTGTGGAAATGGTGCATGCCTTAGTTTATTGGAGCCACTTAATTTTGGGAAGACCAATTGTTTTCGGGACTAATCATTTGATTCTATAGAACATATTTTTGCATCCCGATCTCAATTTCAAACAACAATGTTAGATGGAGTTCCTTTGTGAGTAAGATTTATATTTTTAGTATATCAAGGAAATGATAATGTCATCACGGATGCTCTAAGTAAATGATGACATGAGATAGTTTCCTTGACCTTGTGGTCGAGCTTTGTGACATGATCCTTTAACATCTTCCTAGTGACAGATTCTATGAAGATGTCGGTGAGTGGTGGAGTTGCAAAATCCCTTGGAGGGAAAGTATATTGGTTGCACTTTAAAAAATAATGGTATTATCTGATATCGAGAGGATCACTTATGTTTTTAGGGTAGCAGATTCATACAATTTTATTCTTTCGAGGCACATAAACCCCCTTATATGGCTCATCCTGGGGTGAAGAAGATGCATGAAGACTTTATACATTGTAATTTTGGCCATGAATGTGTCATGACATTATATATTGGGTATCACATTGTCTCAAATTGTACAGGGATTAAGGATAAAAATTCTCACCCCAACGGGTCTTCTACCCATAGGACCTTCCGGAGTAGAAGTGGGATGTTGTTTTTATGGACTTTATAGTTGGTATTCCTACTTCATCATATCATCACGATGCAATCATGGTGATGATGGAAATTTTGACAAAGGTTTCTTTCTTTTCACCTATGAATGTCACTTATAATTTTTTTCTCCATAACCTAGGCTTTGTTTGATGACATTATGAGACCGCATGGGATTCCGAGGATGATCATTTGTGATTGCGATACCTTTTATACTTCAAACTTTTGGACATAATTTCAGTCGATATAGGCACACAGATTAATTTCAGCTCCACCTATCACCCACAGATAGATGGAAAACAAAGAAGATGAACCATAAAATTTAGGATATGTGATGATTTTTGTCATGGATCAAGAGAGGAAGTGGGAGAACTATTTATACCTTATACATTTTCCTATAATAAGAGTTTCCATAGCTTCAATGTAATTTCACCTTATTAGGATCTATATGGGAGACCGTATACATGACACCTTTGAGATGGGATAGGTTAGATGGAAAGATTGTTCTTTCTCTAGCTTACCTTCAAGACATGTAGTAGTAGGTTATCCTTATTAGAAAAATTTAGAGAAAACTCGGGAACTCTAGGTGTATGCTGATACTATGAGGGTTGAGCATCACTTCCTAGTGGGTGATAAAGAATTTCATAGAGTGCATCCACACAAAATTATAATCCATTTTAGAAAGGGATATAATATCTCCCCTCATTTATTGGTCCTTTTTAGATTTTGGAGATTATTGGTCATGCTTCTTACTACTAATCTCTACCACCATGCATATCACATGCCCATGATGTGTTCTATGTTTATGTGTCATGGAAGTATGTACCTGATAAGTCTCATGTTCTGGATTGGTTAGCCTTACAAATAGAGGTTAAATGATAGTGTACATTGAAGCCTATGTGTATTCTAGAGCACAGAAGGATGGTTGTTTGGGGGAAATACTTGGACTAGGTTAGGGTTTAGTGAGACAGATGAGATGAGATGACTACTCCGGAGGATTCGACACCTTTAAGGGATCGATGTAGTTACCTCTTCCAGGTGGCTTTCATTGGAAATCAATTGCTAGGGAAGAGGGATGTATTTACCACTTATTTTTCATTCCATTTTGGACTATGTTGACTCATTGTACCCATTGTATTATTTTGATGGATACATTTGATACTATGTTACTACCATTATTATTGAAGATGTTGTTATATTATGTGGATTATATTAACATTAGGATGTTAACTCATTTTGAGAGCATATTGTTGAGGCATGCGATGTCAATGTATATTTGATCATTTTTATGGGTATTGATGTGATTTTATGGATAGTTTGGATTGTGATTAATTCATTTTTATAGATACATTACAGATGCATTTTGTAACCTTTTCTTGTTACACTAGATGGATGATTGTAGTATGATTGACTTGATTATCTAGTCTTTGATTTTGGTTGGATTATCATCATAGTGCATGTGTGATATCATATCATTTAGTTTTTGGTATTGGACAGGTATGATGTTTGATTCGAGTGTGTAGGTGACAGGTCTTACCATATGAGAACGTGGGACTCAAAAAGGCATATCTAACTAGAAAAATAGTTCATGATGGGAAAAGTCTCCTCCCCTTATTTATTTTGTATTTTATCCACTTTTTTTGGACTAAGTTTGGAATGTGGAAATTTTTCCCCCTTTTGGCATGTATTATCTTGTTTAATTTTTTCTTCTAGTGTATTAACTTAACCCCCCTTATCTTATTGCTTGTTTGTGTTATTTTAGTTCTAATCCCTTCTCTCCTTATCAATTTGGTTCGTTGTTAATTGTTCTAGTTAAAATGGGATCATGGGAACAAAAGCGTGGATTATGTAAGCCAAAATACCCCTCATAAATTCCATCTCTCTCCAAAAACTCAGATTTGGGAAAGAAGTGACATTTGAGGGAGTAAAAAAGAAGAAATTTATGTTAAAATGATCCCCTAGGATATATACCTATGATTTGGTGAGATATTTTCAATGATAATAGAGACCATTTTCCTATTTTTCCTCTTTTTAACCTATTTTTATTATTTTTATTAGATTTGGGTTATAGACACCTAAATTTTGTTACATTCCCCTTAGCCCCTGATCGGATAACCAACTTAAACATGGGAACCTAACCATGGCCCCCTTTCACCCCACATTAATAATTAATTTAATTATTTTAATTAAATTAAATACCCATCCTCACAATATCCATTATTTTATTACCTTAATTGACCTAATTTCCACCTCACCTAGACACCTCATCCAACCACCTCACCCTAGACCTATTCTTGGCATGTTTCCATAACTAACAATAACTAAGTCTTACTTTCCTTAATGAGATAAGATTTGGTCTAACCCTAAAATCAATGCCTAAAATTTCTCTAACCACATTCCTGCTCATTAGAAGGGAAGCTTCTATTCTGATCCATGACAACAAACCAACTTGGCCCAATAAATTAGAAATATCTACCCATTTTAGTAAACCTAGGAAATCTTACCTTAACCAAAACCGGTCATACCTAAACTGATGTCGTTTCAAGATAAAACCATCATCGGTTACCATTTATTCACCTTAGCAACCTTGTTGGAGGGTTGGCACATTTTGGATTAGAGGAAAGAGATCAAATCTACAAGCAAGAAAAACCAACATCCTTTCACACATCCAGACATTCACAAACCTAGCACCAGACAAACCTAGAAGCATTGCACTCACGGAAGAATTCCGAGATTCACTGCTACAATACCAAATACCATGCTTTTGATCAACTACCATTATCATTCAGCCATCCAGTCTACATCATAGTAAGTATGTCCTTAACCAAAGATTATTATTTCAGTTAGTAGCTATTTTTACTCTTGTTATTAATCTACACTTTGCATGCTCATTATTTTATCCCTTACCAACCTATAACCCAACCATTTCCTTACCCACACTACCAAATCACCCATCCTCACCTACTGTTCATCCTTGAATACACCTGAGACTTCTATAAACCTCCTTATCCACCCTACCATCTCTATCAAATCCTAGATCAAACCTTGTAATCAAATCTCTTTGAGTTTTGTAAACCCCGACTTTACCGATGTCGGTTACCCATAACCATCGATGGTTCTACATAAATTGTCACCGGTCATACCAAACCAACGTCGGTCTCTATGTTTTATACCCTTCCCAAGAATAGAGCCAAACAACCACTTACCCATTGACCTAAACAACCTGAATTAGACCCTGACCAGTCCTAATACCTTGGCAGTCACCTTATACTTTAGATCCAACTATAGCCTAGCTTCGTTGTGATTAGATTTACTTATTTTACTTAAATGAGATACCTAAATCATATCAAATACAGTAGGAATTTACTTATTTCTCACATTAATTTGTTTTAAACAGTGGATTGACAACCATCTAGGAAGTATCACACTTCCTGGAACTAGCATAAGAAAGGAAATCCACTATCATATATCATTTAACTTATTTTTTGTGGTCTTGTTTTCTATTACATGTAGTTCCTCCTAGACAAAATGAATCTCTCATAATCGGGATTGGGTCAAGAATTCAAAACTCAGGCATCAAGCTCCAACCAACCCATTTAACAAGTATTCCTCCTAGTCCATAACCCTATCTATTTCATCATTCAAAAACGTAAATAAAATGGTTAAACATTTTGGCACACCCGGTGGGACCCATTAGGGGTTCTATTGCATTTTATTCATTTCTAGGTGAAATTTGTGTGTTTGTTTCCTTCAAAAGCTTACATAGTAATTTCATTCCCTAGTAGTCCTCTCTTCTTTCTAATTTCTCTAAAAGAAACATTTCTCTTGGTGCATTTTAAATGGAATCATTTTTCTTCCTTTCTTTCGCATTTAGTGAAAGAGCATAATCTCCCCTATTCATCATTTACATCATCAAACATAATATTTTAGATTTGGGATTAAAATTGGTTGCATTACATTCTGATTTTTTGTATTTAGCTCAAATTAAAATAAGGGCAACCTATATGCTAGAAGTCATGCCTAGCTGATGGTTGACACAAATAATCATTGAAAGCACATTCTCTCTCTCTCTGTCTATCTTACCAAACTACAAAAAATTGAAATATACATATATTTCTTAAACAACATCTTACTTAGGAACACCTTTCGTGATCACATGATCAGATTGGAAGGTACTCCCCAGTTCATTACCTCTATCAAGTCATTATCTTAGAGGACAACCCGCCCATGCCATAACATACCTGAAACCTCTCCTTTTAGATATCCTTCTTCATAGGAATCCTTCCTCACCAAAAACTCTATTCTAAATTCATAAGTCATTCTTCTAAAACACATAATCTAAATGCATTAAAAATCAATTGTTAGGTACGTGTTTTCAGTGTTTGATTGAAGTGAATTTTGAGGTGTGAGGATACGCTTCTCCATTTTTCCATTCCATTTCCTTACACACTCCACAATCACAGTTGGAGTATTCTGACTTCTTCTGAGTGTGTCAGGACTTCATTGCATCATCTCCATACCCTCGGGTTATTTATTTATCTCACTAACATTCACAACAATCTATTTTTTACATTTTCCAATTTTCACAAGAATCAAGATCGGTTACCCCTGACCGGCATCGATTTTTCTTAACTTGCATTGATTTACAATTATTTTGGGTTAAATTACCTAAAGAACCCTTATTCCATTTTCTTTGTTGTCAGAGTTCATGTGGGTCTCTATACTCTTTGACTTTGATAAACCATCATCATATAAATTGTTCATCTAACTATCACTAGTCTTTTCCTCATTTAGTAAAATTGTTCCTGTCTCACAGTAACCGACCTCGGTTACCCTTGAACCGACATCGGTCATCCTTAATGGAATTAGTTACCCTGTACTGAATATCAACTAATATATTACCCAAATCCACCTATAAACACCTATTTTATTCATTCTCACTACTCCCTGTGTCACCTGTAGGATACAACATCACCTGATATACATTCATTCACATGGTGTTGACTTGCAGTCAAGCTAACGCTCTTATATTTCACACGAGTTATCAACCACTCCCACCTAGTCCTTCACCACCCTCTATCCTATCACCCATGGATCCAACCCTACCTACAACAATTTCCGCAAGTGACGAATAATTTTCATGACTCTTTGATAAGAATCCCACAGCCTTACAGTTATACCTTTCCAACTCTTCCACTCGGGACTCCTCAAGTTAGATGATATGTAGCATGCATGTATCCATCTCTCCTACCCTTTTTACAAATTTTTCATCATCCCCTAATAATGTAGCTTTACCTTCACCTGCTTCACCCCCGGGTTTCACAAACTAGGACCCATACCCACATAACCGTTGCATCTATAGTATAGCTCACCCATTTTTTTTTCCCTCATTGACAAACCATACCATAACCCCGTCCAGAACCCATTATCTCACAAATACCCATTCCAACACAACCTCTCATGGTGTTGGTAATCCCTACTCCATTCTAGAATCTTATCCTCTCTATCCCACAAAAACTTCCCCCAATCACTACTAGAGTCACTACGATTGTCCCACCTACATACACATACTATCAACAACCCCTATCTCATATATCACCCATTATAGATACATACCCTCTATGTTATTCACCTATTCTCAACCTCCCTATTAGGCATCACCATATAATGGAATGCCGCCCACATCAGAGGTTCAATACCAGCCCCCTTATACCATATGAGGTTCCCTTCCATCACAACCTACCAATAACCTCATCAAATTGATGATGGAAAGGATCTAGACACTGGAAGCATTGGTTTCAGGCTCGCGTAATTCTCTCACCTATGATGAAATATGTAATGATCCCATTCATCTATCCATCCATATTCACCCATACCCTATACATTGGGAAATGCCAAAATTCAACCATTTCGATAGTAAAGAAGACCCACAGTAGCATTTGTGGTCTTTCAAACATGGGTGCTACCTGATCACCCATGATGACGCTTTCCTCCTATGAACCTTCCCGATGTCCCTGATAGGACCTTCATTGGAATGGTATAGTAGGCTACCAAGACACTCCATCTAATCATTTAATCAAGTATCATAAGCCTTCTTAGATCACTTCTCCATCAACATTGTTAAGAAGGTTACCATGACTAATCTTTATTCCACACGATAATACAATGATGAGTCTATCACTTACTTTTTTATTTATTGGTGCAACCTAATTAACCATCTCACATTTCAATTACCTCAAAATGAACTCATAGAGTTATTTACTCGGGATTGCGTAAGACACGTCGCACCAACCCTGTAGATGCAAACCTTTTACACTTTTGACAAGGCATTCACCATGGCACGAAAATTGGAAATTCATGCTATCAAAGAGAAGAAAATTCAACTTCATAACAAGAACATCGCGTTCAAATCAAATGATGCTTCTTCATCTTCAAAACCCCAAAACACTATTCAAAACCCAAAGGATCTTCCAACGCTATAGTTCTCAAGGATGGTCCCCTCATCAATCAAACCACCAAACCTCTCTCTAATCTCTCTCTCATCCAAGCTTTCCATTTTAGACGAGAACAACGAAAGTACACTTCAATAGGAGAATCTTATTCTTATAGTTTGAAAAATATTGTTAAGGTTGTTGTCATTACCCTTTTACCTATAAAACCACATATTGGTTTTGAACTCGAGCGATCCATGCCCGCATGGTATAAGGAACTTGAATTTTATCATGTCAAAGGTCATAGTGACAATAATCGCATCACCTTCAAGAATATCATCCAAGAAATGTTACAAAATGAAGATATAGTCTTAGATATCCCGAATGTACCTTAACCAAAACCTACATATCTTCAAGAAGCCATTTCCCAATCCTACCCCTTCTTCCAACCAAGATGGTGACACTTCAAACAATGATAGAAATGTCCATGAGGTGCATGTTATTTTTGATGACATACTAGTTACTTCCCAATTACCTCATGTTCTTTCCATACATGAAATCTTAGCCCAATCTCCCTACCTACAAAAAAACCTATTTCATCTTCTCCTCTACCCACAGAGGAACCCCCTTCATTTTCTCCTTCACTCATGGAAGTGCCTATAATTAGCGTTCCTCCTTTGAACCCTAAAATTTCTGAGGATTTTTCAGTGGCACCTCTCCTACTCATAAGAGATGCGTGTCCACCATCCACACCATCACAAGGAGAGTCCACCTTGTATGGTCCATCCTCTCCTCTACCCATGGAGGATCCTATAGAAGTACCATTATCTTTAGAGGACCATTCACTAGCAAACCTTCAAGATCTTGCTGATCTACTTTCAAATCTCTTACCCATAGAGTTTGAGGTTAGCGATTTCCCTATATCTAAAACAAATTTTACGGGGATTACCACTTGATCCACATTGGCCCCGCTTACAATGGTACCATTTTAATGCTTGGTTGATCACCGGACTATGTTGATAGAGCCTTACTTTGGGGACACCTTCTACTTCATGTATCAACAAAATACAATTGTCACTCACCAACACCTCCACTATCTACCTAAAAGTGTTTCGAGTGACCAAACCAAAAATTACCATGAATCTTATAACACCTTTCATGTCACCAACCATAACCAAACACACACCTCTTCCCATAATCCAACATACATCTACACCTAAACACCTACACACGTTGATATCATCTCCCTTACCTAAACCTATCACTACCTTTGGGGTCATACTTGACAACTAGCCTTACTCACCCACCCATCAAATTAGATTTAGCCACATCTTCCAAAAATAACACTAAAATTACCATGGCCCTTAAAAAGAAGATCCAATCTCCTAGACCTCATACACCAACCTCGCCTACCATGTTGTTATCAAATTCACCCCTTCCGTCCATCCTAGGACCTCATCCCTCGACCCTTGCCAAACAAACCTCATCCACTAGTACATCAAGAACCCAACAACCCATCTCCACATCACTGACCTCTTATATACCAAGTGATCCACACAACTTCTGTGTCATATGTAACCTTCTTACCACCCATACCACCACTACCGTCCATAGCTTCTTCACTACCCATGACACTTTCTTCTTTTCCACTCACACCTTCTACCCAACCTCTATTGACCACCTCTCGCAACACCTCAATTACCCCCATGGGTAACCCATCCTCTTCCACCATCTAATTTTCCCTCCACATCTCGTACACCCATGTCACCTTTTCCCAAAAAGGAAAAACCTAAAGATAAAAATCCACTACCCTCCAATAAGATAGTTAAACCAACCAAACCTTCCATCGCTAGCTCTTCTACCATGCCCATACCCGAGCAGATGCAACCAAGACCTAAGACCACTCCACACACCAAACTAGTAAACCAAACCATTCCCCCTCCTATAAATCCTCTTCCTCCATAATCAGCCATACTTGTACCCAAACCCACATTCACCTCCCATTTTGATCCACTAGCGGGTCCTACGCCAAAATCTTAACCAATCTCCTCGAAACTTCTGTCATCACATTACCACCTCTTAGACCTTACAACCTACTCAAACCCAAACCAAAAGGGTTTGACGAAACTAAAATCTGTGCCTACCATCATGTGTCAAGACACGATGTAGAGAACTATAAGGCTTTAAAACCACTCTTGTCCAATTGTGTCCTCCCAAAGAAAATTTTGATGATGACGATATTCTTGATGAGGACCCCATTTCACCTTCACCAATTTCCCCAAATCCTCTTCCATTACCTACTTAGCAACCAATATCTCCACCCCCACAACTTTTTGATCCACCCCTAAGATTTGAGATTAATATGGTCCGTATAAGAGATTTGGCCAAACCACCACCCAAATGCTAATGCATCCTACTCATTTCATAAGGATTGTATCCCCCACTAAGGTTTTTTCCCTCATGTTGCTATACCTTCCATGACACACCCTCTTCCTCCACCTCCCATCAAATTAGCATGGTTCATGTTACCACCCATGCTTAGAAAGACAAGGGAAAAGAAAGGGTACTGCTCATCAACCAACCCCATACTCCGACATACCATCCGCACTCCATACCCAAACTCACCATTCAAGGTCCTACATATCCTTTTTCTCGATGGGGTTACACATTACACAATTCTTAAAAAATTACATCAATACCCTCTCAAAATTTCTTTATATGACCTTGTCCAAACTCGAGTCACATCACAAGCCCCGATGGAGGTATTTCAATCTATTGAAGTCTTACCAAATGACCCCACACTCGTATCCTCCTCTACGCCTCCACCTACTAACCAAGTAGTTTCTCTTAGCTTTTCAAAAGAAGAGATCACTCCCTTCTAGTGTGATGACCCCGACATCGCCCTTTTCATCTCCATCTTTATCAATAATATATGCATCCGATGCATTATGATCGATGGTGGTGCTATTATTAACATCATCTCCTCCCATGCATATGACCAAATGTGAATACCTTCCAATTGCATGAATGGTAACTCGCTTATGTTGCAGTCCTTCGCTTACACCATGACCTCTACCACAGGTGTCATTGTTCTCCATGTCCAAGTGGGTCCTTGCACTGTCCCGAAACTTTTCTATGTCCTAGAAGGGGAGTTCCAATATAACTTGTTTCCCATCTGACCTTGGATCTACATCATGGGTTTTTTTCCTTTTACTTTACACCGTTTCCTCAAATTTGAACATGAGGGACATATTTACACCAGCCCTACCAACATGTTACCTTTCAATACATGTTACATGCTATACCAACCCAATGATGTGTCTCAGTACTACCAAGGCATCTCGCCAATATCCCTACTTCACCTTCACCTACAAGCCAATCCACCAATACTGCCACTACCTCTACTACATCTAACCTTACTATCCCCACTACAATTGTAGCCTCTACCGATGATGCACCTACTTCTTCATCATCTAGCAAGCCATCCATACCCTCTACCCACATACCAACTACTAATCCCTTAGAAGGTGTTTTTCAATGCCTCACTCTAGGGGAATACTAGCTATATAATATCGACACCTTCCTCACCCCGCAAGAGTATGGGAACCTACACCAATACCCCAGTTATGACATCCACAAAGGCAAGGTTTTTCCTTATGGTCCTCCCCACCTTCACACTAATCTAATATATGGGGATTGTTATCCAAAATGTGCCCCCTACTCATTTTGTGGCTAAATCCTCTCATTCTTCCCTCTCTTGTGCCTCAGTCACAAAATTTTGCTTTTCAGGCACTCAAAACCTTCTGAAAATGGCACCATTAGATAGAGCTCTTTCTCAGCTTTCCAGAAAGGTAAAGTTTTCCTCCTAACTCCATTTATTTTTCAAGTTATGGCTCGGTGGAGTTTTTGTGGGAAATTTTCCCCTAGAAGGCCCGCAGCCAATTAGAACTTGCCACTTGTCCAGGCCAAAAATATCAAAGCGACCCGATTTGGCCTCGTTTTTGCCCTAAAACTTCAAATTGCCATATCTTTTGATCCAGAGCTCGCTTTTGCGTTCTTTATATCAATGGAAATCTGGTGAAATTATCTACAAAATTCTATGATCAATTTTGCATTTTGGTGGAGTTTGGAGAGAAAATAAAAACACTTCTCGCACGTGGTCATGAATAGAAATGATGTTTCAACCACTCGATTTTAATGAAGAATGGCTCGCATTCTCTCCCAAAGATGGTTAAAAATGTCGGGGAATGGGTCTCAAAGTCGAACATGTTGTTTTGATGGCATTTTGGTCAATGGTTGAATCCTTGCACATTTTCCCGCGTTTAAATCTCTCTCGGGCTCGCCCTTGCACCGTAAAAGCTAGCTTTGGCTCATTTTTCAAAGGATTGAACTTTTTTGTGTATGGCAAGCTCCTTTTTCACATTGGAAGTGATTTAGTGGAATAATGCACTTTTCTAGAAATCAGAATCGTATTTTTTCCTTTCGTGTTTGAATGCAAGTGATTTTGATGTTAAAATAACAATACAGCCCATGTGATTAGTTTTTATCCTCTCACTAGTGTTGCTTGCCTAATTTCTAACACTTCATTATAGCTATCGATCATGTGCATGATGTTTTTGTTGCATTTTATGAATTGTGTCAATTTGCAGAAGTAAAAAATGCTCACCACTCCTTTGGTGCATCACCTATTAGCATTAGTTCTTTTTTTTTTTTGCATTCTCTATCTCTGTCTCCTTGGAATTTAGAGTAGATTTAGGAGTTTAAACCTCTGCAATTGTGCAAGTGAAATAGCTGATTAGAGGATTTGAGGAACCAACCTCTAATCTAGAGATTCCTCTTCCATTTTACAAGTCCCACACTTGGGAAGAGGATTCAATGTTGTGTAATCACACTGGATGCTTAGAATGATCAAACTAGAAATCTGATCAACATCCAGGGGTGCTTTGCTGATTTGTAACAATAGTTTTGGCATGCTTACGTGGGACCTTAGAGATCTTCCACTTTATCTTTGATAGGTTGGTGTGTTCTAGTTAAAGATTCAGCCTTTTGTAGGCACTTTCAAAAGCACATTTGGCGACTCCATCCGTAAACAACTCATTCTCTAAGTTGTAGACCTATTTTCAATTCATTTCCATCCATTCTTCTTTCCATCATTTTCATTCTTTTCCATTCCATGAAGTTGTGCAATCATGACTTCATTTCCATCATGGAATTCACATTTACAATAGTAGTTTATCACACCTCCAACATGTTTTATAAATCCTCCAAATCAACATTTTGATCAAATTCAAAATCAGCATGTCTACCCATATGAGCAGCAGTGCCAAAGTCAGTTTAGATATGAAGCATGTCAAGCACAAGGGTATGTTGGTTGTAAGGGCAGTCAAGAAGAAAATGCAGATCTGCTAGAACAAATCCAAAAGATGGAGGTGAAGATGGTGCAATCAAGAGCAACAGCTCAAATGAAAGCTTTCAGAATTGGTTGCAGGACTCCTTGTCCATGGGGAGGCCCTTTTCCAAGACACTTCAGCCCTCAGGAGAAGCTAGACTTCATGATGAAGATGCTGCCCCAACTTGCACAATGGATAGCAGAAATAGAGGCCTATACACTTGGTGTTGAACAACCTTGTCAATGGGTAAGTTCTACACCATCATCTGGTTTTTCTCTTCCCATTACTCAAGCAACATCATCTCATTTGGAATTTCAAATTCTAAATCTAGTCAATGCTGCCCCAAGAGTTAATTCCATTTCTCCATTCCCTAGTCTTCCACCACATCTCAATTCTTCCTTCCCCTTTCCTTCCAAACAGTCATCCCCTCCACAAAAGCTAACAGAAATACCCTCTCCTCCAAAGAAACAAGAGTTTCTACCTCCTCCACCACCATGAAAAATTGCAAAATCAATTGAGTTACAATCCACTTCTCCTCTTGCATTCCCAAATCCATGTTGGGAGGATAAAAATTAGAATTCTAGTCAAGGAAAACAACAGAAAAAAGAAAATCCAAACAAGGATGAAGAAATTTGAAGTCTCAAGAGTTGGTATCTTAAATTTGGGATGAAAAAGATCCCTTGATGGTTAAGCCTTTAGAAGAGGTTGGAGTTGGAAAACAAGTGGTGGTTAGGACTGAATTTGCTGCAGCAGGAGAAGAGCAAAAAGAAGAAGCAAATCAGCAATCAGTTTGCTTAGAAAGTAGTGTCCATGTCAGCATTCTATTCGAAGAGAATGCTGATTCAATTCAAGTTGCACAATCAGCCATAGAGGAAGAAAGCTCAAGAAGATCCTACGGTCCCAACTTGTCCTCTAGAGCAATAGATCGAAGAGTTTGACTTAACGAACTTCATGCTAGAGGAAGAGTTCTATCAAGAACAAGATTGTCTTCAAGTAGTAGAAGAGGGAGAAGCTGCTCCAAATCCAAAAGAAGAGGAGCACATTCTAGTTGTGGAGGAGAAAATTGCAGATCCAAGGGCTTTGAGCGCAAAGTAGGCTACAAGAGAACCTTCAATTCTTCTTTCTACTTCATCTCTCTCGAGTTCTAGTGCTAAAGAAGAGTTTGATCCCTCAAACTCAATGTTGGAGGATGAAAGAAACCATGATGATCAAGTTACAGATCAAGAGGATACCGTGGAGGAAGTTGAGCATTTGCAGTAGGACAACAATGAGGTAGTTTATCTGTCAGATTTAGAGGACTATTTTGATGAAGAAGAACTGGTTGAGTTCCTACCATTCTCTCTTTCATCATCCACGTTCCAAACACCTGAGCCTACTGTCATGAAGGAGAGCACCCATTTGCAGCAGCCTGCATCTTATAGCATCTCTTTGGAACCAAGATTGGAAGATTTTAATCTTTCATGTCCTTCATTGGAGGAAGAGAAAGGGAAAAAGATTATACCTTTGCTTCTGCACCATCCATTCAAAAGGGTTTACAAGAGAACTCCATTCTTGGAGTTGAAAATTAGGGCAATGGGTATACTCAAAGGACCATACCTTGCCCAATCAGGTATCTGGCTTCATTAGAACCAAACGAGAAGTCATAATCAGTCATGCTTTCTCCTAAGCATGAGGATGAGCTACAAAGAACCAAGGATCAGCTGTCATACCTCTCCAATCCAAATGCAGAACAACTAAAAGAGGTATTGAATTTTCCTTCACCTGATACCTTGATGATTTGGGTAGAAGACCAGCTTCTTGTTGATTTTCTATTTATCCAATCAGCCATGTTCAATGCCAAATCAGTTACATGGTTGCCAATTTTGAAGAAAGGAAGCTATTTTGCACAACCAGTTGCAGGGTTTGTTTAGCCCACTTTTGCTTCCAGTTAGAGTAGGATAGGTAGTTTTGCTTTCAGTAAAAGAAGTGCTTGTGCACACTCTGCATGTTCCATTTTGGAGCATGTATGACCCTTTAGTTTTGTACATAGTTTTTGTGGTGCTGGTTTTGCTCTTACAGTCCATTTCAGTGGGTTTCCAAGTGGCTCAGAGAGGAGGTTTTCAAAGTTCAAATCAGTTTGTAGGCTACAACTCATGACTCCATGCCCAATGGATGCTTCAGGCAACTGGTAACTTCATCCAATAGGTAGATGACCCCTCTGAGTCGCCAAAATTGTTATCCAAAATGTGCCCCCTGCTCATTTTGTGGCTAACTCCTCTCATTCTTCCCTCTCTTGTGCCTCAGTCACAAAATTTTTCTTTTCAGAACTCAAAACCTTTTGGAAATGGCACCATTGGATAGAGATCTTTCTCATCTTTCCAGAAAGGTAAATTTTTCCTCCTAACTCCATGTATTTTTCAAGTTATGGCTCGGTGGAGTTTTTGTGGGAAATTTTCCCCTAGAAGGCCCGCAGCCAATCAGAACTCGCCACGTGTCCAGGCCAAAAATATCAAAGTGACCCGATTTGGCCCTGTTTTTCCCTAAAACTTCAAATCACCATATCTTTCGATCCAGAGCTCGGTTTTTCATGTTCTTTATATCAATGGAAATCTGGTGAAATTCCCTATAAGATTCCGGGGTCAATTTTTCATTTTGGTTGAGTTTGGAGAGATAAAATAAAAAAACTTCTGGCATGTGGTCATGAATAGAAATGACGTTTCAACCACCGATTTTAATGAAGAATGGCTCGCATTCTCTCCCAGCATGGTTAAAAATGTCAAGGAATGGGTCTCGTCAAGTTGCCCATGTTTTTTTCATGGCATTTTGGTCAATGGTTGAATCCCTTCCACGTTCTCCTACGCTTTCTCTCTCTGGCTCGCCCCTTACACCGTAAAAAGACAAATTTGGCTCATTTTTCAAAGGGTTGAACATTTTTTTGTATGGAAAGCTCCTTTTTCACCTTGGAAGTGATTTAGTGGAATAACGAGACCTTTTCTAGAAATCAGAATCGTATTTTTCCTTTCGGTGTTTGAATGCAAGTGATTTTGATGTTAAAATAACAATACAGGCCCTGTGATTAGTTTTTATCCTCTGATTGGTGTTGTTTGCCTAATTTCTAACACTTCATTACAGCTATCAGTTTGTGCATGTTGTTTTTGTTGCATTTTATGAACTGTGTCAATTTTTAGAAGTAAAAAATGCTCACCACTCCTTTGGTGCATCACCTATTAGCATTAGTTCTTTTTTTTTTGCATTCTCTATCTCTCGTTTCCTCCTGGAATTTAGAGTAGATTTAGGAGTTTAAACCTCTCAAATTGTGCTAGTGAAATAGCTGATTAGAGGAGTTGAGGAACCAGCTCTAATCTAGAGATTCCTCTTCCATTTTGCAAGTCCCACACTTGGGAAGAGGATTCAATGTTGTGCAATCACACTAGATGCTTAGAATGATCAAACTAGAAATTAGATCAACATCCGGGGGTGCTTTGCTGATTTGCAACAATAGGGACTTGATATGGCCACTTATAAACCTAAACCTCCATCCCAAACCCAAAAATTTTCATCTCGACCTACTCTTCCTCACTAACGCCTACTTCACTCACACTTTCCTCCACCAAGACACGTGGAAAGGATTTAGCTTCAGCATGTACAAACAGGGGGCCGCCATACTATCATTTCTTGTACCTCTCATAAATAGAATGACCGTAGTGGCATTGGTTTTGATGCTCCCACCTCCAAGAAGGTTAACATCGACCTCATCCAAGGCATGGGAAATCTTCCCCATCTCATTCACCCACATTACCATCTTCACCCACGAAGTCCATAGATCCCAAATCTATTTCTCGTAACATTTTTTTTCGTAAACAAAATTTCCCTAGGACCACTAACCTATCAACATGATGGAGAATCTCCTCTTCTCTCACATTCCTATATCCTGACATGATTGATGATGATATGTCTATTATTAATGTCGTTTAATGTTAAAACAAGTGAGTCTATACTCACCTACCTTGGTGGGGAAGACTATATTCATCGGTCATTTCCCTCTAATACGTAAACCATGTTGAATGAATCAACCATTAAAATCAACATTAACACTCAAGACAACCCACACATTCTAAAGATCTACCAATCCTTAGATGCTACTAAACAAGAATCCTTCACCTCTTTCCTTTGGGACCATAACAACATGTTTTCTTGGTCCTATTTTGATATGCCCGGTATTGACCCAAAAATTGTGGTCCACAATATCATAACCATTCCTGATGCCAAACCCATCAAACAAAAGCTACGGAAAATGCAACCTCACATTTCTCTTCTAGTCAAATAAGAGCTTCAACGCCTTCTCTTGGTTTCCTTCATTCTACCCATTGACTATCCCTAATGAATTTATAACATCGTTGTTGTCACAAAGACAACATAGGAATCCACATTTGCACAGACTTCCGTGACCCCAACCTTGCTTGTCCCAAAGAAGATTTCCCCCTATCGGGCATCGACCAACTAGTTGATCTCACCACTGGCCATGAAATTTTATCACTCATGGACAGTTTCTTAGGCTACAATCAAATATTACTAGCTCCTGATCAACACAAGACTACTTTCATCACCCCTTGGGGAACTTTATACTTGTTGAGTCATGCCTTTTGCCTCAAAAACACTGGTGCTACATATCAGCGAGTCATGACTTACATCTTCCATGACATCATGCATCACATATTAGAAGATTGCATAGATGATCTTCTAGCCAAATTTAAACATTGAACCGAAAACTTGTCCATCCTTAAAGTCATCTTTGACTGTCTCATCAAGTATTGTGTGCATCTTCAATCAAAGAAGTGTGTCTTTATGGTACTTTCTCGGAAAAATCTTGGGTTTAATCATTTCTTTATGTGGCATAGAAGTAGATCTTGCTAAAGTCAAGGAAATTTTGGAAATGCCTCCACCCACTAATCTCCATCAACTTTGAAGCCTACAAGGAAAATTACAATCCACTCACCATTTTATCTCATAGCTTTCTAACTTCTTTCAACAATTCCATCAT
Source organism: Taxus wallichiana var. yunnanensis (assembly GCA_018340775.1). Taxonomy (NCBI): domain Eukaryota; kingdom Viridiplantae; phylum Streptophyta; class Pinopsida; order Cupressales; family Taxaceae; genus Taxus; species Taxus wallichiana. The sequence goes on from CM031234.1 coordinate 107,380,854, forward strand.
CAACTCAAGAAATGTGTGGCCTTCAAATGGGATGACGAATTTCATAAAGCCTTTGAAGCCTTAAAACAATACCTCCTTCAACCACCAAAGTGCTCATTCCTCCCAAGGATGACCAGCCCTTTACCTATATATTTATACGATTGATCATTCTTTAGGTTCCATGCTCGCTCATCATGATGTGCAAAATAGAGAGCAAGTGGTTTATTACATAATTTGTACCCTTCTTGACTAAAAACTAGATATACCCATGCTGAAAAACTCGCTTAGCCTTATTTTTCATCGCCACTAAACTCTTCCATTACCTACTCAATCACAAAACCTTCATCATTACTAATATTGACCCATTTCGCTATTTGTATTCCAAACCCTATCAACCTCAACATGTCACACGTTGGCTTATGCTTCTCGCCGACCTTGACCTCGAATTCATTCATAAAAATTCCATCAAGGGCCAGGAAATTGCTGACCAACTGGCTGATGTACCTATTTCTAGGGATTAACCATCTAACTTTGACTTCCCATATGATTCTATAGCTACCCTTTCCCTAGAAGAACCCCCTTACCAAATGAAATTCTTCTTCAATGGCTCCAAGTGTCAGTGTGGGGGTGGGGCTAGTGTTATCCTCATTACTCTTGAGGTTAAACCTATGCCTTTATCTTTCAAACTTTTTTTTTATTGTACAAATAATATTGCGGAATAAGAAGCACTCGTATTGGGTCTCTAGGATACTTATGCCTTAGATGTTAAGATAATAAATATCTTTTGTGACTCTCATTTGGTCATAAACAAATTCAATGGTATATACCAAAGTCATAATGAGATCTTTCAAACGTATAATCAACATGTAGACATACTTTTGACCACCTTTGATTGTTACACACTTCAAACAACCCTACGTTCTACCAATAAATTTGTAGATACCATGGCCTACTTGGATTCTCGATACCGCTTTCCTGCCGACTCTAAAATATCTGTCACCATAAAAAGAAATGGATACAATCACCCTCTTATTTACCTCATGAATTTTACTCCTTTGGAACCATTTCCCCTACGCCATGTGACCTTTGGTATAAGTAATAAGTAGACTATATTTCCTTTCCATTTTACCCACTGATCTCACACATAATGGACAACAAGCCTTTCTTAAACATGTCTCCCATTATATCCTCATGGGTGGTCTCCTTTACAAGTGTGGCTTTAATAGAATTCTCTTACGATGCCTTACAAGTTATGAAATTCCATACACCATTAAGGAAGTCCACGATGGAATTTGTTGAGGTCACTTTATTGGTTTAGTTATCATAAAACACATCCTTTTCATAGGCTATTATTGGCCAAACCTAAACCATGACTATTGTGATTATGTCAAACGTTACATGAAATTCCAGCAATATGCTAATCTCCATCACACACCTAGTCATGCCTTACAGGTCACACAAGACCTTTGGCCTTTCTCTCAATGGGGTTTGGATCTTGTTGGTGAGATCAACCCCCATTCTTCACAACGCCACCAATGGATCATAACCACTACTAAATATTACACTAAATGTGTAGAATCCATTCCTCTCATTTCTACAAAAGCTGAGAAAATATGTGAATTCATCAACCATAACATCATTTGTTATTTTGGTGTTCCTCACCACCTCATCACTGATAATGGAAAAAAATTCAAAAACAAAACCCTACACAAACTATGTAATGATTTTTTCATCCAACTCGCTTCTCATCACCGTATTACATGCAAAGTAATGGTCGATAAATCCACCAATAAAACCTTGAACAAAATTCTCATGAAGGTAGTCAATGATACTTGGAAATATTGGCATATGCACATTCCTTTCACCTTGTGGGCTTATCACACTAGTATTCGCACTTTGACTTGACTGCTGCCACACCCTTTCTCTAGTCTACAAGACTCGAGGTTATCTTACCTCTCAAAGTCCATAGTCCATCTCTCTCGATATCACTACAAGACATGCTCAACGACAATGATTTTCACTAAGATATTTTGGTGCAACTTGAGCTATTAGATGAACATCATCTTAATGCTCTTGAAAATCTCCAAATCTACTAAAAACATATCAAACATGCCTATGAAAAACATTTTTACGAATGAAATTTTCAGGTCAGCGACCTCATCCTAAAGGAAAATCAACATGTAACCAAAGAGGAGAAAATTAAATGGGGAAAATTTACTCCTAATTAGATTGGACCCTATATCATTACCCATGCCTATTGATCAGGTGCTTATCATTTGTCTTCACTCAAAGGTAAACTCCGAACTCGAGCCCCTTAATTTCTTGCATCTTTGACCATTTTATTGTTGATATCCAGTCCTATATCACTTTCAGTCAATTGATCACTAGTCCCTTGAGAGATGTTCACCTTCCATATTACCCATTTTGAAGATCCATGACTAAACAAGAATCATGTGATTACCCGTCACCATTTTAGCCTTGTCTTTAATATATGTACCACGGATCTACTCATAGTATGATTCTCATGGATACTTTTCATCTTCTTCAAGATGGAATCCCATGGTCGTTCATCACTCAAAACCACCCCTTTCATGGTTAACTCCTGTACTTTGTGATTTTTCATCCGAACAAGAACCGACCCTTCCTCTATAGTCTTTTCCATGACTTAAATGTCCAAAAACCAAAATGGATGCCACTCCTTGAGTCAAACTTCTAGAAAAATATGACTCCCTCAAAAGGGACATCTCTTCACTCTAATTCCATCACTATAAATACATTTATCCCTTGAAGGACAACTATATAATAGTTATTTCAAAAATTTGATAAAAATATCTAGAAGCTTCCCGCATCGATTAGCTTCACGAAGACCTCAAGGAGATAATATACTCATCCCATATAGACTTCCTGCATCGATCAGTCTATTACAACACAAACAAATGAAGAAAAAGATGAAATTTTCATCATGGACTTGCCTATTCTTGATCTTGGGTTTCTTGTTCCGAAAGACACGTTGTCGTATACTAAGTTATGCTAAACCACCTATTCTCACCTCCTTTCCTTTTTAGCCTAATTCCCTTATTACTCAAGGGACTTTCCACAAACACGACACTTTGTGATTATGCAACTTTCTTCACCCTTAGAATGGTCCATTATGCAATGCCTTTAGGGTCTTACATTCATAAGCCCCTCTTAGGTATGTCGACTCATTAGGGTTCTTATAAATTCAATGGATCTCTTACCACCTCTTACCATTCGCCTTCCTCATTACTTATTGATTATCCTATACAAGATCGACTATCAACACTTATATTTAAAAACAACTCAACCATGCATGTGATCTAAACTCAACCATTCCTATGACCTAAACTCAACCATGCTTGTGACCTATACTCAATCATGCCTATGACCTACATTCAACAATGCCTAACACCTATCAACCCATTCTTCTACTTCATCATAATCTTCCCTAGCTTATGGGAGAACTACATCGGCTTGAGGTCCATTTTCACCAGGACTATGTAGGTAGCACTTTGAGGGCATGGGGCCCTTAGAGGTTAGCTCAACCACTCTTTACCCTAACCAATTCCCCCTTTCCCTTCCTATTCACATTCTACCCTAGTTAGTTTCCTTTCTATATCAATAACTAGAACTTAAACCAACCAAGAAACAATTGATAAACATATTTACCATCATTGTTTACACATTCATTTCATAACATCTACCATTTATTTTCCATCATAATAAATTTTCCTACAAATCATCTTAAAATGATCCATACCATCATAAACTACACACATTAATGAATTAGAAATTCAATCAACCATAAAACCTGACTCAACCATGCCTAACCAAACCTGACTCAATCATGCCTAACCAACCTAACTCAATCATGCCTAAATCAACCTAACTCAACCATGCCTAAATAAACCTGACTCCACCATGCCTAAATCAACCTAACTCCACCATGCCTAACCAAACCTAACTCAATCATGCCTAACCAACCTAACTCAACCATGCCTAACCAACCTGACTCAACCATGCCTAAATCAACCTGAATCAACCATGCCTACTTGACCTCGACTCAATCAAAACCTATGACCTGACTCAATCCATGACTATGACCTGACTCAATCCATGCCTAAACTAAACTAACCTTGACTCAATCCATGCCTACACCGACTTGACTCTATCATGCCTAACTTACCTAGTTTCCATCACATGTACAAAATCATCATCGAAGTTACATATACTCATACACATCATACCATAAAACCTCATCATCTATATATATATCATCCAAATCTGAGTGTCCATACATATATATTTGACTACAAAATCTATACAAATATCTCTCATCTACCATATAACAAATACAAAGGTCTCAAAATCTTTAGAGCATAGGCCAGTATCATGTATACAAAAAATAAAAAAATATCTCATAAACATCCTCACTATCATCGGTGCATAGGCCGGTATGTATAAAAAAATCACAATACTATCCAAAACGATGATATCCCTCATCTTCCCCTTAGATATCTAAGTTGGTCTCTCCCAACTCCTCTATCACTCCTGTGTGGTGCCCACCAACCACCTCCCCTCCTACGTTATGGGCCTCAGTCTAACCACCGATGGCCCCTCACCTAGAGCTGGTCTCCATATACTAGTAGCCTCACCCTACTCCTGTCTATGGGCTTGTCGGCCCCTTGTGCTCTCCACACTGTGAGTGTGGGATCGGGTCCTCTCACTCAAGGCCTCGTTGCACTTGGTACTCTACATATGAAGGGACATCTATCCCTTCCACTAGCAAATGATCCTGATAATACCTCGCCTCACCTAGGGCATCCCTAAATCTTTCCATAGGCACTTTTGAGGAAGTTTCATTGGTCTCACCATGTCTTGTGTGCTCGGCTCTGCTAATAACGGCCTCTATTCCTATACCTATACCATAGGATCCTGTGCCTAATCTGTGCACTGGTGCCTTCACCGGTGCACGTGTTGTAATCTGAGCCTGTAAGGCCACAATATGTGCATGAGTAGTGGCCAACTATCCATGTAACCATGTGACCCATGCCTGTAGGGTGGCTACCTTCCCCCATCTCTGGCTCCACCTTGTGTGGTGCCTACCCATGTAAACCTATGATCTAGGCCTGAAGGGCCACCACTTGTGCCTATAACATGGCCACCTCTTCCTGTGACCCCATCAGCTATCCCTATAGACCTATAACCTAGGCCTGTAATGTATCCACATGTCCCTGTAAAGTGTCCCTCTAGATTATGAGGGTTTACCTAGCACTGGGTGTGCTACTTTCACTGGCAAGTGTGTTGCCAAAGACTATTTGTATCTATCTGTGTGCAACCACCATCATCATCAATCTACTAGTCCATTGGTAGCTCCTCCTACCCAGTCGGCATGATGATAGGTCATGGTGGAGACATAGGTCTCTCCATGTCATCCCTCCTATACTGTGGGAAAGGAGGTGGTACATCCTACAACAGCCCAAACTTTCATCTGACCCTATCTATGGGTATCATCTCATGCTCTCCCACACGATAATCCTCTATCCATCAAACTAGCTACACTCATCTAACTCCATGGCCATGTTCTTGTATGAGGGGAAGCCCACATATGGCCTCCAAATAATGTCTACTCTAGATAAGCCCTCTAATATGTGCCTGTAATAGGTTGTATCATGTGTAGCCCCACCACTCTATGCGCTCCAACAATCGGAATCTAGTGCCCATAACCCACTCAAACCAATCTAACATCAAAGTAATCATGATGAGGCATACCTAGTGGCCTCACACATACAATGTGCTCATATGCCAAGCAGTGGAGAAGATAGGTACAACTTAGGCTGAACCGCCATAATCTATTGTATTCCCACAACCTCCTGTACAAATGCACTAACTATGATGGTGCCCAAGAAAATTGGGTCCTCTCCTCCATCATGTCATGGAGGACCGCCATTAGCACTTGTGGGAATATCCCACCCTCTGCATCTCGATAGTGTAAAACAAAGCACATTTCCTCCGTAATAAGGATAACTAGCCTCATCTCTTTAGGATGGACTATATACATCCCCCATAGCTCAAACTTGCACTATGGAACCTCATATCTTCCATCCCCTTACCAAAAATGGTCAAAATAAAATCCTCATATGCCTCTAAGGATATCAAATACACTCATGTCCCCACTATCGATAACCACAGATCCTATACACATCCTCCTCGGATGACTCGTGATCTCACCCATCGAGATGGAAGGTATTGGTCGTCAGAGTCCCATCTGCCGATGAGGGTAACCATAAAAATTGGCTCCTAAAATATGTTCTGTAACATCTCACTCGTATCAAGCCAACGTCTATCACATTCCTCTACTCATCAATGGTAACACTTGATTATACCGACAACAACAAGGGCGGTGCTCGGTCTCTCTAATCATGTAGCTACTCCTCGGCCTGCATTCAACCAATCAAACACATTATTAAAACTTTATTTTACCCAACATTGACCTTCAACCCTCCCTTCTTTCCAGCCCCTCACCCGCTTTACTATACGACCATTTTTAGTTTACCTAAACCGTCACTAGTTAAACTCACCTTAGTCCCTCCCCCTTGCTACCCTTTTCCCCTACCTCACGACCTTTTCTACCCCTTTCTCTTTCATTCATTTAACCATAAATTTCAATTATTTTAACCTCCCTACCTCTACCCCTCTACATTTTCTTATTCTGTATCAAATAACAATGAAAGGATTAGATATTACCTCGTCTCAACTTCACCTCCATGGTGGCACGCTCGCCGCATGTGTTGGTGGCCCACCCACACCCTCTCCTATCTCCACCATGTCCAAATCAACCTCCAACCTCTCTATCAATCACATCCCTCCACCTAATCTCATGGACCCATCTACATGGTGCTCATCTCCAACCAGGATCTCTCCACTTCAGCTTGGTATAGCCCCACGACTTTTTCCTCTTGTTAAGGCACAAAAGTGAAAAAGTGCTCTGTCACTTTCTCAATTCCAAAACATGCAAATGAATCCATCCAATATGGATTTTTCCTTTTAAAACCCCCACCCCAACCTAACCAGCATTGGTTATACCTAGACCGACATCGGTCCTGTGCCCTAGCAAACCATGGTCGGTTGTACCTACACCAACATCAGTCTTGTGCCCTATAAAACCATTTTTAGTTTACCTAGACCGTCACCAGTTAAACATGAATTGACATCGGTTACTGTTATACTCCTGTCAACACCCTTTCCCCATTTCCGCCCAAAATTTACCCTTCCCACCACCTTGTTGACCTTACTCACCCTTATCGCAACCTACCTCTAAGCCTACATTACCTATACCTATCCTTAATTACATTTAGGGAATTTTTATTTTACATATACCTCTTCCCTAACAATGCTATGACCATGCTACCTGGACCTAGAACATTGTTAATGACTTATGAACCCATGTGCTCGCTATACCTTGTGACACTATTACCCATGTTGTTTGACCTAATGACCTTACCTTGCCTATTATCATGATGTTTATCCTAACCCAACCTTTGGTGTCCGGAACATGCCAACACATTCCTGCACCTGGCCTATAATGTGTTTCTACACCATATCTTATACCTTGGATACCATAATCACTTCAACCTTGTTTGGATAAACCTATCAACCTTGGACGATGTAGAGTTTGCATGCTCTTCAACCTAGTATTGTGCCACAATTTATACGTGCGTGTATGTTATAATGTCAATACCTTTGACCCTGGCCCATTTCCCTTTTCACCTCATTTGAACTTTACCCCATTTTCTCATTTTTACCTCCACCTACACAACCCACACCTACCTACCTTCACCATTGATTAAGTAGATATTCCCATGTCTTCACCCATTGTATCTTGCGATGATGGTACCTATTTTTCTTAGCCTAATAGCCTTACCTTGCCTATGGTCTGTGACCCTTATCCAAACCAACCTTGACCTTTTGACCTTTTGGATGTACCAGAACCACACCTAAATGTTCCTGCATCTTACCTCGTTGAGTTCCCGGACCATATCCTTTACCCTGGATACCGGACCTCAACAACCCTTATTTGGATGACCTTTACGACCCTAGCTAACGTACATTTGTTATGTTGAGAAACCTTGGTATCTCATGGCATTTCACAACATGTGTGTACATCTAAATTCTCTACCTAATCACCCACCATACCTATTACAATCACCATACCCTCGACCATCACCTTCTTCACACCTAACACTATTTTTTTCAAACCACCCACCTCCTCATTTTATCAAACCACTCTCTGCTTCCTTCTCTAATTCCTAGTTTGAGGGGGTTACCTCCACCCATGCTTAGGGAATGTTATCTCCACCCACGCTTAGGGAAATGTTATCTCCACTAATGCTTAGGAAATATTACCTTCACCCACTCATGGGGAAACATCGTCTTATTTTTGTCAAAGATCACTTACCAATACAAGATACATGACAAAAATGGAAAATGTAGACACCTAAATTTATTTACATTCCCTTAGCCCTAATCGGATAACTAACTTGAAAATCGGGCACCTAACCATGGCCCCTTTCACTCCACATTAATAATTATTTTAATTATTTTAATGAAATTAAATACCCATCCTCACAATATCCATTATTTTATTACCTTAATTGACCTAATTTCCACCTCACCTAGAAACCTCATCCAACCACCTCACCCTAGACCTATTCTTGACATGTTTCCATAACTAACAATAACTAAGTCTTACTTACCTTAATGAGCTCTGATTTGGTATAACCCTAAAATCAATTCCTAAGATTTCTTTAACCACGTTCCCACTCGATTAGAAGGAAAATTTCATTATGATCTGTGACAACAAACCAACTTGGCCCATGAAATTAGAAAGATCTACCTATTTTAGTAAACCTAGGGAGTCCCACCTTAACTGACACCGATCATACCTAAACCGATGCCACTCAAGATAGAATTATTGTTAGTTACCATTTATTCACCTTAACAACCTTGTTGGAGAGGTTGGCACATTCTGGACCAAAGGAGAGAGATCAGAGCTGCATGCAAGCAGAACCAACATCCTTTCATGCATCTAGACATTCACAACCAACACCAAGACAAACCTAGAAGCATTACACTCATAGAAGTATTCTGGGATTTACTGGTACGATACCAAATGCCATCCTTCTGATCAACTTCCATTACCATTCAGCCCTCTAGTCTGCATCATAGTAAGTATATCCTTAACCAACATTGTTATTTCAGTTAGTAGCTTTTGTTACTCCTGTTATTAATCTACACTTTACATGCTCATTCTTCTATCCCTTACCAACCTGTAACCCAACCATTTCCTTACCCACACCACCAAATCACCCATCCTCACCTATTGTTCATCCTTGAATACACCTGAGACTTATATAAACCTCCTTATCCCTCCTATCATCTCTATTAAATCCCAGATCAAACCTTGTAATCAAATCTCTTTGATTTTTATACACGATGACCTTACCGATGTTGGTTACCCATAACTGTCATTGGTTCTACAAAAACCATCATTGGTCATACTAGACTCGACACCAATATTTGTGTTTTATACCCTACCAAAGAACATAGCTAAACAACCTCCTACCTATTGACCTAAACAACCAAGAATTAGACCCTAACCATTCCCAGTACCTTGACAATCACCTTATCCTTTAGATCGAACTATAGCCTAGCCTATTGTGATTGGATTTTCTTATTGTACTTGAATGAGATACCTAAATCATATCAACTACAGTAGAGAACTTTACTTATTTCTCGCATTAATTTATTTTAAATAGTGGATTGACAGCCATCTAGGAAGTATCACACTTCCTGGAACTAGCATACGCTAGGTAGTCCACTATCATATATCATTTAACTTATTTTTAATGGTCTTTTTTTCTATTACAGGTAATTCCTCCTAGCCAAAAGGAAGCTCTCATAATTTTAATTGGTTCAAGAAGTCAGAATGTACACATCAACCTCCAACCAACCCATTTAATAGGTATACCTCCTATCCCGTAACCCTATTTGTTTCATCATTCAAAAACGTAAAGAAAATGGTGAAACATGGGTGATTGATTGATATTTAGGGTAAATTCTTCTACATGCTGATATTGATTTGATTATATTGGAATTATTATTTTATTTTAATGAATTCTTGGTTCAATTTTATGGATGGATGATTAGTTAAGTCTTGGGTGGATGGTGACACTTGTCACCCTCCCATTTGATTTTTTGGGGATACTTCTTTATCATCCCTCATTTTTGAAGGGATGGGGTTATTTAGGTCATTTTATTTTTTACTTTTTGGATGTTTTTGGAGAAGAAGCAAGAATTGATTGGAGATCTTGGAATTGGATTGTTCTTCTCTATTTTTGAGGTAGGTACTCACTCTCAACTGAGTATTTCTTAGTTAATGAAAATGTTATTTCCTCCATGGTTGATTTGGTTTTTGCTTTGAAATTTTTTTGCTTGTGATTTTGTTTTTTTTTCTCCATCCACCCTTGAGGGGAGTGGATTTAGGAATTTAATTTTAATAGGGAATAATCTATTTTATTTTTCACCCTCATTTCTTGATGGGAAAACCTTATTGGGTTCTTTTATTTCCCCCTACATTTTGTTTTTTTATAGGAGATCATTTCCATTTGGTTTTGAAATCATCTCCTATATTTTCCTAAGGATACCTACAAGGTTTGAAAAACCTTGGTAAAGAGGGGCATGGAGAGATAAGGAGAAATGGAGAGATAAGGAGGTTTTGAAGGGTTTTTTAAGATAATTTGGTTACTTTAGTTTTGGAAAACTCGGGGATATCCTTTTCCCCTCTTCCTAATGGTAGAAGTATGGATATTCTCAATATTTTTGGGTAATTATATGTTTCTTTTGGCTTATTTGAGTGTTATAATCTCTTATATATGTTTTTTTTTCCTTTCCCTTGTGATGGTTGAGGCATGCTCTTCCTCTCTCCCATGGGATTGGTGTGAGGATAACATGTTATATTTTTCATATTATAGGAATGTGATGATTCCAAATGGTTTGGTGGACAGCCTATCCATCTCTTATGGCATACTTGGAAGAATTTGTTAGTTGGTTTTAGGAGCTAGAATGAACCTTGAACATGGAGAAAAGCATTTTGGGAGTTGTTTTGAAGTTGGAAATTTATAAAATTTTGGCATGTTGTCTCCACCTTGTGGAGGGATTTATTACTTGCATTTTAAATTGTAATTTTCTCTTATGTGAACTTAGGTGAATGTAAGAAATGATTTGGTTCAAAATTGTAGTTTTGTTGACATCAAAGGAATATGTTTTCTTCCTTGCGAAAAGACTTGGATGGCTGATTTGTTTAAATTGCAGCATTAAGTTGAAAGAATGTGATTTCACCTTAGAAGAAGAAAATAATATTTCTATTAAATCTTTCTCAAAATTTCTATAGTTTTCCTTTTTACAATGAAATTTAAAGGATAGGAAAGAAGGATTTAAATGTTTGTTTTGTTGCAATAATTTAGAAATGTGCAAGTAAATTTAAGATTATTCTTTTATTAAATATTTAACTACTTAATTTTCCTCTTCCATATTATGAACAAATAAAAAATTCTTTTTTAAGTTCACAATATTTGAAGTTTACTTTTATCTCTTATTTTGTTATGAAATAATGTTGTTCTATGACCGAATCTTGTTAATAATTTTACAATGAAAAATAAATCTGAGAATCCTTAGAATCCTATATATATATATATATATATATACCTATAGTTATATGGATTTAAACCAATTGGGTTAAGTCCTTGAAAAACAAACAAATGGTGATCAAACCGTTGAAACAAATAGTGACCTAATATCAAATTAATTCATTATTATATTTATTGTGTGTGTGTGTGTTAAAAAACAATAAAGGGAGAGCTAGGTGGCCGACCATCCCAACCCCCTTCCCCTATTTCTTCCACAAACACATCTATGTTGTGGCCACCTGCCCCACCATTTCCATGATTGTGGCACTATTATCACCGCCCCATCATATGTGTTGAAACTGCTCTCCGTGTGCTCATCTATATTTCCTTTTCTCCCCTTCACACACAAATTTGAGCATACACACACACACACACACATATTCTTTTGCTCACTAATAATGCATTCAAGTAGAGAGATAAATGCCTATAGAATATCTAAAAATAATAATAACTTTTATGGAAGCCCATGGATATAAAATATTCACCCAAATCTAATATTATTTATCCCATAAAACAAAAATATTGTGTAAGAGATTAATACAAAATAAATTGTTAATTTACATCCACAAAAACATGGTCTCAAACCTTAAATAGGCATCTAAATTAAACTAGAAAGTAAATAATGAAAGGATGATCATCCAAATAGATTTAATCTTCTATGAATCTCCTCATCCTCCTGGTCATACCTTTCAACAAAGGAAAAACAATAAAATGAGAGAAAATGAAAACAAAAGAGCTTTTATGAGAATTCCATAAGGAAATTAGGGCTTCCTTGGTTTCCCTAAGATCCAATGGTGGAGGGCCCTTTGATCTAAGGGCTCTCTTTTAATCATGATCTTTGCTTTTTAAAATGTTTCCCCTTATGTTTTTTATTTGATAGGGAAGAATTTAACCTTAGCTTAGCAAAAATTTAAAAGGGGCATGGGTCCATTTGGGTGACCAAATTAGATCCATGCATAAAATTCTTCCCTTTATCCATTTCACAACCTTATTTTTATGAATTTAAACTACACACTTATAAACAAATTAAGTTAGTTTGGCTCAACACCTTTTAATCGTCGTAATAAAATATATTTTAAATATATCTCCTAAGATAAAAAAAAAAAAAAACCTTGGTGGCAATTTTAACAATAATTTGTTACGACTTAATGTTGTCTTGGTCATTTTAATTTTTTAACCATGACTTAATTGTATTATTATAACAATTTTTTTACCCTAGGTTATTTTATTTTTCAAAGGGTTTCCATTCATAGTTATTGGCTAGTTTTACTTGATCCTTTATGTGGTATGATAATAATCCTTGCACTTTCAATTTTATTAAAATTCTCATATTTGAAGCTTATGCATTACTCGCATTTGAGAAACTCAAAAGTCTTGCACTTTTCTTTAGCTCGCACTTCACCACTATAATATTTCACCAACTTTAAGTATAAATTTTTATCACGCTTTAAGGAGTGAAAACTTGTACTTCACGCTTTTAGGGTCGAGAGACACATCTCACGATGAAAGCATAAAAACTCAAACTTTTCAAGTGTGATAATTACACAAGTCATCATCCAAGGATGTGAGGACTCAAAAATTCAGTGAGGAGCTAGAACCTAAATATTTCACCACACACTTCAAAAATGCAAGAAAATTGAAAATAAAAGAAAATCAAAGGACACCTCACCATCCAAATAATAAGGAGCTAATCATTATATTACATGTGGCCTCTTACATTGCACATATATGGTCTTCATGGGCCAAGTAAGGATAAATTAAAACTAAAAATATGATCAAATATAGCTTGCACAAGTTTAAGTGATACATTCAAAAGGAAAATAAATTCAAAAAGTAATTTTACCTCGAGGTGAAAAACATAACATATTGCATTATGCAAAATTAATGCAGAGAACAAAAATTTATATGAAATATTTCCCAATTTACAAAGTTAGTGCATTAATCAAGACTATTCATCAAAATACCTAGTTTTAGAAACCATTTTTGAGATCTGAATCCATAGTGTTCATAGTGGACCAAGTTTCTTCAAGAAATTCACAAGTAATATTGTAGGAAAATTGTTTTAACAATGGTGGGAAAACTAGGGCCATCAAATTTGGACTCTTTTCTTTATTCCTACATAGACCAAAGAATGTTGATAGATATTATTTTTGACTTTGCAACAATAGAAAATGAGTTTCCACACTACTATGTTATATTCTCAACCATCCAAAGGAAGAGAAAAATGTGGATGTCATATATGAAGAAAGGATATTTACAGATCTAGCGCAAATATCTACCGACATTAAAACAATGAACAAAACTAGGATTCATCAAAATTTAGCTAAATAAGAGGTATTTTTATGTGTAGAATTAATCACTCCCATTCTCGTTCATGCTAAAGAAAAGTATTGGATATTATACTCCTAAAATGAGAAAAAAAAACTAGATTTCATCATTTTTTATGATTTCAAGGCTTATAATAAATTTCCCGAGGTTCATACTATTTATAAATCAACAACCATATAATCATGGATGGATACACACCAAGTAAGAAGAATTTTTAGAATTCATCAAGACCAATCGATAATATGGATGATAAATAACTAAACAACATTATCATCCATATATTTTGACTTGGATCAATAATCGGTATAGTATTGATGAACCAATTATAAATAAATCACTCTATTAAAAATTAGATGTAGCATGTATTCACTTACTTTCTATAATCGTAAATGAGAATAAGATCCTGTAGTATGATATGTGGTTGTATAAATTTTAATATCATAGAGGTATTCTCTTTTCAATAATAATATGTCATTTTTATAGCCTCTTATCTACTAAATGTAATTTGTGGGGTACTAAAATGTCATGAATTTTGTTCCCCTTGGCTTCCCTCATTCCCTATAGAAGTAAATGATGTATATTAAGACATGTATGATCAAATGTTATTAGCTCACATTTAGGATATTATACCTCATTCTACCCTTCAATATACAAAATATTTTTGAAGCACTAATGCCTAAAGTTTTTGCAAAAGTTCTCCATTCCATCAAGAAGATGGGAAACATTTTATTAACCTAGGTACATGAAAATAATGATTGATGGATTACTAAATCCGCCATTATAACTACCTCATATTTTTTTGATAAATTTTATAGACAATAAGTTACATATCAAATATGTAATTGTGTTTCCAACAAGTGGAAGGAGAATAATCTCGAACCCATCCTTCTTTGTCCAGAACATTGGGATGTAGATAATTTAACAAATGGCTAGATCTTAAATCTCTAACTCGCTCGTAGAAACTACTTCAATTTACTTATGTAACATCAAAGAAAATATTATCCAATAAAAAGTGTATCAAAGCACTTGGAATGACTTAAGGGATAAATTATTTTTTCATATTGTCATTAAGTAGATGTCAATTATTGATTATGGATCACACAAGAGGATTATAATATCATATAAAAAATTATGAAAACCATTAGAGCATTTCCTCCACTAAAATTAATAATCAAAATAGAGGTCACAAGGAGAGGGGAAGTTGCATACATGGATCCCCAAAGAAATCCTTAGAGAACTAATTACCCCACTCTCCCAAGAACTTCAAAATAAAAAAATATTGATAGTAAAGTCTTATGATGAGGAAACACATTTTGTTACCATCGAGATTTCGAGTGATGATGATATATGATGAATTTAAAGATAGACTCAACACAATCACCTTAATGATACATCAAACTTCATAGGGGAGTTTTGATAGTTTGTTTGTGATGTGACTACTTAGGTAAAACCTATCGTTATGATAGGACAATGCATTGTCATATATACAAGTATACAACACATACACCATGTAATCAGATAATAAAACATATTTAGGGGTCATGATAGTTTGTTTATCACTCATGCTCACCTTCCACATAACTTTTCACCAGATTGTATAATTGACAATAACTTGCAAAAGAATTTTATTCCAATATTCATTGTCGAAAAATTGCATTAATAGAACCACCTCCTCATCTATATGCACTTGAATGGAAGGATAGTGGTTCACCTCACATATCACTCACTTGTAGTGTCTCTTTTGCTTTTGGTCCAAAAATTGTTGATATAGTATCACGTATTGCAGTTTTCACTTGGTAAAACCTATCGATATGATAGGGCAATGCACTATCATACATAAAACAACACATACGTGCATGTCTTGATAAGTTAATGGAATCTTATACATATGTATGCCACAAGCTAAAAACACTTCCTCATGTCAAAGAAATCAATCATTCAAATGATATTCTTACTGCTTCCTCTTCCCAATGCTCCATTATTATCATACTTTATGTTACAAAGTGATGAGGTCAAAGGAAAAATACATAAATTTTTGTCCAAAAGTTTCATCAACCCAAGTACTTCTTGTGATATTCCTATTTTTCCTATTCTCAATAAGGATGGAATTTGGCATATTTTTATATACTTTTGAGCATTGAGCAATATTGCGATAAAGTATCGATATCCACTTCCTAGCATCAAAAGCCTTTTGGATCGATTTCAAGGGGGAAAATTCTTCTCCAAGATTGATCTCAAGAGTAGATATCATCATGTTAGAGTTCATTCAAAGGATAAATGAAATATTGCTTTCAAGTGTGAGAATTATACAAGTCATCATCCAACGATGTGAGGACTCAAAAATTAAGCGAGGAGCTAGAACCTAAAGATTTCACCTCACACTTCATGATCATAGGTCCTAACACTTCAAAAATGTAAGAAAATTGAAAATCAAAGAAAATCAAAGGACACCTCACCATCCAAATAATAAGGAGCTAATCATTTTATTACATGTGGGCTCCTACATTGCACATATATGGTCTTCATGGGCCAAAGTAAGGATAAATTAAACTGAAAAATATGATCAAACATAGCTTGCACAAGTTTAAGTGATACATTCAAAAGGAAAATAAATTCAAAAAGTAATGTTACCTGAGGTGAAAAACATAGCATATTGCATTATGCAAAATTAATTCAGAGAACAAAAATTTATATGAAATATTTCCCAATTTACAAAGTTAGTGCATTAATCAAGACTATTCATCAAAATACCTAGTTTTAGAAACCATTTTTGAGATCTGAATCCATAGTGTTCATAGTGGACCAAGTTTCTTCAAGAAATTCACAGTAATATTGTAGGAAAATTGTTTTAACAATGGTGGGAAAACTAGGGCCATCAAATTTGGACTCTTTTATATATTCCTACATAGACCGAGAGAATGTCGATAGATATTATTTTTAACTCTACAACAATAGAAAATGAGTTTCCACACTACTAGATGTTATATTCTCAACCATCCAAAGGAAGAGAAAAAATGTGGATGTCATATATGAAGAAAGGATATTTGTAGATCCAGAGAAAATATCTGCTAACATTAAAACACTTTGAACAAAACTAGGATTCATCAAATTTGGCTAAGCAAGAGGTATTTCTATGTATAGAATTACTCGCTCCCATTCTCATTCATGCTAAAGAAAAGAATTGGATGTTATACTCCTAAAATGAGAAAAAAACTTGATTTCATTGTTCTTTACGATTTCAAGGCTTATAATAAATTTTTTGAGGTTGATACTATTTATAAATCAACAACCATATAATCATGGATAGATACACACCAATTAAGAAGAATATTTTAGAACTCGGCTAAAGACCTAATTGATAATATGGATGATAAATAACTAAACAACATTATCATCCATATATTTTGACTTGGATCAATAATCGATATAGTATTGATGAACCAAGTGTAAAGAAACCCTCTATTAAAAAATTAGATGTAGCCTATATTCACTTACTTTTTATAATCGTAAATGAGAATAAGATCCCCGCATTATGATATGTGGTTGTATAAAATTTAATATCATAGAGAGATTATTTTTTCAATAATAATATGTCATTTTTATAGCCTCTTATCTACTAAATGTAATTTGTGGTGTACTAAAATGTCATGAATTTTGTTCCCCTTGGCTTCCCTCATTCCCTATATAAGTAAATGATGTATATTAGGACATGTATGATCAAATGTTATTAGCTCACATCTAGGATATTATACCTCATTCTACCCTTCAATATACAAAATAATTTTTGAAGCACTAATGCCTAAAGTTTTTGCAAAAGTGCTCCATTCCATCAAGAAGATGGGAGACATTTTATTTACCTAGGTACATGAAAATAATGATTGATGGATTACTAAATCTGCCATTGTAACTACCTCATTTTTTTTTTTGATAAATTTTCTAGACAATAAGTTACATATCAAATACGTAATGGTGTTTCCAACAAATGCAAGGAGAATAATCTCGAACCCATTCTTCTTTTACGTAACATTGGGATGTACAGAATTTAACAAATGGCTAGATCTTATATCTCTAACTCGCCCATAGAAACTACTTCAATTTACTTATGCAACCTCAAAGAAAATATTATCCAATAAAAAGTGTATCAAAGAACTTGGAATGACTTAAGGGATAAATTATTTTTTCATATTATCATTTTTTTATTATTGGCAAATGGTTTTTTGAAAGGGACTATACCCTTGAGTACAATAGAGGGCCTTGGAGCCAGAAGAGGAATGAAAATCAGAGAAAAAAGGATCAGAATCCAAGTATGACAATGAAGCCCAAAGTAGCCAAAAACAACAAAAGACTCTACACCAAAAAAAAGAAAGAAACCAAAAAAAAAGCAAAAAAAACAAACAAGAGCAACTAAAGCACCAACAACTACTTCTTGGTAGCTTTGTCGATGTTGGTTTTGATGTTCTTCCAGGATCTGAACATTCCCAAAGTAGTCATGTGGGCAGCATCAGTCTTATCCAGCTGATCAATGGTCCTTTTTCTTTCTTTATCATTGCCCCAAAGTGTTGCCGGAACTCCGCTGAGATTGGAGACACTTCTGACATGTTGCTCAATGAATTCCTCAATCACACTAAAAATGGCCATATTGTAGTCATGACGAGTTTTGGCCTTCCCTAAACAGGAGTCTAAGGAGTTAAGCTTCTTGTAGATATCTTCAATCTGCTATTATCAATATCCACCTCCTCCTCCTTCTTCCTCTTTCCTTTTTGTTTTGCCAAGTTCTTAACCTCATCCTTCAACAACTTCATTTCAGCTTTCTAAGGCATCCAACATTTTTGTAGAGCTCTCCATAGGCACATCTCGGGGACTATCACTGCTAATATTTAGTAGGTCATGTGCAATTTCAATTTCATGAGGGCCCTTCCCCACAACAATATCAAGGTTAAGCCTTCTAGATGCCCCGTGATTGTCCGGCCGAGGTGGAAGCGAGGTGGGGGGGGAGGAGCAGCAGAAAATGGGAATGGAAGATGAAGCCTGGATGGACGGAAGGGGGTGACAGTAGCGGTGGCGGGGGCAGAGAGTGGAGAAATGGGGCTAGCAGTAGTAGAACCCGAAAAGGGGGAACAAAGCTAGGAGAGGAAGGGAGACCAGGATACCTAAGAAGACAAAATTTATGCAGCAACAAAATAAGCCCCTGGTGTAAAGGAACTACCCGGTATGCTTTTGAAACTCCAAAATGGAGCACTCAAGAGAGTTCAACAAATAATGGGGGAAACAAACCCAACGATTCCTACGGAAGTGGTTGAGAAAGATAAGGTGATTAGCAGTGCATGGTGACAAACCTCCCTTCCAAAGAGATGAATCGTATCATCATGTGAGTAACCTCATCATAAGGCGAGGGATCAAGCTAACAAGCAGGGACCGCGGTAATATAGATCAGCTTCTCGATCCCTCCACAAATCTCCTCTCTTCAACATCTCTGTCGACCCTTTTAAAAAATGGTAGCCCTCCATGCTAAGACCGGTCCGCTTCAAAGAATAAGCTCCTCGTTGACCAAGATATTCTACCCCCATATTCCATGTCCGCTCCTTCCAATCCTTTGAAAAATGCACTTTGATGCTTTGATCATGTCCCCAACCTTCTCCATGAAGTTGGTGATGCCACCCTTGCTTTGAGTATATTCCATAACTCAACATTATCCTTCCATCCGGATCCGCACTAGGCTCAATTTGGCAAGGGGGCCCCCATCTTCACTGTGCTTAACTGTTTGTAACAAATTCCAAAATCCTTGAGAGTGCTGAACCCAGTCTATTTTTTACTGTTGTAATCTCTACAATGTTGAAAATGAGAGCTATTTCTATTCCCACGAACGTCCGCATGTCTGCTGATCTGAGCCTGCAGAAATCTGCATGTGGGAATAATGGCCTTTTTGCTAGCCCACTCCCTATCATCAATTACTTTATTACTATTTTCGGTATCCGTGGAGCCTTGTATACAAATTTTAGCAAGCACAGTGCTGCCCGCATGCGTGATTTTCATATCAAAGTAACTCCACTTGGACTTCCCCATATACTTCACACTATCTTGATTATTCGATAGGATTTGCATAATCATAGTTTTTAAGTCAACACGTGTGGGAGTTTTATTGATACTGATCCACACCCAATAATCATATCTCAACTCAAGAAATTGCGTGCGTATAGAAATCTACATGAATGCTATTTTGAAGCTGCTTAGGGATGTTATTGTTATCCCAAACAATGTGATTAACATTAATGCCATAATTAGCCAAACGATCTCGCTAATTTATTACCCTCCCGGTAAGTATGCATGATCCTGATGTTATTGAATGTTTGACAAATACTTATGGACTCTGAGATAAAATCTTTGATGCTCCAACTTGGAGATGAGCACTGTTTAAGGAGATTAATGATATTCAGGGAGTCCCCTTCAATAATGAGGTTCTGGATATTTTGAGTCTGGGAAATTCTCAGGCCCCATAAAGCAGATAATGCTTCGGCAAAATGATTGGTTTGGATTCCCATTTTCCTAGCATACGTAGCAATCAGATTACCTTTATGATCCCATATCACTCCTCCCCCTACCACAATCCCAGGGTTCCCCTTAGAGGCCCCATCAAAGTTCAACTTAAACCAATTAAAATCAGGAGGATGCCATTTAATCAAAGATCTATCAATGCTATTCCCGGGATTGCTACGACTATTGACGGTTCCAATCTACCAATTGGATAAGATATATTCTTCATTCTCTGGATATCTCTTGTTCTTGGGGGGTTTAAATCTAGCAATGTTCTCTTTGATACCATTAGAGATTTTACCAATACTAAGTTTATAGTTTTGCTTCTTATTTCTGAAGATAATATCATTTCTATCCTTCCATATCCTCTAGATTAAATGAGGGATAGCCAGCTTCCAGATCCTTTTGACAACAAAATGCCTAAAGGGTGGATTCCATTGAGTCCATGGCTGATTTAGATCCTTCGGCACCACCCATAGAGCTTCAAATTTAGAGAGGGCAAAACTCCATATTCTGGTAGCATACTCACAATGTATGAATAGATGACTGATATCCTCATAATCTTTCTTACAAAGATGACACCTATTAGGCATTATAAATCCTCTTCTCATCAGGTTGTCAGTGGTAAGAATCCTACCTCTGATAGCTAGCCAAAGGAAAAAATTTATTTTAGGAGTTAATTCAGTCATCCAAATCTTATTCCAATTGAACTCTATTTGACTACTGCGGAAGAAATTATTATAACTAGTTTTGTGAGTAATTCCCATCATTGGAATTATTCCATACCAGCTCATCCTTGGAATCTAGTTCAATTAAGGGAATAAGAACTAATTGATCTTGAAGGGAGGAAGTAATTTGCATCGATCATTTCTCTCCACAGAAATTTTTTCCAATTCTTTACGGTACCATTTTCCTCAATATAGTCCTTGATTTTAATGTCATACTTGCTTACAAGACTATCCTTAACAATCCCAACCCTATCCATGAGATTTCCATTAAACCAATTATCATCCCGAATTTAATGTCCCTACCATCCCCCACTTTCCATTTATTTCCCCTTAATGAAATTTCTGCTCTTAACTGATTGTTCCAAAAGATGGAACCAAAGGGAAGGTGCTCATCTTATAGGAAAGTGTACACAGATTCATAATTCAGGTATTTTGCTTTGATTAAATCAATCCAGGGTTGTTTCTCAGACAGCATTCTCCAGCCCATTTTAGCAATGAGGGCCTCATTCATTTTCTCAATATCTTTTATACCCAGACCTCCCATAAACTTCGGGGTGCAAACCTTATCCCAAGCCACTAAGTGAAATTTGAACTTCTCTTCCATGCCTTGCCATAAAAAAAATTTATGAATCCTTTCAATCTTATCTCTAAAGGAAGAGGGGATCTTATAGAGCGACATGACATAAATGGGTAGATTTTGAAGAGTACTTTTAATGAGTAGGCACTTGCCAGCACTAGATAAAATGGATCCTTTCCAACCAGCCATTTTTTTTTGGAATCTCTCTAATAAATCATCCCACACCTTACTAGAGACTTTCCTAGTGCCAAGAGGAAGGCCCAAGTAAGTGGCTGGAAGCGCACTTATTTTACAACCCAATTTTTACAATTTTAAGCTTCCTTTCCTCAGAGTGTTGAAAAGAAGATGGAGCTTTTATCATAATTGATCTCTTGCCCGAGAGGCGGATTTCGTAGAGCCGTAGTAAAGCCTTGGTAGCCTTGGATTCAAGGACTGATTCCGAAGAAGAAGGATAGTATCATCCACAAATTGCTGATGGGAGACAACTTGAATGATGGAAGTGGGCTTAGAGCCATTTAGAAGACCGTCATTAGCTTCTTTGCCAATTGTTCTACTAAGGTCATCACCAAAAGAATGAAGAACAAGTGGGAGATAGGGTCTCCTTATTTAATCCCTCTACTACTGGTGAAAAAACCCATAGGATCACCATTAACCACCACCGAGAATCGGCCGTAGAGATACAAGCCTTAATAATTTTTCTAAATTTGTCCAGAAAACCAAATTTAGTTAAGACTTTGTCAAGGAAAACCCAACAAACCTTATCAAAGGCTTTATTCATATCAAGCTTGAGGACCATATTTTCCTTATAATTATTTTCCATAGAATGTATGCTCTCGTGAACCATAATTACTCTGTCTTGTATAATCCTCGCTTTGATAAAGCCACTCTGCTACCTTGAGATTAGATCATTCATAATGAGTGAAGCCTAGTAGTAATAATTTTGGTAAAAATTATATAGATAGCATTCACAAGGCTGATATAGGTCTAAAGTCTTTGAAATATTTAGCATCCATTTTTTTTGGGGCCAGCACAATGTGAGTGTTGTTTATCTCTTTCAAAAGATTTTCCATTCTATAAAATTCATTCACTTCTCTGAGAAGATCCTCCGAGTAGATTTCCCAAAATTTCTGGAAAAAAATTATGGAGAACCCATCCGACTAGGAGCCTTGTCACCCTCTAGAGAAAATATAGCCTTTTGCAGCTCTTCAAGTGTGACCGCTGTGGTGATATTTCTAAATTTTTGTTCCTCAATTTTATCTTGGGGAATGGCCTCCAACATAAAAGAAATAGCTTCAGAATTGATGTTATTCCTCTCCTCAAGAAGCTTTTTATAGAAATCAAGCGCTTCTTTCTTGATGCTATTGGGATCTTTTATGATATTTCTGTTACTCTTAGAAACTTCTAAGATCCTATTACAGGCTCTATGTTTCAAAGTGTTCATATGAAAGAACTTTGTATTCCTGTCTCCCTCTTTAAGCCAAATAGCTCTAGATTTAAGTCTCCATAAAGATTCCTCTCTGCTGCAGATCGTATGCAACTTTGAAAGAATATTCTTTTCATTAGCTTCATCCTCAGCTGATCTCCCCATAGTATCCATTTTTATTTCCAGATCCTGAATTTTTTGTTTTAACTTCTTTTTATTATCAAACACATTGCCAAAAACACTTTTATTCCAAATTTTGACTTGTTTTTTGACATTTTTGATCTTTTGAACCAATCTAAATTTAGCAAGGTGCCTTCACCATTCCATCCCCACCATTCTTTTATCTTTTCATAGATATTTTCATGTTCCATCCACATCTTTTGAAATTTGAATGAGCTTCTGGTTGGTTTAGTCCAATTGAGAAAATTTAAAGCAATCGGATTGTGATCCGATCCAACTCTGGCAAGGAAGAGAGGTGGAAGTCTTGGTGAGAATCCAGCTTGCTGAAATCGTGCCCTATCCAATCTCACTTAAATAAAATCCTTTCCAAACCTTCTATTATTCCAAGTGTATTTATTTCCATGAAGATCCACATCTAAGAGATTATGTTTAGCAATAAAATCAGCAAAATCCTCCATACCTGTAGAATAGCTGGAGATTCCTCCATACTTTTCACCCAGGGTTTAGTGGAGAGTTGAAATCCCCATAATAATCCAGTTAGCTAAACAATTTTGGTTTCTAAATGTTTTAAGGTCAGCCCAAAGTCTTCTTCTTCCACTAACCGTATTAGGGGCATAAATGTTAGAAAGGATCCATTCACCATTATTCTCAATAGCAATAAATTTGATTACAAGATGATTAATACTAGCATTGAGAACCGTACCAGTACAGTGCCTTGTATCCCAAAGAGTAGCCAGTCCTCCAGAAGCTCCCTGGGAGTCAACAGCCGCCATTTCAGAATTATCCCAGAAACTCTTTTTATTAGTTTCAAGGGTCTTCGCTTTCATCTTAGTTTCCTACAGAATCAAAATACTAGGATTACTAGAATCCCATAACTCCTTGATGATTCTCTGTTTGGAGTTTCCATTTAGGCCTCGGATGTTCCAAGAAATAATCTTCATTTGGAATGATTGGTAGTTGGAATTTCCTGATGGTTCAACTGACGCTGAACGCCATCTGTAATGTCTCTCTCCGTTCTCTTAGATCTAAGAGCCTTTTTAGAAGGTCTTCCTCTTTTTGTGCTTCCTCCAAAGTCAACTAGTCGTCTAACGAGAAGAGGATTATGGATCACACAAGAGGATTATAGTATCATATAAAAAATTATGAAAACCATTAAAGAAGTTCCTCCACTAAAATTAATAATCAAAATAGATTTTACAAGGAGAGGGGAAGATGTATACATGGATCCCCCAAGAAATCCTTAGAGAACTAGTTACCCCACTCCCCCAAGAACTTCAGAATAAAACAGATATTGATAGTAAAGTCTTATGATTAGGAAACACATTTTTTTACCATCAAGACTTTGAGTGATGATGATATATGATGAATTGAAATATAGACTCAACACAATCACCTTAATGATCCATCAAACTTCACGGGGACTTGTGATAGTTTTTAGCGATGTGACTACTTGGGTAAAACCTATCAATATGATAGGACAATGCATTTTCATATATACAAGTATACAACACATACACCATGTAATCAGATAATAAAACATATTTAGGGGTCGTGATAGTTTGTTTGTCACTCATGCTCACCTTCCACATAACTTTTCACCCAGTTGTATAATTGACAATAACTTACAAAAGAATTTTATTCTCATATCCATTGTCAAAAGATTGCATTAATAGAACCACCTCCTCATCTATATGCACTTGAATGGAAGGATAGTGGTTCACCTCACATATCACTCACTTGTAGTGTCTCTTTTTACTTTTAGTCCAAAAATTACGGATATAATATCTTGTATTGTATTTTTAAGCCGTAAAACCTATCGATATGATAGGGTAATGCATTATCATACATAAAACAACACATACACCATGCAACCATCTAATAAAACATATTTATTCAAATGCATTGTCAAAACAATAAATCTAGCACTTAGTTGAAGACAAGCATGTAAGGTGGTAAATCAAGTAACATAATTGCCTCTAATTTTCATAAGACCACACCCTGATTTTATAAAAACATGTAGGTCTTGATAGGTTAATGCAATCTTATACATATCTATTCCACAAGCCAAAAACACTTCCTCATGTAAAAGAAATCAATAATTCGAATGATATTCCTAATGTTTTCCTCTTCCCAATGCTCCATTATTATCATACTTCTTTTTACAAAGTGATGAGGTCAAAGGACAAATACATAACTTTTTGTCCAAAAGTTTCATCAAACCAAGTACTTCTTGTGATTTTCCTATTTTTCCTATGCTCAATAAGGATGGCATTTGGCATATTTGTATATAATTTCGAGCATTGAGCAATATTGCGATAAAGTATCGATATCCACTTCCTAGCATCAAAATCCTTTTGGATCGATTTCAAGGGGGAAAATTCTTCTCCAAGATTGATCTCAAGAGTAGATATCATCAGGTCAGAGTTCATTCAAAGGATACATGAAATATTTATTTCAAGTGTGAAAATTATACAAGTCATTATCCAAGGATGTGAGGACTCAAAAATTCAGCGAGGAGCTAGAACCTAAAGATTTCATTTCACACTTCATGATCGTAGGACCTCACACTTCAAAAATGTAAGAAAAGTGAAAATCAAAGAAAATCAAAGGACACATCACAATCCAAAGAACAAGTAGATAATCATTGTATTACATGTGGCCTCCTACATTGCACATATATGGTCTTCATGGGCCAAAGTAAGGATAAATTAAAACTGAAAAATATGATCAAACATACTTTGCACAAGTTTAAGTGATACATTCAAAAGGAAAATAAATTAAAAAAGTAATGTTACCTGAGCTGAAAAACATAGCATATTGCATTATGCAAAATTAATGCAGAGAACACAAATTTACATGAAATATTTCCTAGTTTAGAAATTTAGTGGATTAATCAAGACTATTCATCAAAATACCTATTTTTAGAAACCCTTTTGAGATTTGAATCCATAGTGTTCATAGTGGACCAAGTTTCTTCAAGAACTTCATAGTAATATTGTAAGAATTTTTTTTTAACAATGGTGGGAAAACTAGGGCCATCAAATTTGGACTCTTTTCTTTATTCCTACGTAGACTAGAGAATGTTGATAGATATTATTTTTGACTCTACAACAATAAAAATGAGTTTCCACACTACTATGTTATATTCTCAACCATCCAAAGGAAGAGAAAAATTTGGATGTCATATATGACGAAAGGATATTTACATATCTAGCGCAAATATCTGCCGACATTAAAACACTGAACAAAACTAGGATTCATCAAAATTTTACTAAACAAGAGGTATTTCTATGTATAGAATTACTTGGTTCCATTCTAATTCATGTTAAACAAAAGGATTGGTTGTTATACACCTAAAATGAGAAAAACAAACTAGATTTCATTGTTTTTATGATTTCAAGGCTTATAAAATTTTTCCCGAGGTTGATACTATTTATAAATCAATAACCATATAATCGTGGATGGATACACACCAAGTAAGAATATTTTTTTAGAATTCGGCTAAAGACCCAATTGACAATATGGATGATAAATAACTAAACAAAATTATCATCCATATATTTTGACTTGGATCAATAATCAATATAGTATTGATGAACCAATTGTAAAGAAACCCCTCTATTAAAAAATTAGATGTAGCCTATATTCACTTACTTTCTATAATCACAAATGATAATAAGATCCCTGCATTATGATATGTGGTTGTATAAAATTTAATATTATAGAGTGATTCTTTTTTCAATAATAATATGTCATTTTTATAGCCTCTTATCTACTAAATGTAATTTGTGGGGTACTAAAATGTCATGAATTTTGTTCCCCTTGGCTTCTCTCATTCCCTATAGAATTAAATGATGTATATTAAGACATGTATGATCAAATGTTATTAGCTCACATCTAGGATATTATACCTCATTCTACCCTTCAATATACAAAATATTTTTGAAGCACTAATGCCTAAAGTTTTTGCAAAAGTTTTCCATTCCATCAAGAAGATGGGAAACATTTTATTAACCTAGGTACATGAAAATAATGATTGATGGATTACTAAATCCACCATTGTAACTACCTCATGTTTTTTTGATAAATTTTCTAGAAAATAAGTTACATATCAAATATGTAATGGTGTTTCCAACAAGTGCAAGGAGAATAATCTCAAAACCCATCCTTCTTTGTCTGTAAGATTGGGATGTAGAGATTTTAACAAATGGATAGATCTTAAATATCTAACTCCCCATAGAAACTACTTCAATTTACTTATGCAACCTCACGAAAATATTATCTAATAAAAAGTGTATCAAAGCACTTGGAATGACTTAAGAGATAAATTATTTTTTCATATTGTCATTAAGTAGATGTCAATTATTTATTATGGATCACACAAGATGATTATAATCTCATATAAAAATTATGAAAACCATTAGATAAGTTCCTCCACTAAAATTAATAATAAAAATAGAGTTCACAAGGAGAGGGGAAGATGTATACATGGATCCCCAAGAAATATTTAGAGAACTAGTTACCCTACTCCCCTAAGAACTTGAAATAAAAATCCACCCCGAGGGTTCAAGAAGTTATTCTTAATCTAGTCACAAGACCTTCCCTGGCTACATATGAAGTGGCATCATTAGATGATAATGAAATACAAGAAAATATAGTTCAGGATATTACAAAACAAACTTATAAAGAGGTGAAATAGAGACAAGGATTACTAGACCAAGAAAAAATGAAAATAACACTGCATAAGAACCTCAATAAGTTTGGATTGAGAAATAAATAATTAAATAGAGGTAGCAACCATATTGGATCACTTTGAAGAGGAACCTCTCGATTAATATAGATTTTAATCTAAAGATAGACTCTAAGAAGAGTGAAAAGAAATAAGATTTCCATTCAATTGGCCCTGATATGGAATAACGCCTCGAATACCTATTATCTCTTACAAATAAAATGAAAATAAAAGGTTCTCAATTTGTCTATTACCAAAGAATATCTTGTTTCATATATCCAATCCTTGACATAAATTGTAGTAGATATGGTTCAAGGGATGCAATACAAGAACAAGAAATTAGAAACACAAGGTAAGGTCACCGTCCTTGAAATAATTTAAAGTGATGTGAAAGAGGCCTTACTTTCCCTAATGATGTGGTTAAGGAGAGAATTGAAACTAAAAATAAGGAAAAAAACCTTCAAAGGAAAGACTAATTTAGTTATTGACAAAATGGATGTCATGCAAACTATTCTCCAATTCTATACACATGATGTGGATGAAGGGATTTGTAAAGGTCCCAAAATTATAATAAATAATTATATTTACATATTCCATATATATGCCAATAACACTAAGAAGGAACTAAAATAATGGGAACAGAAAATTAATAGAATTCCCCCATAATTGGATGATGTCATTTTAAGGGGGAGTCAAATATTATTTAGAGGCCACTATCATGTAGATCTTCACACATGACCAAAAGATGACACCTATGTAAGAATTTATATAGATACTTAAGCAATTCATGGTTCATTTCTATAAGAACATTACAAAGGCTAATGAATCAAAAGTATCAAGAGTTATTTAGATTGTTTCTAAGATGAAATGAAATGATCCAAAAATTGAGACACTGAGGTAAATTACAAGAAAATTAATGGCCTCTCAAAGATTCCTATCGACAATGATTATAGGTCCTTTATGAATCCCATAATAGACCGCCTCAAGATTTAAAAATATTATAATACCTATAGAGATGTCATGGTGGCAAATAGAAATGGGGTCACACCACTAGATCTAGCCTAGGAGGAGCCTATTGTAAAGTGAGAAAAATAATTATTTACTTGAAAGTATTTTGTACTCTATATCATGTTGAGCCATAACTCCATTATAATCATCCTATAAGAAATTAGCTAGGATATTTTTGTAAATTCCAACTATCTTATGATATTCCTTTGATCTTAGGTAATCATAGTTTGGAAAGGGAAGTAAAACGAGGACCACATTTTGTATAAATATGTATACTACCAAATTAACAAGAGGGATCTGAAATTTTAATTAATTAATGAAAGATGGCTTAAATTAGTCTACGCAAGTAGAAGTTTTCTACTCTCATCTCCATTTTTGTAGATTTCTTTGTGAAAATTGATTGATGTTGAAATTATGCCTTTTCTTTCCTTGTGAGCTTTAAATTATGATGTTGAAATTTTAATGAAAATACAATAGTAAGTTGTAATTGTAATGATCAAGTAGATATGCATATAAAAATTTAAAGTATTTGATCAAGTCACATCTTGTCTAGTATTAAAAAATTTAATGGCATTTGAGTCTTTTCACCATTAGCATACTCATTTGGGTATAAACTAGGTTTTGTGTTTCTCGTAAAATAAGGAAAGAATACAATATTCCATTATTTAGTTTCAGTCTCTTGAAGAATGAATTGTACAATAAATTTTCTCTTTACTCTTACTCTTGTGATTTTTCTTATGAATCATATATTTTAGCTAAAATTAGTATTAGGATTTATTTAAAGGTAAATCTAGTGAGAAGGTATGGGGAGTGATGCTATAAGGTTTTAAAAGTTCAACAAACACCCTCTATTGATCTCAAAGATAAATATCGTGTAACTCATGCTCTAATTCATACCTTGACTCTAAAATGAGGAGGATGTAAGAGCCTGTCATTTTACCCTTTGGGTGTGAAGTTAATACACATCAACGGGAGAAAAAATATAGCGCTAGGAGGGAATATTCATCAAATATAATAATAGAAGGTAATTTTTACACTAATACACACATATTCTTAAAATCATATTGTTAGAGACCAAAGGTAGCACCCTTGAATTGATTTTGAAATATAAAATACCTTAGATAACATGGGATTTTCTTCAAATTATGGGATGTTTCTCCTTAATACAAACCTTTAGAGAAGGTTTTTCCTTCTCTCATAGCTAAATACACACTAACCTAAGCTAATCAAACGTAAACTACATTTAAAACTAAAGATAAATAATACAAGATCCATGGTTGAGAGAAAATGGAAAAATATATAAGGTGAAAGAAATGATGATGCACAATCACTAAGACATGGTTCAATTCTGAATAGAAAGACACAAAACAACCACACATGTAGATATTTTAATGGAAATAAAAGGTTCTAAAAGACATGGAATATTAAAAATCAATGAAAATAAGAGGGAAAATGCATAACAAATAAAGGATGTATGAAGGGAAAACAACCGCAAATGTATTACATCTAATATATATTCATCATGTTTATAGATCATAGGTTAGACATCTCATGCTAAATGAGAAATTTTAGATGTCTAAAGGAAGGAAAATGAATTGCTCCAAGGTAGAACATGTGTATGTAACAGAAAGGAACCCGTGAAATGTGCCTTTGTTCTTACATTTATAGTATATGAAAATAGGAGAGATATATGAGGAATTTTAAATTTTGATCTACTATGGACAAAAAAACCTTCGACCATGGATCTTATCACCATTAATCTCCATGATAGTCAACCGTTTCTTCTACAAGATGCCATCACCATTTACAGGTGAGGGCGTGGGCATCATTTTTACATTTACTCCTGCTAGATGAGGTATTTATATGTTTAGAACAAGTAATTTTGTGTTCTCCATAAAATCTCATAATTCCTTTCCTTTAACATCACCCTTCCCCACATTCCTTCATCACACAATGTTTCCATTAGGGAGATGAAACAAATGCAACCATTTTCATGTGATATGGATATCGCAACTAGAAGATCCAACCTCAAAACCTGTTTCACTTTGTACGTGGCATTTTGAATGTTTTCCAGCTTCCACCATGGTCTTAATCATTTCTTACCTTCTCAGATATTGACCTTATCCCATAGATTTTGGATTTTACTATTCTAGTGGGTTGTGAAACCCATGAGACACCAATTATCACATATCCATTAAAGTATCTTCTTGTACTACCGCAATATTATATTTTTATACTTGGATACCCACACATAATTATTTTCATTTACACTTTTTCACTTATGATGAAACAAGTGAAGATATTTCTCCTACACATCTATGAGGCTTTGCAATGTTTTAAATGTCCAGGAGGTTTGGTGATCCTTTATCCCACGAAAGTGAATTATGTGAAATAATAATATTTTCTCATTTGTTGCAAATTCTCACATGCCTCCCATCTTGACCCATGGTTCCAACATTTAGTTTATTTTGACCTCCTCATGAATGTGGGTGTCTTTAATACCCTCATAATTTCTACACACCCATGGTGGTTGATTTTAATTCCCATGGAACACTCGAAAATTTGAAACCTTTTTCTTGAACTTGAGAACCCATGCAATATTGAATTTCCACAATAAGCCTCAATGAATTTTTACTTGGCCAATTTAAATTTTAATGACAAGAAGGAAGCCAACTTGGTCTTGAACTTGATGAGTCATCCAAAATAGAAAAGGGGGAGGTGATTTTGGATAACATACATACATACATACATATATATATATATATATATATATATATATATATATATATAATCTAAAACAAATTTACTTGGTTATTGAATTATGTATATACACTATATTTACCAAGAATTTTAAACATTTCTCATTATGCTACAAGGTTATCTAATGTTTATTTATATTCTCATAGGAAAATATGTTACTGCTAAAGGTAAATCCAATATTCCAATTCCACCTCCACGTGATCCAAAAATAGGTAAGTCACCAAGTCCCTCTAAATTAATTGATCTATCTTTCTTAAAAGTACCCACAATGTCCTAATTGGATGGTCCTCCATTAATATCCATGGTCTTGTTTATGAATTTCCTAGAAATCTATAAAAATATCTTCTTATATTTGACCTTGTCAGCATTATTTCTACTTGAGGAACATATTATGACCTTCAAATTATCTCTAAGGATTATGAACTTAATGCATAAAGGTATATCTTAAAGAAACTTCCCATTTTCTCTTATAAACACAAAATATAAATAATTCCTAAATCAAGAAAAATATGTAATCAATAGGTAGAAAGGTTTCCATTATATATTTTTTCCTAGTTTGGATGAATTAATATTTCATCAGTCTTGTATCGTAGGTTCACCACCCTACAAAGGAATATTCAAGATCCCATCAAAGATTTCAATGCCAAGATATAAAATATCCACAACTTGACAACCGAACCATACAAACCCACATATGATTTGGCACTAGATATTTATTAAAATTCCTTGGTTCCCATGACCTCAATCTTCCTGAGGATGTCTCAAAATACCAATACCTTGATAACTGCATATGTTTAACCCATCCAAATTGATGAAAAGATGCACCCTCAAGGATAGTCTACCTTTCCTTTCTAGAATCCACAACTCAATAAATTTCCTCAAGCTAGTCAAAACTAGCCAAATCCCATGCATTCCATAGTTATAAATTTTGTACATATCATTTACATAGCCCCAAATCAATAACAAGTCATTGTCATTCCCACACCCATCACTGATCCATAAGTAGGTGATAGTCAAGCCTTAGTTATTTTTAATAAGTCTAATTCCCAAGTATGAAATCATGAAATTATGACAGAAGAATTAGATTCTCTCCAAATAATGGTGAGAAAACTTAGCCATGACTTCCTAAACATACAAAGGAAAGTAGGAAATAATGGAGAATGGAACCCAAATAGGAATTATAGTTACAAGAGGTAAAATAATAAGACCTTAAATAAGAATTACAATAATTAGGTAGAGTCTTCCCGAAATAATATGCCGAGTTAAATTTTTGTGAAATTTTATTACCAAATTGGTGTAGGGTACACAATACAACTAAGCAAGGTGAGTTACATTCTATTAAGTTTTTTCATGCTTTTGAATTCTTCCAAAATGAGTTATATTACTATGAAATAATTCCAAATCTTGATGATTTTTATAGCTCATATGACCCATGTAATAACACAAACCTACCCATCACTGACATGATGGTAGGAACCTATTGTTTTCCATTTAATGAGGGAAATGAACTGGATTAAATTATAGATGATGTGCATGTGTTTCAATGTTACCAAAAGGAAAATTAAGCATTGAATAATATGATAAACAATATGAATTCAATGCCTCCAAATGTTATCACAACTCCATCTAACCAAAAGTATAAAAATTATCCTTATCCTTAAAAAGAAACAACCTGTATCTACAAGAAACTACTTCATGTATTCCCAAAATTAGTTACAACATTGTAGAATATGTGAAGAAAATTAAGGCAAACATTGCTTTACATGAATTATCTCAGATGATTAAACAAAGACATTTACTATTAACATCATTATATACCAAAACCACTAAAGACCCTCAAAATTCCTCTCATGCAAATATTTCCTTATACAAAAGAAAATTTAAATTCCCACCCTTCTTACCGATCGCTAGAATTTTTGGGAAGAACCTACATAACTTCCTAGTTGACTTGGCATCCTCTTCCAAAATTATGCCCTCAAGTATATGAAAGAACATTGAGCTAACACCTATTAAATCTAAAAAATTGGTAGTCAAATTATACAAGTCCAAGGTAGAAGTAATAGGTGATATACTTGATGTGCACATATAGCTATCCTTTTTGCCTAGGATCCAATAGGTCATGGACATACAAGTTGTATAAATCCTAGAGCTTACGATATGTGGTCAAGTAGGGGTTGGTCAAAATTATTGAATGGTTATCTATATATTGATTGCTACCATATGTGGTTTCCATGGAGAGGCATCCTAAATCAGATCAAGATAGCAAGAGATCCCAAGATGAAACATATGATTGCTGAGTATAATAATAAAAATTATTAATCCAAGTTTTTTAATATAAATTGGAGTATATACATTGGACATTGAGGAAAAAAACTATCAGTAAAGATCCAAAATAATTTAGGATTATGGTCTTTACACTTTGATGAGGCTTTCTCTAAACATATCTCTAGAGTAGAAGTTGTCTTAAAAACCCTAAGAAACAACTATATTATTCCTCCTAAAGAATGTAGTTCCTTGAACCAACAACTTAGATAAGTATGAAGCCTTAGTAATGGGACTGCATTTATATATTAAACATAATATTAAAGAAATAAACGTTTGGATATTTTGAAGTTGTAGTTAATCAAGTCGAGATTAAATATCAATGCACACAATGCTATCTCAAGAGATATAAACATACAGTCTAATATATAATTGAATACTTTAACACATTTAACATTATGTCTCTCCTCAAAAATAAAATCAAGAGGATGATATATTAGCTACTTATGCTACTTCCCTCACTCCCACCCAAGAGTAAAGGAAGGAAATAATTATGGAAGAAATGTTCCATACTCCCTCTATGCCACATAATGTAGCTTTATTATAGGTATTCAATGATGATCACCAAATCATTCAGTTTATGAATAGTTCGATGTTTTCGAGTCATAGATCATTAATGAAAAGGATATGATTCAATTAACAAAGGATGGTTTCATAAACCATAGAGAAACATGGTTCATAAATGTATGGTATCCTTTGAATAAATTTTTGACCCGAGAACAATAGATGTAAAATTCCACAAATTCCAAGGCCAATTATAGGGACTATAATCAAGTAAACCTTGGCATCAAGGAGTAACCCAAGTTTTTAAAAATAGGATTGACATATTCAAATGATGATAGGGACCAAATAAAAACCCTCTTAAGAAATTATAAAGATCTCATAGCTTATTTTTATGAAAACTTGAAGATATTTTACCCTAGATTTATCACCCATACCATATGAATAATAGAAGGAAACAAATCATTTAGACAAAGGTAAATACCAGTGAAACCAATATTGGAGCCTTTGATTCATAGAGAAGTAAAATAATTATTGGTTACTATGATAATATTTCCCATTAGGAACTCTACTTGGGTGGTATTGATGGACATCCTTGTGAACACTTCCGTCAGTCGTGGGAATCCTTAGGTTGGTGGAACGTGCATCCTAAGGAGACCTCCAGGTTTTAAAGAATATGGCTCTTGTCTGTGGGGTGAGATAGGTGTCAAAAAAATTGGAAAGAAAAAACATAAAAAAACTAAGGTGATGTGCCAAAAAGAATACACTAGGAATCAACTAAATACACAATCGTCTCAAACTACTTAAGCACAACACCAAAGATTGCAACAAAAAACCCAAAGATGCATAGTTTATAAATGAAAACAAATGTGATCAGAGAAAATAACAATATGTGAATGATGAACCAAAAACACCAAAAAAACATATATATTACTCCAATGGTTGTGCACAAGATATTATGTATAGAAGAGAGGCAAGATTGTCGTTACAAAGCCCACGTAGAAAGATGGAGTTTCAAGATCTCATTTTTCTAACAAAATAGAAGCTTGGTGATAGAGAGGAAAATATTAAGACTCCTGCTCACTACAAAACTCTATCTACTTCAAGTCTATTTTCCTCCAAAAGTATCTCTTGAAGTATCTCCCCTATGTCTTACATCGACTTTGATTACAATATATAGGAGGAGAAAAGGGTGAGAGAAAATTCTCGAACTCCCTTCCAACCACCTTCGAATTATGATAAATGATGTGAAATTACTGAAATAGGTCTCTTCAAATATTTCCCACACTCTTTGACCCTTCCAAGGAGTGAGAGCCATGTTTATTAATGCATCTTTGATTATTCTGCAACCAACTCCTTTCAGATGGACTCGTCTTTTAAGAAAACCCCTTTCAGCTATTAATTATGTAACCAAATATTTTGATTATTTTCTCATTGGTTTCTATTCCCTATACTCAAACAATGCATACCTCGTCACCATAATTAAATGACCCTTTTTAATATATATGAACATGGGCAGTCATTCTCTTTATATGAGGCTTATGCATTATTTTCCTACTAAAATTAAAGGTTAAATGACCCTTCATCCCGATCTTTTGAAGAATCCCAAACTTTTAGGATCTTATAGATGAGCGTCCAAATCATTCATATGTGGAAAATGGCTTGTCCTTTCATGGTATATATTTAAACTAGAGTCTACTAGTTGTAAGATCCACGTGGAAGACTCGCGCATCCTCTTGACTCTGCTTTCTTTTATGGCTCTAGGGAATGCGTCGGTGGATGCTTGGCATCGTCTGTGGACTTTCTTCTCTTTTATGGCTCATAAGGACCCATGGTATATGAATATAATCTCTTAGGTGAGCCCCATTTGTATACTCCATGTGTTATCTCCAAGGGAATATAAGACTTCACCCCCTTTTTGACTTCTGAAGTTGCGCCCACTTGACACTTGTCGCTATCTACGAGTCGTTGCTTATTTTTATAATTTGGTTAATTCCCCTCTCTCTCGGTGAATATTTGGCT
Organism: Taxus wallichiana var. yunnanensis; assembly: GCA_018340775.1. Classification (NCBI taxonomy): domain Eukaryota; kingdom Viridiplantae; phylum Streptophyta; class Pinopsida; order Cupressales; family Taxaceae; genus Taxus; species Taxus wallichiana. Next base: position 107,417,707 of record CM031234.1, read on the forward strand.
TCAAATGGGTTTCTCTTAGCCATGAAAATTTAAATAACATGTGGCTAATCTAGTTCTTGTTTGGAAAAAGAGTGGAGAAGTTAATTTTTTTGTAGACTTTAGAAACATAAACATACCCTTATAGAAAGATAATTATCCTCTCCCCTCTCTAGATGAGGTCATACAAATAGTAAGTGGGTTTGAGATGATGTATTTTCTTGATGGTTTTTTAGGATACAATCAAGTATTGGTAGACAAAGAAGACATAATGAAAATATCCTTCACCACCAAATGGGGTACATATGCATACAAGAGAATGCCCTTTGGATTAATAAATGTTGGGGTAGCTTTCTAAAGGGCTATGGATCTTGTTTTCCAAGGTCTCAATGGTAAGCACATCATAATTTATATGGATATTCTAACTATGTTTTCCTAAAGTAGATCAGACCATGTCAAATACCTACAAAAGGTTTATGAAAGATACAAAAGGTACAACATCTCCTTTAATGAAATATATATATATATATATATATATATATATATATTATGTAGGAAAAGGTAAATTAATTGGCCATGTGTTCAAAAAAATAAGGTATATCTATTGGTCCTAATAGGATTAATAGAATTTATAAGTTTATCCCATCATATAGTAAAAAGGAGTTAAAATCATTTTTGGAAAGATCAATTTTGTGAGGAAATTTATTTCTGGATTTTATGAAATTGTTAGGTTGTTAAATTCAATACTAAAGAAAGATGTCAAAGTTGAATGTACTAGTGATTCCAATAATTAATTTTGAGATATTAAAGAAATAATAGCCTAGGTACTAGTTATAGTCGGGCCCGACCTCTACTTATATTCATGTGATTCTAAACACACCATTATATTTGTAATCACTAAAAATATGATACAAAGTGAGCATCCAATTGCATTCATGATAACTAACTTGAATTATGCACAACACTATTATTCTATGATCAATAAAAAAGCCTTTACACTGATAAAAGTAGTAAATAACTTTAGGCACTACATACTAAAAATAAAGTGCATGAAATTATCATATATCCATCTATTAAATTTATGTTGGGTTAGAATGAGTTGGGTGAGAGAAGAGAGAAATGGATGGTGAAGTTGTAATAATTTTATTTAGATATTAAACCTACTAAGATGGTTATATGCCAAGGTTTAGCAAACCTCATACTAGATGTAGATCCAAGGATATATATAATGTAGGTTGATGAAAATAATATACAAAAGGATGATTAGTATGATCATATTCTTTTCTCATCTTTCCAGAAAGGTAAATTTTTCCTCCTAACTCCATGTATTTTTACTAAGTGATTTTTGTGGGAAAATTTCAAAAGGAATATTTCGTGTCCCCGGAAGGCCTTGGAATTTTTACTAAGTGATTTGGCAAGTTTTCAAAAGAATTTCACCCCGAAGGCACGCTAATGAATGAGATGCAGCCACGTGTCCAAGGGGAAGAAATTGGAAAAAATTTCTAAGGGTTGATCCAAGCAAAATTTTTGATGCTAGGCCCGCATCGAATCATATTGTGCCATGTGTCTCCAGAGAAAAGGGGGTGGCGGAGGGCGGAGTAAAAATAGAAAATTTTACTAAGTGTTGGCACCATGGAAAAATCTCCAGGAAAGGCCCGTGCCCAATCACATCATGCCACGTGTCCTTAGGCCAAGGGAGTGGTGACGGCGAGAGGAAAGATTGAAAATTTGGCAAAGTGATTGGCAAGGTGCAATGTTAATTTTTGGCCTGCCACCCGCCCGCCGACTAGTCAGAGCTCGCCACGTGTCCCCGGGGGTCGGAACATTGGAGCAAGGGGAGATTGGGAATTTTTCCCAAAGGTAAGCAAAAGGAGATGTTTTCCCCTAGGGCCCGTGCCCAATGGGAGCCCACCACGTGGCACCGGAGCTTTGAAACGTGGGGAAAAGTTGGAAATTTTCCCAAAGCAAAATGAAGGAAATTTCAAAAGGAAAAGTCCACCCCAAACGTGAGCCAATGGAATCTTGCCACGTGTCCAGTGGCAAAAAAAAATACAGAAGTGCCCGCAGGGAAAAAAGAAAAGGAAAATCCCATAACCAATGGGGTTTTTCCACATGTCCAAGTCAAAAAAATGGTCAAAAAATGACGGAAAATTTAAGAGGAAATGCCCGCGGCAAATCACATCTTGCCACGTGTCCTCAAGTCATCGGACGCGAGAGATTTTTGGAAAATTTTCCAATGGTCAAAACGATGGAAAATGAAGCACAAGGCCCGCATCCAATCAGAACATGCCACATGGCACCAGAAGCAACGTGGGCATGGGATTTTTTGGGAAATTTTCCCAAATGCAAAAAGTGGGAAAATTTCAAATTTTTGGCCCGCCAACCCGTTTTGGCCCTGTTTTGCCCTAAATTTTCAAATGGCCATAACTTTCGATCCAGAGCTCTGGTTTTTCATGTTTCTTTATATCAACGGAAAGATGGTGAAATTATCTACAAGATTCTGGGCTCAATTTTGTATTTTGATGGAGTTTGAGAGAGAAAATTGAAAAACACCTCTGGCACGTGGTAATGAATAGAAATGACATTTCAACCACCATTTTTAATGAAGAATGGCTCGCATTCTCTCCCAGCATGGTGAAAAATGTCAGGGAATGGACCTGTAAGGATGCCCATGCTGTTTTATTGCATTTTTGGTCGGTGGTTGAAGCTCTCCCACGTTCCCATTTTCTCTCCTGGGCTCATTTTTTTTTGCATGGTAAAAGCCAGATTTGGCTCATTTTTTGAAGGGTTGGAACATTTTTCATGTATTACAGGCTCCCTTTTTCACCTTGAAAAGTGATTTTGTGGAATATCAGACCTCTTCCAAGACTACAACCTATTTTCTACCTCTCAGATGTTGTAATGCATGTGTTTTTGATATTGGAAATGACAATGCAAGCTCTGTGAATGAGTTTTAATCCTCTTGTTTGTGTTGTTTGCTTCATTTCTGACCTTTCATTACATTTTATCAGTTTGTGCATGATGTTTTGTTGCATTTCTATGATCTGTGTCAATTTGTAGAAGTAAAAAATGCTCACCACTCCTTTGGTGCATCACCTTATTAGCATTAGTTTCAGTTTTTTGCATTCTCTATCTCTGTCCCCTTTGGAATTTAGAGTAGGATCTTGAATTCAAACCTCTCGTAACTTGCAAGTAATACACCTGATCAGAGGAGTTGAGGAACCAACCTCTAACTGGAGATTCTTTTCCCATTTTTACAAGTCCCACACTTGGGGAAAAGATTCAATGTTGTGCAATCACACTGGATGTCCAAAGTGTCAAACTAGAAATCTGATCAACATCCAGGGGTGCTGCTGATTTGCACCAATAGTTTTGGCACACCCGGTGGGACCTTAGAGGTCTTCATCTTCATTGCAACAAATTGATGTGCATTTTTGCAAGTTTCTTGCTTAAAAGAGCCCTAAATTACACATCTGGCGACTCCAAGGAAGAAGAATCAGCTGGTTTTAGCAGTGCAGACCTAAAAACTCATGAGAAGAATCACCACAAGGTCAAGAGTTGGAGAAGAAGAGGTGTTGTTTGAGTATCTGTAGTTATCTCCAAGAAGAAGGCAAAGAGGGAGGAGAATTCAAAGGTCTCCATCTCCACCAAACAGAACTCTATCAACTCCTCCACCTGGTAGGCCTTTCATTCAATCAACAAGGGTTCTAAGGCCAATCAGAATGGCACAACACAACCCCTATGTCAATTTCACTGGTAGCAGCCCACTTGCTCTCAATGCACAAAATCCAATCCCAGTTGCAGCATTGAAGAACATTCCATACTTTACTGGAGAGAATCAGACCACTCCTGGTGATCATGTTAAGGATATTGCTAATATTTGTGCAATCCATGAGATTAATGAGATGCAAGTTGTTGTCAAACTATTGGCATCTTCATTCAAAGGGAAAGCTTTGCAATGGTTCAGGAGTCTTGCCTCAGGTTCTATCCAAAATTGGAACCAGCTATGTATAGCCCTCCATGAGCAGTTTGGAGAAAAGGGAGATAACTTGTCCCTTTTGGAATAGTTGACAACCATCAAGAGAGCTCCCAATGAGCAGCTGACTGACTTCAACTTCAGGTTTCAAATGACTTGGGAGAGAATTCCAGTGGTAGTAAGGCCAACAACAGAAGGTGCTTTTCTATATTACCTTAAAGCTTTAAATTCTTGATATTTCTATGTTAATTCAATCCATGGGAGGCACAACTATCCCTGTTGCTTATAGCATTGCCATTAGAGCTGAAAATTGTTTGATTCAAGCTAGCAAGCTAGCTCCTAGGCCTCCAATGCCATTATATCCAAGTTTAGAGAGCCCAAGTACTAGTCAAGTGCCTATTTTAGCTCCTATTCCCACTCCTAGAAATCAGAATTCAAGTGAAGCTTCTACTTCATCTTCTAGTGCCTCAAATGAACTTCAAGAAGTCATGAAGCAATTGCAAAATTTAGGTAATGAGCTGGTTACACTCAAGAGGCAGCAAGCCCAAGGTTTTAGACCTTCTTTCCAACCTCAAGCTCAGCCTAACAGCAGCCATACCAGCCTCAAAGACCACCCAATCTAGTTGCAAATCAAAATCAAACAAGACCTCCTACCAATAGACCATTTCAGCCCTATAATCCCAATGTTACATCTGCCTCTAAAGCAATAGTGCCAATGCAAAACAACATAGCTCAAGAGTATGATTGGTGTTTCCCATGCAATGAACCTCACAACTAGTCTATGTGTTTCAACGGTGCCTTAAATCAAGCATTAATGGTGACTACAACTGGTGTGGAGGGTGAAGGGAGTCAAGGAAATAACCAACAACAAGAAACATTCCAGCAACAATCAGCTCCAAATGATACCACACTTGTAAACTGGCAGGCAAGAAGATTTTTGTGGCATGAATCAAACAATCCCCAAAGTGTTAGCAGCCAACACAAGGTCAAAAAGGAGAAATTTGGGTGAAGAACAACCATTGGCTCCAAGTAATCCACAATCTTCTATCACTCCACAAATTATTGGCAAACAAAATGCAGTTCCAAACACGCAAGGACTGCCTAAAATAGCTCCTAGGCCAACTCAAATGCCAGTTGTTGCTGCCCATGTGCAAGGAATGAATGTGCAGGCCAAGGGACAACAGAGAGATGCTTCATCTCCATTCAACATCATTGATCAGATGAAGAAGACAAATGTAAACATATCAATGTGGGAATCACTATCCATCCTAGGCCAAAGAGATTTGCTACAAGCTGCCATGAAGGACTGGTCAACTTCAAATCAACAAGTCCAAATGCAAGAGAAGGTACTCACAAATGCTGCCCAGCCTGAGGGGAATCATGGAGGATAACAAGGTAAAATGTTGAAGCCCCCTCCATTCTATGTTTCATTGATCATTGGAAACCAATTAGTACACAATTGCATGATTGATTCCAGGGCAAGTAGTTCAATAATGCCCAAGAAAATAGCTGATCAGTTGGGAATTCAATATGAAGTCATATCCAAAGGGGTAGTGCAATTGGATGGGACAACAAGTAACAACAGTTGGAGTGATAAAAACTTGAGTCTTACTTTGCATGCATGCCCCAACGTTGTTGTTTTGCAAGATGTCTCAGTAATAGATCTTCCACCACTCTTTTCCCTATGTCTATCAAGGGATTTCACAACCAAGATTGAGGTTACTTATCTAGCTGATTGGTCACACATGTTGTTCATAACAAGATATGGAACTAAAGCCACAATCAGATCTGAGCCTATTGCAAACTTTCACATTGAGCCTCACACTCCAAGCCAAATCAATACCAATTGTTCAGCATTTGATCAAGAGGATTATCCAAGCACTGATGAAGCTGACACCAAGGTTGGAAGTATCCCAGATCTGACTCTTGATGAATGGGCAAACAAGGTGCATGCTTTTGATCCTTATCAAGAAATAGAAGAATCTGAGCTAGGAGTCTATTGCATGCATGAAGAAAATCAGCCTATCCCTAACATCACCAAGCCAAACCACAAGGATGACAATGAGGTATGGCAGTTGTTTTTGATGGATCAAGGAGTAGACAAGGTGCAGGAGGGGGAGCTATGCTTGTTTCACCTCAAGGAGTTAAGTATTATTCAGCTTTTAGATTTCAGTTTGCATGCTCTAATAACACTGCTGAATATGAAGCTTTGATACAAGGATTGCATTGGTCAATCAAGAGAGGAATAAAGAACTTGCAAGTCTTTGGTGATAGTGAGTTGATTGTCAACCAAGTTAAGGGGCAGCATGCTATCAAGAATGATCTACTCAAGTGCTACAAAAATAGGGTGTGGGACCTCATTGAAGATTTTGAGGGCTTTGGCATCAAATCCATTCCTAGAAAAGAGAACCAAGTCACCGACAGTGCTTCGCAGCAGCTGGGCAGCCTTTGACATTGTTGAAAGCATCCAAAAGATAAGGTACAACCAAACATCCATGTGATTGTAAGGCCTTCAGTGCCAGAAAACAATGTAAGTTGGCAAGTGTTTGAAAATGATCAACAAATCATCCATTTCTTGCAAGAAGAGGCTGAGTTCTCAGCTAAAAATCAGGAAAATTTGGAGCAACAATATGGTGACCAAGTGGTACAACTGAGAACCAACAAACTACCAAAGGGACTTATTACTTTGGAGTCCATTTTCAATCCTAATGATCAGTTTAGGAAGGAGAAAGCAAACATCCAAGTCAAGGGAGAAGATTCAGTGTCCATCTTGGTGGAAGAAGGAAAATCACTCCAAGTTGGTAAAGTGACAACTGAGCAAGAAAGGTATGAGTTCATACAGCTTTGTCAAGAATTCCCTGATGTGTTTTCTTGGAGCTATGAAGATTTGAAAGGTTTCAATCCCGAGTTAGCTCAACACACCATTGAATTGATCCAAGTACTAAACCCATCAGACAAAAACAAAGGCCAGTCAATCCACACATGGAGCCTCTCATGAGAAAAGAATTGAATAAGTTGATAGAGTCAAGAATCATATTCCCTATCAAGCATTCTAGTTGGGTGGCCAACTTGGTTCCAATTAGAAAGAAGAGTGGGGAAATCAGATTGTGTGTTGACTTCAGATTTGAATAGAGCATCTCTCAAGGATCATTATCCACTTCCTTCTATGGAGCAGATTTTACAAGTTGTTGCTAGGCTCTGAGAGGTTTTCATTACTTGATGGCTATTCAGGGTACAATCAGATTATGGTGAAAGAAGAGGATCAGTTCAAGACAACCTTTACAACCAAATGGGGAACTTATGCATACAGAAAAAATGCCATTTGGGCTGTCCAACGCTGGAGCTACTTTCCAAAGAGCAATGGACATGGCGTTCAAGGATTTGATTAACAACATGGTGCTGATATATCTTGATGATATCACTATTTTTTCAAAAAATGCAGCAGACCATCTCTTTCATTTGAGACAAGTGTTCCAAAGGTGCAGAAGATTTGGAGTATCCTTGAATCCTAAAAAGTGTATTTTTCTAGCCCATGAAGGAAAGCTCCTTGGCCACATTGTCTCCAAAGAAGGATTAGCAATTGATCCAGAAAGAGTTGAAGCCATAAGAGCACTACCATTTCCAAGCCACAAGAAGGCCCTTCAAAGTTTCTTGGGAGAATAAATTTTGTTCGAGAGGTTTGTCCCAAATTTTGCAGCCCTAGTCAAGCCTATCACCAAGATGTTAAAGAAAAGCATAGCTTTCAAATGGACAAAGCAGAAGGCAAGGAAAGTTTTGAAGCAATCAAAGAAGCCATCTCTCAAGCCCCAACTCTCATTAACCCAGATTTCTCCAAGGATTTCATCCTCTATGCATTTGGGGGTGATGATACTATTTCTACAATTTTGGTACAACAAAACAAAGACAATGATGAGAAGCCAATTGCTTTCTTCAGCCAAATCCTGGAGGACTATGAGGTGAGGTATTCTTCATTGAGAAGCATGTTCTTGTAGTAATCAGGAGCTTGAAGAAATTCAAGCATCTAGTTTCAAACAACAAGGTTCAATTGCTGGTTTCTCATGTGGGAGTTAAAGACTTCCTCCTCAACAAAGACCTAATGAAAAGAGAGCAGGTTGGATTACTCATGTCATGGAGTATGACATTGAGATCAAAGTCACCAAGTTGGTCAGAGGAAAAGGATTGTGTGAGCAGCTGGTCTTGAAAACACAAGGAAGCATGCAATGAGAAGGAGGTTGTTTTGGCATTGCAAGACAGCCATGAGCAAGGAAGCACTCAAGAGGAAAATAATGGTGTCCTCACTCCTTGCTGGACCCAAGACATAATGCACTTCCTAAGCATAGGTCTATGCCCTCCAGAGATGAACAAGACCAAAAGAAGACACTTCAGATTGCAGGCTGTCCCATATGCCCTTGTTGATGGTGTTTTGTTCAAAAGGGATGTGAATGGAGTGCTCATTGAGATGCATTGGTACAAATCAGATTCACAGGTGTTGGAAGAGTTCCATGGTGGATCAGCTGGTGGTCATTTTGCACCGAGAGTGACAACTCTAAAGATCATGAGGGCTGGCTATTATTGGCCCAAGATTTTCAGTGATTGTTATGCATGGATCAAGAGGTGCAAGAATTGTGCATTCTTCACGGGTAAGGAGAGGCTAGCTGCCCTTCCATTGCATCCAATTTCAGTTGACCAACCATTCATGCAATGGGGTTTAGAATTCATTAGAGTCATTAATCCAAATTCAAGCCAAGGACACAAATGGATTCTAACAAGAAATAACATTACTTCACCAAGTGGATCAAGCAAGAGCACTCAAGGAAGCAAATGAATCTAAAGATCCTGACTTCTATGAGGGAATAACAACCAGATTTGGCATACCTACTACAATAATATCAGATAATGCATTGGCATTCATTGGGTCCAAGGTAACTGAATGGGCTGTCAAGAATGGGATCTACCTAAGCACTTCATCAAATTATTACCCTCAAGGTAATGGCCAAGCTGAATCTACAAACAAGAACTTGTTAAGGATCATTAGGAGGACTCTTGATGAAAATCAGAGGTCTTGGCATACTAAATTGAAATCAGCCTTATGGGCTGATAGGATAACTCCCAAGAGATCTACAGGTAATTCTCCATTCAAGCTTGTTTATGGAAGAGAGGCAATTTTTCCCATGTCACTTGAGTTGCCAACATTGGAACTCATGAAATAGTTGGAGTTGTTGGAGTTTGGGCCCATGGAGGTTAGATATGCAGAATTGATGGAGCTCCAAGAAATCAGAAATCAGCATCCCAAGCAATGGAGAAGGATCAAGCTTTGATCAAGAAGACCTTTGATAGAAGGCCAAGGATAGATCTTTCCAAGTTGGAGATCTAGTGTTAAAATGGGATGCAGACAGAGAAAAAACCGGGAAGGCATTCAAAATTTGATGCCATTTGGAGTGGCCCATACATGGTCACAAAGTGTAAGGACAACAATGCTTTCCAATTGTCTTCACATTGATGGTGAAGAATTGCAGATTCCAAATCAATGGAATCCATCTAAAGCATTGCTACTGAAGGGAAATTCTCCACCTTGTACATATTAGCTTAGGTTTTCATTCCTCCAAGTGCTTATGCACATTGTTTTGTTGTAGATTAGCTTTGCTTTCCCTAAGTGCTTTGGCACAAGCTTGTTGTTCCAGGAAATGTGTTTTGCAGGCCTTGCTCCAATCGATGGCGTTCCTACCTTCCATCTTCCTCCTCAGCAGTGTTTCTAATCAGTTGGGGTACCAAGCAGAGAAATTTGATGACTCCATGCCCAATGGATTGCTTCAGTAACTCGGTAACTTCATCCAAAGAGGAGATGACCCTCCGAGTCACCAAAATTGTTATCCAAAATGTCCCCTTGCTCATTTTGTGGCTAACTCCTTTCATTCTTCCCTCTCTTGTGCCTCACCATAATTTTTTTTTTTCTTTTCACTCAAGACCTTCTAGAAATGGCACCATTGGATAGAGATTTTTCTCATCTTTCCAGAAAGGTAAAGTTTTCCTCCTAACTCCATGTATTTTTGAAGTTATGGCTCAGCAGAGTTTTTGTGGGAAATTTTCCCAAAAGGCCCGCAGCCAGTAATATGATGCCACGTGTCCTCGGGAGTGGCGGAGGGTGGAGGTAAACTTGGAATTTTTACTAAGTGATTCGCAAGTTTTCAAAAGGAATATTTCACCCCAAAGGCCCGCCGACGAATGAGATGCTACCACGTGTCCAAGGGGGAGAAATTAGAAAATTTTCTAAGGGTTGATCCAAGAAAAAATTTTGATGCTAGGCCCACATCAATCATATTGTGCCACATGTCTCTAGAGGAAAGGGGGGCCGGGGTGAGGGAAAAAATAGAAAATTTGACTAAGTGTTGGCGCCATGGAAAAATCTCCAGGAAAGGCCCATGCCCAATCACATCATGCCACGTGTCCTTAGGCCAAGGGAGTGGCAGATGGTGGAGGAAAGATTGAAAATTTGGAAAGTGATTTGGCAAAGAAAGGCAAATGTTAATTTTTTGGCCCCCCCCACGCTACCAAGCTCGCCACGTGTCCCTCGGGGCCTCGAATGTCGAACGAGCATGGGGGGAGATTGGGAATTTTTCCCAAAGGTAAGCACAAAGGAGATGTTTTCCCAAGGCCCGTGCCCAATGGGAGCCCACCACATGGCACCGAGCTTTCGGAACGGGGAAAAGTTGGAAATTTTCCCAAAGCAAAATGAAGGAAATTTCAAAAGGAAAAGTCCGCCCCCAAACGCGAGCCAATGGGAATCTTGCCACGTGTCCATGTGGCGGCAAAAAAACAAGATAGGCCCGTAGGGAAAAAAAGAAAGGAAAATCCCACAACCAATGGGGTTTCACCATGTGTCCAAGTCAAAAAATGGTCAAACAAGTGATGGAAAATTTAAGAGGAAATGCCCGGTGAATCACATCTTGCCACGTGTCCTCGTCATCGGCCCGACAGAGAATTTTTTTGGAAAATTTTCCAATGGCCAAAACAGTGGAAAATGAAGCGCAGAAGGCCCACATCCAATCAAAACATGCCACATGGCACCAGGAGTGGTGGGCATGGGGATTTTTTGGGAAATTTTCCCAAATGCAAAAAGTGGGAAAATTTCAAATTTTTGGCCCGCCAACCCGTTTTGGCCCTGTTTTTGCCCTAAATTTTCAAATGGCCATAACTTTCGATCCAGAGCTCATTTTTTCACGCGTTCTTTATATCAACGGAAAGATGGTGAAATTATCTACAAGATTCTAGGGTCAATTTTTATTTTGATGGATTTTGGAGAGATAAAATTGAAAAACACCTCTGGCACGTGGTAATGAATAGAAATGACATTTCAACCACCATTTTTAATGAAGAATGGCTCGCATTCTCTCCCAGCATGGTGAAAATGTCAAGGAATGGACCTATAAGGATGCCCATGCTATTTTATTGCATTTTTGGTCAGTGGTTGAAGCTCTCCCATGTTTTCCCATGTTTCTCTCTCCTGGGCTCATTTTTTGCATGGTAAAAGCCAGATTTGGCTCATTTTTGAAGGGTGAACATTTTTCATGTATTGCAGGCTCCCTTTTTCACCTTGAAAAGTGATTTTGTGGAAATTCAGACCTCTTCCAAGACTGTAACCTATTTTTTACCTCTCAGATGTTGTAATGCATGTGTTTTGATATTGGAAATGACAATGCAAGCTCTGTGAATGAGTTTTAATCCTCTGTTTGTGTTGTTTTCTTCATTTCTGACCTTTCATTACATTTTATCAGTTTGTGCATGATGTTTTTTTGCATTTCTATGATCTGTGTCAATCTCAGCAAAGTAAAAATGCTCACCACTCCTTTGGTGCATCACCTTATTAGCATTAGTTTCAGCTTTTTTTTGCATTCTCTATCTCTCGTCCCCTTTGGAATTTAGAGTAGGATTCTCAGAATTGAATTCAAACCTCTCAGGAGAGTTGAAACTCCAATGGAGATTCAAGTAACTACACCGATGTCCAAAGTGTCAGAGGATTGAGGAACCAACATGTGTGGCTCTAAAGAAGAGATGATTCTTTTCCCATTTTTACAAGTCAACCATACGGTAAGGGAAACTGCTCTTTCTTCCAACTTGCATTGGCCAATGATCAATTTTTACAGATTATAATAAGTATGAAGAGAAGAAACAATGTAAACCTTATCTCCAATTACTTACTTTCTCTATTTTCTTACACTTTTCTCCTATAATTCTTCTACAACATTGAATAATATCAGCTCACTTGCTCTCATATAATTAATACTTATCTTCTTGATCTCTCTAAATATTCAAATGTCCCAATTCTATTATTCCTCCTTGTATTTAGAGCCTTCTCTCATGTCCTCCCATGCACTAGAGAATGGGAAAGGTCAAGGAGGGAAGAAAAATAGTCAAATGATTCAAATTTATTTCCATTCGCACTTCATTATTTATATTCATAAGTGTTAGGACTTCCACCGTGCGGATCAACAGTTTGGGATTGCGCCACCTTGTCTAGGTGGTAGTTACAAGATCTCCACCCTACAGGGTGGTTGTTCTATCTAGAACCTTCATTTACCTCATTCTATTTAGTTTCTTCAATTCTCCTTCTTAGTGTTGATGAAACCGATGAAGTGGTTTATTTTTATGGATCCCTATGGATCATACCTACCCTTATTAGGAGTATTTTGGTCCCAAAAAATCTTATTAGGGGAGTGGTATAGGAATCAACTCCCTCTCTTGCCCCTTCAAGTACCACTGGGTCTGCCTTGGTGTCTTCTCTCATCCAATATTCTAAGGCTCATGTGGATCTATGTTTTTTACTCTAGTGATACATCCTCCTTTAAGTTTCCTCGAGTATAATCCTCATTGGAAGGCAACTTCTGTATTTTTCCTTCTTTGTCATTCATAGATGGATTTAGTAGGTGTGAGCTCTTGTAACTTGCTATCACATGTATATACAGTAAGTGTGGCCTAAAGGTTTCTTTTCTAACCTACTCAAGTATGGATAAGGTCCCATAATGTAGTGGTTTAGTCCTTCTTGATTGTCTTTGTCTCTTGAGATGGATTGGTTGAATCCTCTCCATGTACATTGCTGTTATAGTCATCATCGTGTTCCTTGTATCTCCTCTTCTCCTTGCTGCCCCATGGTCGGGTCCACTTTGAATCAATAGGTAAATATGGTGATTTGTATAGTGGAAGTTCACATTACTTCTTGAATGAGAAGTTCTTGTGGTGGCTTCTTCTATAAAAACTGACAAGTTCTATCCAAAGTATTCGTGCTCTCAAGTCCATTTTTATTTTCTTCTAATGAAAGTAAAAAAAACTTCGATTTTCCTAAATAATCCTTGGTACTTAGTTGGAAATTTCCATATCCTTATTTTATTTTCTCTGGTGTTCCCATATGTTGAAACTGACTCCATCCTTGACCCATTTGTACTAGTTCTCCCTTTTTGTGAACACAACATCAAATGCATCTAGTGGAATGATATCAACCTCTAATACATCAATATATTGGGTATTTTTCTCAAACTAAAACTTACACTTTCTTGTAACCTTTATTTCTACACCCTTCTTCACCCATCCCAATGGGTATGGATGTGGTTGTGCATAAGTATCTAGACCAAGTTGTTCTACAACCACATCAAAATTTAGATTTGACTGAAAACAAAAATCTACTAAAACCTTTACCTTAGTCTTTTTATTTGGATTTTGATTTGAAATAGCTTACTCAACTCTTATGTTTCACCTCTCTATATGTTAGTGGTCATGCATCCCAACCTCTTGTCTACATTTGAATCATCCTCAATCTCCACCTCTCCTTCTATTTTCATAGTGGTTATGGATTTCTTGGAATCCTTGGTTTGGTGCTTTGGGTGTAATTCTAGATGTAACTTCCAACATTTGGTGTCAATATGTCCATTTATATCATAATTCTTACAGAAATTCTTAGGATCTTTAAAAGTATGCAAAGCAATAGCGGCATGTTTACCTTTCCATTTACCTTTTCTACTTGTCTTCCCTTGTTCTTTTTCCTATTGATCTATTGACTGCCTCCCTTTGGATCTGTTTCTCCTTACTTCTTCTCTTCATCAATATCGTATGCTTGTATACAAGATTCATTAAGATCCTTGGGCTTCGTGGATATTAAATTTCTCTAAAGGTGAGTGTGAAGTCCTCCCAAATACTTGGTCAGAATGTCCTCATCCTCCAAGTCCATATTAAGAAACATGGCTTGCCTCTTAAATTCCATAGTGTAGTCTTGCATTTTTGATTGCTTCCCTATCTAAAGTATTCCCACTTAATCATCATGTCAGTCTTATGGATAATAGGATAGAATTTAGCTCTAAGATATTCTTTAAAACCTTTCCAAGTACTTCGCAATATGACATCTCTTCTTCTCACAAGTGGCTAGATGGGTTTCCCACCAAACTAGAACATGACCTTCGATTTGAGATGTGTAGAGGTAATCTGTTGTGCCTTAGTAACATTATGCACACTAAAATAAACTTCCAACTATTTTAGCCACTTATCAAGAAATTTTGCATCTACTTGTCCTTCAAAGTTCTTTATTTCCACTTTTGTTTCAACTTTAAAAGGTGTATGAGCATATTTTACCTTCTCGCTTACAATTTACGTCTCTTCTTCACACTCTTCCCATTCTTCCTCTTTGTGTCTCATTTACGATACCAACTTTTTAAGCCATTTCTTAAACCACTAAGTCCATGGAATCTTCCTTAACTGAAGTTGTCTTTTTCAAATCTGAAATATCTTCTTATTTTCTATGTAACCTATCCATCATGGTCTCTAGCATTTTGAATCTATAGACCAAGTTATCTTCCTCAAATTGATCTCGTATTCTCATTTTCCACTTCTTCCTAGAAATATATGGCTCACAAGGTAAAAAAATTTCACCTTTGGACCTTGTCACTATCATATAAATCACAATAAAGAATCCAATTTCATCGTCCTAGATATATAATCATCTCTGATACCAAAATGATCTCAGTAAACTTCTACTCTGAAATCTAAAAAATCACATAATTATGTTGTTCTACTTTCAAATTTGGAAAATGAGAGTTTTAGAGCTTTAGTGACTGATTAACTAGTGCTTACGATAGAGTTATAGAGAAATGCTAAAGGAATTCCACACACAACAAAAGAATTTTATCCTGGAAACCCCCAATTTGAGGGAAAACCAATCAAGAAGGGAAATTGCTCTTTCTTCCCACTTGTATTGGCCAATAATCAAATTTTACAGATTACAATAAGTATGAAAAAAATCAACAATGTAAACCTTCTCTCCAATTAGTTGTTTGCTCTGTTTTATTACACCTTGCTCCTACAATTCCACTCCAAAGATTGAAGAATATCTTCTCACTTGCTCTCATATAAATAATAATTTACTTCTTGATCTCTTTAAATATTTGAATGCCCCAATTTTCTTGTTCCTCCTTATATTTATAGCCTTCTCTCATGTTCTCCCATGCACTAGAGAATGGGAAAGGTTAGGGAGGGAAGAGACATGGTCAAACGATTTAAATTTGCATCCATTTTTACTTCATTTTTTTGTTTAGAAGTGCCAAGACTGCTACCCAGTGTAGACTAGTGGTTTCAATACTACCACTATAGCTGCGTGATGGTTACAGATTCCTCTTCCCTATAAGGTTTTAGTTTTGTAACTTCCTCTTGCATAGAGTGGCAGTTCTATACATAATCTATGTTTACCTCATTTTTTTCACTTTCTTCAATTCTCCTTCTTGGTGCTGATGGAACCGATAAACTAGTGTTTTTTTTGGATCCCTATGGATCAATTGGATAACAATATTAAAATATGGTCATACCCATGTAATAATTTTTCACCAATGTCAAACCTTTTACAATCAAGAAACGAGTGTAGTTATGGCACTGTAATTAGTAATTGAGAGCATATACTTTACACATTTGGGATTAGATTTTATTGGAATCATCAACCCAAACTCATCAATAGGCCATAAGTATTTCCTTACTACCACTGACTATTACACAAGATTAACTAAATCCATAACTAATAAGACTTCTAGGATAATTGACATTGTCTAGTTCCTTGAGGAAAACATTATAGCTAGATTTAGCTACCCATTATCTCTCATATGTGATAATAGACTATCCTTTATTTCCATAAAATTAACTAAATAGTAATATGATAACAATATAATCATAAAATTTTCATATAATTATTATCCCCAAGGTAATGGATTAGAAAAATAAACAAACAAAAGCCTCATCAATGCTATCAAGAAATCAACAAAAAAGAATCCAATAGAATGGCACTCTCTTTTGAAGTATGGTTTATGGGATGATATAACTAGATACAAGCAAGCTTTAAAGGATTCTCCTTTCTTATTAGTATATGGTTAGAAACCAATATTCCCAACCACTCTTAGACTACCAACTTATGAATTTATGCAAGAATACTTATTGGTGTCATCCTATTCTAGAGTAAAGCTCCAAGGGTGTATTCAGTAGTTGAAATGTAGAGTAAGAATGGTGTATTAGGTATATGTGGAACTAACACTAGGGAATTGAAAAGATAGTTTTAAATTTATTAAAAGAAATTTTGGTAAGAATAATCCTAGGTAAAGGTTGTATATTTATTTAAAATTCACGTAAAATGTTTTGTTTCATCATCCAATTGGGTCATAAAGCATCAAATGGCTTAAATGTTTCCTTGGAGATATCATAATTGTTTGATACTTTGTGATGGTGTAATATCAACAAAAGATTGAATATTTTAGGGACAATTTATATTCCCTAACTACAAATAATGTATCCTAGTAATTTACCCATGGTAACCCCAAAGAAACACTTACGTGTATTTAAAAATAATAATCCATAATGTTGAAATATGGGGCACAAATATTGTGTGTGATTATGGCGATTGGTGGATTTTGTTAAGAGGACATCAACATAATATTTAACAATATTGTAGATATAGTCATGAAATATGTAAGTCATCATGCACTAATAAGTGACACTGGAATTTTTAACCTAAAATGTATAACAATGTATAAAAATATACCTAAGGGGGTTGTAAAATATATTTTTTCTTAGTCTACCGGGTTAATTTTAATTTAGTTGTATCTAGTAAACCCATCCATGAAATATAACATGTCATATCTTGTCATTGAGTCCATGATCAAATCGGTGTGAGGATGTGGGAAACTATCCTTAGGAAAATATTTATTGAGGTCATGAAAGTTAGTGTAATAGTACATATCACCATTGGGATTAGAGATGAGTACTATATTAGAAAAGACTAGGGTAATCAAAAGTATGGATGAACTAGCATCCAAGAGTCATTGAATTTATCTTTTGAACATTAAATCCACCACAGGCTACATATTTTGAATCTTTTATTGGACTGGTATGACATAACCATTAAATACAATATTATGCATTTATACGAAGGGATTGATGTCGGGAATGTCATTTTAGGTCGACGAAAAGGTTAGAAAATTTTTGTAACACTTGTTGGATATCATCCCTCTCAATGACACTAAGGGTAGAAGATAAAAGGAAAGGGAAAGGGTCCTCACTGTGCCAAAATTAAAATAAATTGTTTCTTATTTTAACAAGGTAGTATTGTCTTTGACTTAGGATTGAGTGTTAATGGTACCCAACATATTAGGTATAATTTTAGAAGAAACCCCATCTCAAAAATATGTATGAGGTGCTAGAGTATGAGTAAACCTATTCTTACGATAGAAGGGATGGATATCCTCATATGCACCAATATATTCAAGAAGGTATTATTCATTAAGAAAGGCATCTAGGGATAGGATATATGGTGAGGAACTATCATTAATAAGATTGGGGAAATGCCAACTATATAGTGAATAATCTAAGTAATATGTGATGTGATGTTAGTATGAATTAGGGAATAAATTAAGGTTTACACCATAGGTGTACGGAATACCCAATTATATCTTTAGACTATTTTGATTTTATGTGAGGAGGCTCAAAAATTCCTTAACCATTAAATCCAAGGCCATGTCTAGTGAATCCATGTTGTAATAAAAATTGGTATCCCTTACCATAACCGGGATAAGAAAGGGAACATGGATAAACACAAGAGGTAGTGATCTCATAATGGTTTATAATGACATAAAATTTGAAAGGGTAAGGATCAATATTGATGGTAAAAATAATTCATTGGTGAGATAGATTGAGACAATTATGAAGTGTAGAAGGTACAAAGTGCATATCATGAATCTAAGCATGGCCTAAGAGTAAATTATAACTGAGATCATTGGGAAAAACCTGCTATATGGCTAGTTTTGGGAAATTTTTAGTACTTTTTTCATTGATGTAAAGTAACATTGATGTAAAAGGGAGTCAAGGGTGGCATGTGTGTGTGTGTATGAGGTGTCATCCATGAAATATCATGAAGGTTGATTGGTAGTGTCCTAATTGGGTAAAGTAGCATGGTTCTTAAGGCTTGGTCAAGTAACTAGGTCTAGTGAGTGTACTATGGAGGTTGTAGGAGGTCTCCATGAGTTATAACATGATTAGAGTGATATGGTAGAGGTGTTAGAAGGTATGAATAGTGAAGGAAAGGTCAGTTTGTGTGAAGTATGGGTTAAACTAGGCCATTGTATGCCTTGTTCTAGACCTAATGCACAGTAGTTGGTATGATAGATTGAATTATGAAGTAGGGAATGTTATTATAATCATGTGATATGTTTTTGACATTGATTTATAGGTATGGAAGGTGAACAATATCATATTTCAGAGGTATATTGAATGTTTAAGGTCTTTTAAAGCAAGTAAATTGGGACAAGGAAAGGTAGGAATGGGAAATTCATGTTGTTTAGAGATTTTCTAGTGTGTGAAGGTATGAATTAGTATTAGAAATCATTGAGGAGGTTTTTACAATGCTATGGTCCAAATTTGAGTTCAAGAGGATGAATAAAAAGAAAGAAAAGTTTTTTTGACTCTATTGAGCTCTCCAAAATAGGAATTTACAATTTTGTAACTCAGTTTCTAATACTCACCCACATGTGTGAGTTATGCATTAGAGTCTAGGATCTTGGGAGATTTTGGGGCATAGAACCAAAAAGGCATATCAAGAAGAATGATTCCATTTAGTCGTCATTTTTTGCATGAGTCATTGTAAGAATCGAATAGGTCTAAACCTTCCCTAAACCTATTTTCATAGAGATAGGGAATAAATGCATTGTATGGCCATGAAAATACTTGGTAAAGATGGTTTGAAACTTCGTGGGTTGTAGAGGACTCTTCGATATAATTTTGGTGGTGGTTTCATGTTCCACGTTTTTAGTAGGATGAAGTAAATTTTTTTTTATGGATATTTACTTGGTATAGGTGTGTGTTAAGAAGTCATGATGTAAAAATAATTTTTCCCCTGAATCTTGGGACGTGTTATTATTTTTGTGAAAATATTTTGACAAGTTGTGTGGAGAAATTTAATGAAACAATTCCTCCAATGTACCCTACCGCTTTTGGCCTTAAGGGATGAAACCAATCATGGAGGTTTGAGATGAACCTTAGTGTTTTGCATTTTTAGAAGTTTTTGATGGTCATGGATAGATTAAATAGGTATCATATTATTTTTTTATTTCTTGGGTTGATCTGGTGAAGTTCTTCTTTTCTTGAGTCTTATTGGCCTAATTATCCCTATTAGGATTGCCAAGAAGGTGTCATGGAACAACTGTGCAAGTAAGGTTTTCTCCATTTGGAATATATTTTTGAGTTATTTTGAAGGATTTTCAAGACCTTGGTGAAGTTTTCCATCCATTTATAGTGCTTGGAAGTGAATTTAAAGTGTTAGAAGTCAGTTTGGTCAAGACTAGTTCTTGAGACCTAATCGAAGGTTTGAGCAGTTTCAAAGATTGGAGTGTTTGGAAGCCTTGAGCCCTATTTTGGTGGATTTGTTGAGTTTTTCTATGTGACCAATGATGATACCTTTCTATTCATATGATAATTTTGATACGAATAATATTTTTTATATGTCAATTCATTCACTTTTTAGGAGTGATTATTAGGTGTACGAGACCTAGTTAGGTGTCCTTGCAAAATGATGTGTTTCATGATGAATATGGATGGTAAATATTTTCTTGATATTTTTTATGGTATTGAGAGGTTTTTAGTGACATGTGTGGATTTATGGAGTCATGATGATGATTCCTTGTGCTTTTAAATTCAAAAATTTGACCCTTGGACAAGAAGATCTTGTTTTAGGCCTTATTGAGATCATTATGTTTTTTATTAGATAAGGTAAAAATAGGGATCGGCTCCTAGGGGCATTACAAAAGGAGGATTAAAAGCCAATGAGATAGAAACAAAAAAAATTCCACTAAAGGAGTTAAACATGCTTAACTCTTATAATGAATATCATAACTTTAAACTAAAGAGAGTAAACAGAGAAAAAAAACCGACCCTAAACAATCAAAACAATAGAAGTTCACCAAAACTCTACCTTCAATCTAGAAAACCTAGCTAATTTTTAGGAGAAACTTCACTACTACTAGCATGACTTCCTTTGATCTCATCACCCTAAAAACCTTGACATTTATGTCTTCCTCTAGCTCATCCTCGGAACTAATGATGCATAAATTGAAATTCCTCATTTTAGTGCCTTCCTCCATCCCTTCCAACCTATCACTCAACTTTTTGACCTGATACTCCATCTCTAAAACCTTCTGTTTGGACTTCACTTGGGTAGAGATAATTTTCTTATAAGCATTACTACCATCCAACATGGTTTTCCTATGACCAACCCTTACATTTTTTACATTTCCCAACCTTCATATTAGTAAGGCATTCTGCAAGAGTGAGATCATCCTCTTCCTCCTTATATTTCATACAAGAATTTAGAATAGGTTTCCCATTTTCAAATAACATAAGGATGAGCCCTTCATGAAAAGGCATCTCATCCTTCTCTTGCTAGAACATCATCAAAGAATTTGTCAAAGACATAAATAGAAAGAAAAGAATGCTCACCATGACCTTATGGAAAACATATTCACAAGGGTCGATGATGAGTATATATTTTTTGGTATTTTCCTTCTAGAGTTATATACTTCATGATTTGAAGGAAAACATCTCTCCATATTCTTGGGATACATGACTTAGCAATACCATCAGTAAAGAAAGAGAACCTTTCCTTACCCATAAAGAACAACTCAATTTCATGCTCTCTGCGGGTTCTATCCTTAAAATTTTTGAGCCCGTCCATTTTCATCTTCATCGTAAGGGAAATGGTGGACTCTGAAACCTCAATTTCCATACCTCTGACCTCAAACTTTCCCTCTTTCCAAGCTTTTCCAAAATCCTTTGATAGGGAGGGGTCGTGACCATGTAATTTAGCAATGAAATTACTGAAACCCCCAATCTTAAGCTTGTTCCACAAATGTTGATTAAAAGCTTCAATGTTCTAGCTAGCTGGTTCAACCCTAATTCTATCACCACCCATCTTCACAAAACCAAAATTCCCCTATTTTCTAACACTTCTCAAAATCAAACCCCCTTTCACACTAACAGAAACCGAGGAATACAACTTATTAAGTAAGTTGTCACAGACCCAGAGCTCACTCATGCCAACATCATCAAACTTAGTGCCCTCTATCTCTAATAATGGTTTCATTAATGTCTATGGGTAAATCATCTCCTTTACACTAGATCTTATAATCATTACTAATATCTCTATAATTATCCATCTTATTTGCACACTTGTTCCCTTGATGAAAAGTATGATTATAAGAAACCTTTACAAAATATTTTAAAGTTTCCTTAACATCATTAAGGATATTCTTAAGGGAAAATTAATAGAACCTTGATTGTTAAGAGCATTAATAATGATGAGAGAGTAACCCTCAATCTAGATGTCCTTGAAGCCTTTTTCTTTTTCCAACAAAACCCCAAAGGAGAGATCTAGCTTCCACCATATTGTTTTTTTCAACCTAACATACCAACATAAACTAACAACCAATCACCTTCACTGTTTCTTAAAATTCCCCCTCCCCTAGAAGACCCAGATTCCCTTTTGATGCCCTATTGAAATTTAACTTAATATCATTTTCCACAGCCTTATCCAAGTGGATTTATTTTTTTGGTATGTGTAATTCCACCGGTCCAAGGGTGAAATTATCAAGAATTTTCTACTCCCTTTTTGGGAAGGGTTTCTGGGTAAGTGCACCAAGTTGGGGGACAATTAAGTGGACATCAAATCCTGAATTTTACATTAAAAACAACAAAACATCAAATTTAGTCTTCCACGGACTTGAACCATGCCGAAAAGTAAAAATATGTCATAAAAATGGTACCATTGCGTAGGGGGAGACTATTATCTTTGTATAAATATTGATTTTAAAGTGAATAGAATAGGATAAATATCATTTTATAATTTTTTACTAATAGTAGGTCTTTAAGACACTTTTTCCCGTGAATGTTTATGTCTAGGTTTAAGACTGCAAATTTTGTTTCACTTATCAGAATGTGATAAAACTTATACCATCCCAACCATGGTGAAATTATATACATGTTCAAAAAAAATTATTTGATTTCAATATTTTTTGATGAAGTTATGGTGGGAAAACGGAAAGTGCTCTGTTTTCTTTATGTTTTCATACCACTTTCATGGAAAAATCATAAAAAATAAAATCCATCCCAAGATAGATAGTGGCATATAACTTCTCACCAAAGGAGAAAAATATATATCAATTTTTGGTCATCCAAATCGTGGGCAAATGGACTATAATTTTATAGGCGTTTTAAAAAAAAATACCAAGTCATTGAATTTTGAGTGTTTAATATAGCTAATATTGTCCATTTTAAAAAAAAATTAGTATTTTAGAAACTAGATTCCAGATGCTACGATTCATATTAATATATTTTTTTCTAATTTTGAGTGTATGTATTGCTAATAATCCCTACAAGTTGATATTATGTTGTTATTTACAATATGACATCCACTTATGACCCCCTTTTTGTCCCCCAACTTGCTGCACTTACCCTTCTTTTCCTCGCCTTTAAAGATTTTGATATTTTCCTTAATGGTGGCCAAAAATTTCTTCTAACTTTCAAGAGAAGAGATTTCTGCTCCAGAATATACAATCATTTCTAGATTTCCATAAACCCCCCAAAAATGAGGGAGGGAAATATTCCAGGCCCAGACCAAGATGGGAAAATAGAAGGGACTCTCCCATTAAGAACAAAAGTCATCAATAATTTAGGGAAACGTCCATTGATATTGAACAGATCTAGAATGGAAGAAAACACATCATGGGAGAAGGAGAATTGAAGGAGGAGATGGTTGACATTTTCCTCCTCTTTCCTACAAAGATAACATCTATTGAAAGCTTCATTGCCCTTTTCCTGAGATTATCCATAGTCAAAATTATATTTTAGATAGCCAACCAATAAAAGATATTAACCTTTGGGATAAGATCCTTCACCCAAAGCTTACCCGAATAGTCCTTTTTCATATCATCCTTGAAATTTAACATATAGGCATATTTTACCAAGAAAATTCCCAAATCTTCCTCTTTCTATTTAATGGAATCCTCCTTGGTTTGGAACATGGGGATGTGAAAATCCCTTAATTTATTGTTGAGAGCCCAAAAGGGTTGGATGTCTCCATCAAAATACAAAGGAGGATCAATGGTTTCCCACCTGACGAATCCTCTTAGATCCAGAAGTCACATATCAAAAATTTTCCTTTTTCCTCATAGAATTGAGCAACCCTTTTCCAGATTTATAGGTTAGCTAAGGGGGAATCCTTGATCCAACTATCATGCCAGAAACTGATTCTAGTGTCTTTTCCTATCTCCCACAAAGTACC
This sequence comes from Taxus wallichiana var. yunnanensis, assembly GCA_018340775.1. Lineage (NCBI taxonomy): Eukaryota > Viridiplantae > Streptophyta > Pinopsida > Cupressales > Taxaceae > Taxus > Taxus wallichiana. The sequence continues at coordinate 107,441,499 of CM031234.1, forward strand.
TCTAGTTAATACTTCTTTCAAGGCCACAAAATAGCTCCAAAAAGAAGACCCTCTAATAAGATTGTCTTGATTAGAAAAGGATTCCATTCTACCTATGTTCTACAAATATTTCATCTTTATAATTTCCACCCAAAGACCTTCCTCCTAGAAATCCTTCAACCATTTTTGGAAATCAAGGACTCATTCATAAGAGAAATATTTTTTAACCCAAAACCCCCACAAATATTTGGTTTAGTGACTTTTTCCTAGGCCACAAGAGGGAATTTGAACTTCTCCACAACTCCCATCCAAAGGAATCTCTTATGTATTTTCTCCAAGGACCAAATAATTTTAGTAGGGAGATTGAAAAGTGACATCACATAAATGGGAATACCTTGAAGGGAGATTTGGAGCAATTGAATCTTACCAGCCTGAGAAAGCAAGAGACCCTTCTAAGATGAGAGTTTACTATTTACTCTTTCTAGCAGAGCATTCCAAACCGAGATGTTAGGCTTCTTTTGGATCAGGGGCATACCCAAATAAGAATCTATAAAATTCTTAATCCTACACCCCAGGATGCATGCTAATCTAGCTTGAACTCCGATTCTCCACATTAATGAAGAAATAACAATTTTATGGAAATTAACCATCTATCCCAAAACTAATTCATAATCATTAAGAACCACCTTAAAATTGGAGGCTTCATGGATAGAGGCCTTCCCCATCATAAAGTTATCATCCAAAAATTGATTGAGGTAGATAGAGGGAAGACCATTAGAGATTTTAATACCCTGGATACAGTTTGAAAACATAGCTTGTTGACAGATTCTACTCAAAGATTTAGCCATTATAACATAAAGGAAAGGTGAAAGAGGATCACCTTGTCTCAACCCTCTACCTACTTGGAAGAAACCTTCCAGTTTTCCATTAACCAAAACTGAGTAACTAGCAGTGGATATGCAGGTCATTATCATATTTACTAGGAATTTATCAAAACCAACCTTTAACAGGATAGCCTGGAGGAAGGACCATGTTATCCTATCAAAGGATTTATGCATATCTAACTTAAGAAACATTGTCGATCTTCCAAAACTTTCAATGGAATGTATGGCTTCTTGAATCACAATAATGTTGTCTGTAATTTTCCTTCCTAGAACAAAAGCCCCTTGATTTCTGGAAATGAAGTTTGGAAGAACCATTCTAATCCTCCCAGCTATGATTTTAGTCAAATTTATAGCTGGTGTTGCACAGGCTTATAGGTCTGAAATCCTTAACTTTCTTAGCTCTAGAAATTTTCAGCACTAGGAACAAGAAATTGTTATTCATTTGCCTCGAATATGACCATTATTGAAAAATCTTAGACCATTTCAATGACCTCATGCTTTATCACCTCCAATAATTTTTGAAAGTAAAAGGAATGGAAACCATCCGATCCCGCAGAGATTTATCCAATTCCATATCAAATACCGCAAAAAAATTCCTCCTTTGAGGGATTCAACATATCTCTATTTTCAAGAGGGGTTATAACATTATGGAAAAGATCTAGGGCTTTATTCTAAACGAGCTCCTCCATCCTCTCGCCCGCTTTAAAATATCCTCAAGTAATTTATTATAGTAACATTGATATCCTTACTTTCTGAGTAGATCTCACCATTCTCACTTCTTATCTCATTAATATTTAGGAGATTATCTCTAGAAGTGGTAGAGAAATGGAAGAATTTAGTATTCCTATCACCCTCCTTAAGCCATTTTACCCTAGATTTTTTTCTCCAATAAACCTCTTCTTTAGCTAGGATCTCATGGTACTCAGACATGAGTTTTTGTTCTTGATCCTTGAGAGTTGTATTAAGACCATCATTCTCCATAAGTTCCTCAATATTTCTTAAATCCTCAGCAATTCTACTTTTTTCCTGGAAAATATTTCCAAAAGTCTCCTTATTCCATATTTTAAGGTTACTTTTAATATGCTTTAGTTTAAAACACAATCTGAAACTAACAACCCCAAGAACCTAAATATCCCACCATTCTTGAATTCTGATTGAAAATATCAGGTGATCTAACCACATCTTTTCAAATATGAAAGGTCTAGTAATTTTCAATTGATTCATCCCCAAATCAAGAAGAATGGGGTTATGATCCAATCTGATTATGGGGATATTTTTTAGAGAATATAGTTGATTTCTCATACAAAGATGACCCACCACAAATATGTCCAATCTAATATGAATGAGCTCAAGTCCCATCCTCCTATTTTACCAAGTAAACTTGTAACCTTCCAATTCTAAATCAAAAAGACCATTACTGGCTATGAAATTAGCTAAATCCTCCATAATCTCAGAATAAGAGATCAATCCCCCTTTCTTTTCACCGAGGGAAAGGGGGGTATTGAAATCACCTCCAATAATCAAATATTTATCCTTAAACAGCTTTCTAAAACTCAATAGATCCTTCCGTAACTTTTATTTTTCACGAGTTTATTGGGAACATAACTATTAGAAACATACCAATATTTTTCGAGACAATTTTTGTGAAACTCATAACCATATGAACAAGGGAAGAAAGGATTATAATGCCTTATATAATTCTAGGATCCCAAAAAGTGACAACACTCGCCAAAGATCTCGAGGAGCTACACCCCTCCCAATAACTTTCTTTCCAAATAAACCTACCCACCTCTTTAAATTTGTCCATATTCATTTTGGTTTCTTGAAACATTAAAATATCCAGTTTGTTTTTAAATCTAATATCCTTAGCAATTTTGTGTTTACTGGGATTATTCAATCCCCTAATGTTCGAAGAGAGGAGGATCATTTAACATTTATTATTTCATGGAAACAACTTTCCCAAAGTACTCTGAATACTAGCATTTACTTCCTCCTAGAGTTAATATCCCTTATTTCTTTATTAAATTTTCTACCCTTAAGAGCCGAGTCCTTACCAATATCATCTCTAGAGTTACTACAAGTGATAGGATTATATTTAATTACTAGAGTCTTGGGAGAGGCTTCCAAATCATACGTATCAACAACATAGTCCACAAGAATGTCGAAAATATTAGACATGCATAGAATTCTTCTTGTCAGATCCACCAATAGAAGAAAACTCATCCAATGAAGGTCTTGAAGCTACTTGTATGGTAAAATAATTTCCTTCAATCATGGGTATCCCCTTCCTCTATTTTTAGAGCCACCTCTTTAAAAACTAGATCTTCATTTTCATTTTCATCTTCAAATTCATTAACATTTTCATGAAAACCGAAACAACCAATTCCTTGCATGGGGTATTAAGATGAACCGAGGGATCCACTTCTTTTACAACCTCCTAGATGATAAGAGGATCCTTTGTTTCTACAACTCTTCCATTTTTCCCAATCAGCCTCCATTCCTTAGCCTCCTTATTAGTTTTCCTTTGAGGACCGACTATGGGATCAATCTTTTTCTTATGAAGAGGACAATTTCTATGATCATGACCTACCATCTTAAATTTTTTACAAGTAAAGGGAAAATGTTCATAGTGAAATCTCCGCAGCCATACTCCCTCAAATGTCAAGAGTTAGATATTACTCTCTAGAATAACATCTTGACCCATATTGACAAAAATATGGCATGATTAAGTCTAATTTAACCTTAGTGACCGGATTTAGAGAAATCACCTTACCTGTGCTTTTGTAATGCTAATAAGGACTTCGACTCCCAAAACTCTAGGGGTAAACATGGAAGGTTAACCTAGACATGGTACTTAGAAATAAACTTCACATAAGGGTTAAAATTCAGTTCCCATTTCTAAACAACCACATGAGATTTTCTAATAAACCAGTACCTCTAGCTTAATCTTCACCACATGGTCTTTACTAGGCAAAGAGACTAATAAAAATCATTAGCATATGCCGAGACTTTAATAACACAATTATTCACCCAATGCCTCTTGTTCCATCCTCTAAAATAATAAATATTTAGTCTAGAGCCCAGTACTTTATAAAAAGAGAACCTTCCATGGAGGCTTTGGTTCTAGCTATAAGAATGTCAAGAACTTTAAAGGATAAATTACATTTCTCTTTAGACAGGTTGAAGTCTCTCCAAAATACCCTTGTCCAAGATTTTACCGACCAAACATTCCACCCATATGCTCACCGCCCCATCCTTTTCCTTGTTATCCTTAGGCTCAGCAATCACGTGATCCTTTACCAGTTCAAAACATGCTCATCTTGTTTCTCTGTCTCGACCCACTGGAGATTCCCACTCATTTCCTTCTTTTTAAATTTCCATCAAATCTCTCTCTCGCTCCCGCCTCCCACTCCAGCTCCTTCCCGTAGAATATTTTAATAATATGTAGTTATTTGTGCTGACCTATTTTATCCTTATAAATTATTTATATGATAATTTGGAATGTATTTTCTTTTTTTATGGCTGAACTTATTGTTCATGAATAATCTATATGGTTTTTTACGTAAGTATCAAGTATATAATTGAGTTGTAATGGATCATTTTTCATAGTGAAGGAGATGGAGTTATGAGTGAGCTAAAGAGAAGTGTGTAGAGTGTTGTGAGGGGTCAACAATGTCGTCGAGGAGGATGAGAAGATAAGAATGAAAGAGAAGAAGGTTTACAAGGTCACATGACCTAATCATCATATGAAGATGCAAGTTTGATCAAGGAGAGAGAGATAGTTGAGAAGTTTTTTGGTGAGAAAATATTACAAAGTGATCACATTCAATTGTTGAAACAATAAGTAATTAGGTGATCTTAATCTTCAAGTGGAAGAGTTAGTGTAGATATCAAATTTAGGTCACAATCTCCCTTTACCCCACATTTATATTAATTTAATTACCCACAATTAAATTAATGTCCATGCTCACCATATTCATTATTTAATTACCTTAATTAAATATAATTTCCACCTCACCTAGACACCACATTACAAACCTATTCTAAGAAAATTCCCTTTTACTAGAACTCAATATTCACTCACCATAATTAACTAAGACTTGGTCCTACCTACCTTAATTAACTAATAATTAATTTAACTATAAAACCACATGCCTATTCTTCCTCCAACCACATTCCTATTTATCTAATCATAACATTTTGTTTTGATCCATAAGAATAGACAGATTTGTCCAAAAGAATTGCTAAGATCTGTCATTTTTAGTACACCTAGGATTTCTTGCCTTAGCTAACATTGGTCAACCATAAAATGATGAAAATCACCATAAAAACATCTTCGCTTACCATATATTCATTTTGGTAACCTTTTTTAGAGGTTGGATGAATTATTCAAGTCTTGGAGAAGAGAAATTTGCATGTAAGCATGCACCGTAACACTCCTACACATCTAGACATCTTAAACCAACAACCAAGCACTCGATCTAAAATGAAAGCATTCATAGTAACATTCTAGGAAGCACTTCCATGGCACAGAAAAATATTTTTCACATATCAACCTTCACCATCCTCCATCCATTCTATCTTCTTTCTAAAGTAAGTACACTTTGATCTACAACATTCTATAGTTATTAAGAATCAAGATATTTATCACTTTTGAGTTAGTTTCTAGTTTCCTGTGCACCCAACCATCCCCATATTCCTTCAATCCATTTATCTAACCACCTATAATGCATTTTAGCTCCTCAATATTCAACACTAGACACTCCCGAGCATTCCATCACCATTACTAACCCGAAAATTCCCATCCCATTCTCTCGTGTAGTCATGGAGACTCTCTAAAACCAAGTTTATTGAGTTTCTACCATCCCTCCTTAACCATCATCAGTTCCCTCTTAACCATCATCAGTCATACCTCACCGACATCGGTCTCTATGAGTGGTAATTATACCTATGATGTGACCTAATACCTTTCAAGAAACTCACCCGTAAATTGACCCTGACCTATTCCAACACCTCAACCACCTACCCAGCTTCTAGATCTGATCATAACCTATCCTATTAGATTAGATTTTCTTAATGTACTTGAATGAGATAACTAAATCATATCAAATACAGATACAATTTTATTTATTTATGCTATCTAATGCATTAAGTTGTATCTAATAGTGGGTTGATAGCCGTCAAGGAAGTATCATACTTTCTCAATCTAGCACACGATAGGTAGCCCAATGACATATATTTTTGAACTCTCTTTTGTGGTCTTGTTTTGTATTTTAAGTAGTTCCTCCTAGCCAAAAGGAATCTCCCGCAGTCATCATTTGATCAAGAATTCAAAACACACGTACAACCTCCAATCGACCATCGTAATAGGTATTCCTTCTTGGCCCATCACCTTATCTATTTATTCAAATCCATAAAGAAAATGGTGAAATTTTTTTCGGCACACTTGGTGGGACCCATCAAGGTTTCTTTTGCATTTTATTCAATCCTAGGTGAAATTTGTGTATTTATTTCCCTTTTGAAAATATTCCACATTAATTTTATTCTTTCAAATCTTTCCCTTCTCTCTATTCTCCAAAATAAATCATTTTTTGTGCTTTAAAAAGAATACGTATTTCTTTCATTAGCATTGCATTAGTGAAAGAACATCCCTCTTCCTATTCATCACTTGCTACATCAAATATCACATTTCGATTTGGGTTTAAAACACTTACATGGCATTCTGATTTGTTGCATTATATCTCACATTAAAACTAAGGGCAACCTATATGCTGGAAGTCATGCCTAGCTGATGGTTGACACAATTGAATCATAGAAAGAATAGTATCTGTTCTCTCTTTTTCCAAACTACACAAATTGGAATTTACACATATTCTTAAACAACATCTTACCCATAAGGGACTTAATGATCACATGATCATAGGATTGATAGTGTGCACCCATCTATTTATCTTTGTCTAGTCACCCATCGAGAAAAGGCCCACCCCACAAAAACATAACCTAAAACCTCACATTTATAATTTCCTTCTTCGTAGAAGCCTTCCCAATCAAAAAAATCTATTCTAAATTCATGATTTAGTCTTTAAATAGCATAAGATAAACACAATAAATTGAATTATAGGATTACGTGTTTTTCTTAGATTTTTTCTTGACTTGTTTTTTGAGTTGCGATGTCATGTTTCTTTACTTCCTTCTTCCTTTCATACTCATCATCATAGTTTGTGTATTCTAACTATTTTAGAGTGTGCCAAGACTCATTTTTTACCATATTCAGAATTCTGGTTGGTGTCCCATTCAAATTTAATTCACAAAAATTAAATTTTCTTCATTCTACAAATTTCATAGTAATCGACATCACTCAAGAGACCGTCGTCGGTTTACATCTAACCATCATTGGTTTATCTCGACCGATGTTGGTCCTCTATACCTTTGGTCACGCTTTACCCAAAGAGCACTCATCTCATCTTTTTCTCTATTTAAATATCTAAAATCACCATATCCTCTGCATTCTAATATTATTGACTAAATATAGCTTCCACAGTTGAATTTCCTCAATTTCTATCTCACTTGTAAAAATTGTTGCTTTCCCATAGAATCGCTGTTGACCGTCATCACTCACCTAGTAACCAACATCAATTGGTTAGACCGAAATCAATCCTTTTGTTTTTATTTTTAATCAAAGCACATGCTAGTTCACCTCTCATAATCAATTCTTTTCCATCCTTGTTGTTCTCTATGTCACTTGTAGAGTACAATTCATCTAGTTTATGCTAACTCACATGGTGTTGAATCATAGTCAAGCCAACACTCTTGTGCTTCATGCCAACCTTTAGCCACTTCCACCTATCCCATCACCCCCTTCTATCTTATCACCCATGGATCTAACTCAGCCTATCACCATTAATACTGGTGATAAGGAGTTCACAAGAATTCTTGACCAGAATCCTACTTCCCTTTAGTACTTACTTTTCTCATTCTTCTACCAAAGATTCCTCAGTCGGTTAGTATATGACATTCCCGTATCTTTCTCTCTTGCTCTCACCCCCACCTCTACGTTATCTAGCACCAACTTAGTGATGTCATCATCCACTTTACCACCCACGGTGTCTCAGCTAGGTCCCACAACTACTATAAATACACTGTCTACGTCATCTATCACACCCGCGATGTCAAATGTCCCTCCAACAACCACCTTAAGTATAGTATCATCTATACTTGATACCTCACATATACCTATTACATCATAACCACCTCCGGTGTCAGCAACTTACACCCCTTTCCAAAACCTCATCCTTTCTATCCCGCAATCCTTACCCCCAATCACCACAAGATTTTTTACGACTACCCCACCCACTTACACATACTACCAACAACCCCTGACTTCGTCTATCACTTATTCTAGATATCTGCCACCTACATATATTCCTCATCAACCCTCTTTTTCTACAGGGGCATTGATTCATCACAACCTACCAACGACCTCATTAAGATGATGATGGAAAAGATGCAGACCTTAAAGCATTTTTCCTAGCTCCCATAATTATTTAACTTATGATGAAATCAGAATGAGCCTATCCATCCATCTATTCCCATTTTTCCCTACCTCGTGTATTGGGAAATTCCTAAATTCAATCACTTAAATGGTAAATAAAACCCGTAGCAACACTTGCAGTCATTTAAACATGGGTGCTACCTAATTTCCCATGATGATTCTTTGCTCCTACAAACCTTCCCAATGTCCTTGATAGGACCAACATTGGATTAGTATAGTTGACTACCTAGAAATTCCATGTATTCCTTTAATCAAGTAGCCCAAGATTTCTTATACCATTTTTCAATCAATTTTATTAAGAAAGTCACCATGACCAGCCTCTATTCAACCTCGACAGTGTGAAGATGAATCTATTGCAGATTTCATTTCCCGTTGGCGAGTCTTATCAACCAATTAGCGTTCCAGCTACCCCCAGACTAAACTTGTTGAGTTGTTCACTAGAGCTTGTGCCAAACACATCTCACCAACTCTGTAGGTACAAACCTTCCGAACCTTCAATGAAGTGTTCACCATGGCATGAAAGCTGGAAATTCACACCATCTAAGAAAAGAAAATCCAATTACAAAATAAGAAATCCCTATTACAACCAAATGGATATTCTTCATCTTCAAAACCTCAAAATAACTATACAAATTCTAAAGGATATTCCAATGTGGTAGTCCTCAAAGTGGATCCACCTCATCCTTCTAATCAAGCCCAAACTTCTTCTAATATTTCCTCTATCCAGGCCTTTTAGCTTCAACAGGGCTAGCAAAGCAAAAGTACACTTCAATTAGAGAGCCCTATTCTTCATTCTTGGAAAAGCTTATTAAAGTTGGATCCATTACACTTCCTCCCATAAAACCTCATATAGGTTTTTATCATTCATGTCCTATGCCTACATGGTATAAAGAACACAACTACTATAATTACCACCGCGTTAAAGGTCATAGTGACAGTAACTGCATAACTTTTAAAAACATTGTCCAAGAGATGATAGATAATGGAGAACTTGTCATGGACAACTCGAACATGCCAAAAAATCAAAATTTGCACATCTTTAAAAATTCATTCCATAACCATAAACCATCATCTAGTCAAAATAGTGAACCTTCATCCAATAACAACAATATCTCGTGAAGTCCACACAATTTTTGATATCGTACCAGCCATTCCGCAAATCCCACCTATTTTGTCTATTGAGGAAATTTTGGCACAAGATCCTCTACCCACGGAGGAGCATACCTTTTCTAATCCTTTACCCACATAGGAGTATCCCTCATCTCCCCCTACTCTCATGGAGGAAGCCACACTTTCTAAAAATTTCATTTCACCATCTACCTCACAACCTACTAAATAGTCAACACTTTTAATTCTCCCATTCACAGAAGAATTGTCATCACCTTCTCCTCCACTAAGGGATAATTCTACCTTACCCCATTTACCATCTCTCCTACCCACAGGAGATTCTTAAGACATGCCACTACCTATTGAAAAGCGGTTCTCCCCAGCATCCTAGGACCCCATTGACATGATCTCAGCTAATACAGTTGCTACACAGAGTCTGAGGCTAGAAAATTCCCTATCTCATAAACATATTTTACAGGGATTTCAACCAAACCAACTCCATATTCTTCTTTAGTAGTCCCATTTTCACGGCTGGCCAATCGATTGTATTACATTGATAATTCCATGCTTTGGGGACGTCTTTAGCTCCCCTTTTCGACCCAAATGAAAATGTTTCCTTAGGATACTTCCACGATCTACCCAAAGGTATTTTCAGCAGTCAGATCAGCAGTGACCATGCTGATTAAAATGACTTCTTCATCATCATCCCTACCTACATAAAAACCTCTACCCACAACTAAAACTATTCCCAAACCTAAAAACCTACCCACACCTATATCCTCACTCGTATCTAGACCCATCACTACTTTGGGTGTCATGTCGACATGAATCCTTACTAACCCACCATTGAAATTTGACTTAGTTGGATTATCCCAATCCTACACCAACATTATCCCTCCTCCTGAGAGGAAAACCCAACTCATTAGGCCACATACACTGGTCTAACCTACCACATCTTTGTCACCTTCCCCTTTTTGTTCATCCTAGGGCCCCATCCATCAACCCTAATCAAAAGTCTCTTACTTACCAAGGCCATTCAAAAGATAAACAACCTACTACTACATCACAAGCCTTCATTATACCTCATTCACCCAAAAACCAAACACCCTTACCCTCACCCGTGCACTTCTTACCACCTATACCTCCACCAAGCATTATAACCCCAACTTTATCTATATGACTTCAACTGTTGGTACATAAATTTTTTCTCCTTTCCAGTCTGAGAAGCATAATAGATATGGCATGAAGCTTGAAGTCGGATAAATCATGCTATGTGTCATTTTGTAGCTAGGAGGTGATCTAACTGGCACTCTGATTTGTGGAGAGATGGATAGCACTTTGAAAGGACTTTATTTGACCATCGCTATTTTAGGTTGTTCCTTTTCAACCAAGGTAAGAGAACCTATATTGTAACCCCCAAATGGTGAAGGATATGAAGATATCCCTCAATTTATGCAAATAGTATAAAAAGTCCTTGGGAAAATATGATCAACACTCCAAATATGAATTTCACAAGTTGTCACTCCTAGATTATGGAGATATTTTCAATGCAAGGCAAGGGTTACTGGAGACATTATATGATCCTAATTTGCCTTGTGCATTTTTGTAAATGGATTGTATTCTTTTGTTGACACACAATGCAATGCAAGGGTAGTATGGGTAGGATTAGTTTGTTTGAATGAATTTTTGGTTGGGTGTTGATGAAACAAAACCGGGATATATCATATCTTTGACAACCTCTACAATACTTGAACAACTATCAAATAAAATGCTTCAAATAATCGGGATATTTTTTCCACCAAGAGGCATAAATGGAAGCCCATGTTTCACTCTTCAAACAATCTTTGAGAATTCACCACAAAAGCTTGAAGTAAAGAACTCAATTAAACATAAAAATCATGATCAAACCATGCCTAAGGTACCCCTAAAGGCTTACAAGCAATCTCTCGTAGTCAAGGAAGGTAAAGTGATTTTAAATTTTTTTATCTCTTTATCGATGAAGGCTCTTCTCAACATGAGATAAAAAATTCCACTAAACTATCAACAATAAATGGAGATTCTGTGTGATTTCTAAATACTTTCAATGCAATATTTCAACAATAACAATGGAAACTATTTGTAGGCATTTAAAAATGATAACAAACATCATATTTCCCGAGAAAAAAAAGATTAATGCAAAAGCTTGTTAGATTCATTAGCAAGGGAGAGTTTCATGAACAATCTCAGAGTTGTGTGATGGATATACACTTGTAACCAACTCACATACATGAATATCCAACACAGAAGAAATTATTCTGGTTCTTTGGTGGGTTTTTAAGAAAAATGAGCTTTCTCTTAGAATTTTCTCATGATTTTCAAATTTTTCCTCCCCCTTTTACAATTTCTCCAAAATGCATTATATACCTCATGCCACATTGGATCCTTCTTTCCCAAGCAAATAATATGCCATGGGATCAAGTTTGTTACAAAACAATCCTCATGATTCAATGAAAATGACATCAAATAGAAAAACATTCGTAGGTTGCCAGATGTGCCAAAAAGATTAAATAATTACAAACATCTAGATCATTATCCAAATTCCTAGAGGCACGTTTTTCATCATTGAGTCATGCAAACACCTTTTACTCATCATTTTCACCTTTTTACCTTTTCAAATTACCTTTGTAACTTTTGATTTTTCCATTTCACATTTTTAGACGGATTAGGGAAAAATTTATTTCAAAACCACCTCGATCAAAGAATTAAGCCATGAAAGTGACACTAATTATCCTTGAAGGCCAAGAAGACACAAAATCACTATAAATTTGATGAATTTTGATGCAAAAATTGTGATTCCAAGCTTCCTGGAGCTCCCATGGTGGTCAAAACAAATGGATGCATAACAACCATCGATCTTATCCATATTTTAATCCTAGCCCTCCACATGGAAGATGCGGACTTAGAAATAAGCTTGAGTTACCTTTTTAATTTTTGGATAAGGCTGGACATGTGGCAAAAAATGATTGGATCGGGCCCAATTTTAAAACATTTACTTTATGACCTTTTGAAAATTTGGAAAAAAATTCATTTTGTCCCTACCCCTCCGCCTTTGAATTTTGGAGCTGACACGTGGCACATGGTGGGTCCCATTGGGATCGTGCTTCAATTCTACGCATTTTGACCTTTTTTGGAAAATTGGAAATTTTTCACTTTTTGCCCCATAGGCCTGCACCTCCAATTTCTCCCTCACCACGTGTCTCCTTGTGATTTTTCATGGGCCAACGCTCCAAATTTTGATTCTGAGTCTTTTTTTACAAAAGGGAAAAAATTCCCTCCTGCCTCCACCGACCCACCTTGTCCTCTGCCATGTGTCGCTCGATGATTCGCTAGCGGGCCAGCGCTTCAAATTTTTATTTTAAGCCTTCTTTTCCAAAAAGAAAAAATCCCCATTTCCCTCCATGGCCCGCACTTCCCTCTGACCCTGTTAGACATGTGTCCACCTATGATTGGCCATGGGGCCGTGCTCCAAACTTTTAATTTTAAGCTTCCATTTCACAAAAGGGAAACAATTTCCTTTACGTCTGTGTCCGGGCCGCTCACCCACTCAAAATTTATGCCATGTGTCCTCCTCTGATTGGAGTGGGGGAAAAACTAATTTTGAAACTTTAGAAAAATAGAACTAAAAAACTCTAAGTCCCCATTGGCCTGCTCCTCCCTTTTTTATCTTTTAGGACACGTGTCCACTCCTGATTAGCTACGGGGCTTTGGACCATTTTGTGACTTTAAAATTTTTTTCAAAATAAGGTCTAAAAACCTTAAGGGAATCCGACCACCCACCACCCCTTGCCAATCAGAACATGCCACGTAGGAAAATTTTGAAAAAATGGGTCCCTAGGCCCGAAAATGCCCCATTGTCAAAAAAGTGAAAAATGAAAAGTTACAACACTTCCCCACCTCTCCTCCAACAATAAGAACATGCCATGTCAACAATAGCTTCTAAGGATGAATTTGATGGGAAAATGATGCCTGTCTAACCGTAAAAATGTAAAAATTCTAGGGATGCCCTAGAATTGAATTTTTTCACCAAGGATGGTAGATTTTTTGATTCTAATCAATTGAAGCATGATTTCCTATCATTTTTGACCTTGGGATTGGATTTTCAATTACACACAAGTATGATTTAATCAATTTCAATTTTACCGCGATTTGGAAAAGGGAAACCAATATAGCCCACAAAATTAGAAAAACTAGGGCACAAAAAAGGGCAAACTTAGATTATTCCTTCAAATTAGGGAAAAACAAGAAGTTTGTGATCATTTTTAAAACATTTAAATTGGAGGGGAAGAATTAAAGACCATCAAATCAAAGGATAAAACATTTTTTGAGCAAGTACAAATTTGAAAATTTAGGGCAACATGGTGCAAGCTCAAAAATGGCATCAACATCAGCTCTTGCTTGCAGATGGGCACTCCCAGTGAGTGCCACAAGGAAAAAATGTAGGCCAAGTGCCAAAATATCCATTGGGAAAAGGTTCAATATGCAAGGCAGTAAAAAAACTAGAACCATCCTTCAAAAATGAGCTTAGAAACTGACCAGAATGGCTACCAAGAATAAGGGAAAACCACACACCAACAAAATAGCAAAAACAAAGTAACAAAAAAAGATTATACAACTGTAAAATTGGTGCATACCTCAAATTTGGGGATTAATCCAAGAAATGCTTTAGATTCCTGCCATTAACAGAAATTCAAGCAATTCCCCATCTAAATCTTTGAGAAAAAAGGTATGCTCACCAATTCTGATATCAATGGAGTAAGGGCCCATCCATAATGCATCAAATTTTCCATGTTTTCCCTTATCTTCATTTCTGTTGTCCCATAACAAAACCATATCTCCAATATTAAAGGCCATAGGAGTGACCTTCTTGTCAAACAATCTTTTTAACTTCTCTCTGAATTTGACACTCCTCTGGTGGGATGCTCTTCTCTCTTCATCTAGCTCCATAATCTGATTGATCCTTTCTTCATAGGGACTGACCTCTTGATCTTCAAGTTTTTGAACAAACTAAAATGAAGATAACTGTAGATGTAAGGGCAAGATCTTGAGTTCCATATACCAACTCAAAGGGGCTCTTTCTAGTAACTCTTTTGGCAGTGATTCTATCAGCCAAAACTATAAATTTTAGTTGTTCACCCCACTTTTTCTTGTTTAACTCCAAGGTTCTCCTAATGATCTTCAACAAGTTCTTATTGCTAGACTCAACTTGCCGATTCCCTTGGGGATTATAATTTGAAGAATAAGTCAGATTGGTTCCATATTCCTTGCACATTTCCATCAAAGGTTTAGCTCTAAAACACATGGCATTATCAGCCACAATATTGACTATCACACCAAATATGCATATGATATTATTCAACAAGAATTCCATAACAACTTGGTGTGTTGCTTTCTTGGTGGGTATTGCCTCTACCCAATTGGTAAAATAATCAGGTGGCTAAAAGAATCCACAAATGGACAGCACTAGAAGGATCTAAAATCTCACCAATGAATTCCATCCCCTATTACTTGAAAGGAGATTCAATTGATACAGGTTGCAAAGGAAGGGAGCCTGAAGCTTTCATTCTTCTAGAGAAATGTTGAAAACTTTCACATTTTATAATCAGCATGGTTGCATCTTTGAAGAGAGTAGGCCACCAATAACTAGCTCTCAAAACTTTGTTTGTTGTAACCCTTCCAGCAAAGTGTCCTCCACAAACTCCCCCATGGAAATTAGAAATTACTTTGGGAGCTTCATCTTCAGTTACACACTTTAAGAGGACACCTTCAGGGTTCTTCCAAGCTAGCCCAAATTCAAAGTGATGATGTATTTTTGAGAAGCCAACTTGAGGGCTCTTTTCTGATTTTTATTTAAATGATCAGGATAGCAAAGGTGTCTGAGGTAAAATATTATATCCTTGTACCACTCAGAACTTACCAATTTCCCAAGAACATCTACCCTTTCTTCTTCTACTTCATTCACTTCTACAGTCTATAGGTTGCTCTCAGCCATGAGCTTAGCAAGACCCAAACCTCTTACCAACTTTGTGGTTTGGATGTCCATATCATACTCCTGTAGTTTTTTCACCCATCTACACCTTTTACTTGAGATCTCCATCTCTGATAAGATGTCTTTTACCATGGTGTGGGGAACATAAGCAACAACCTTTGAACTTAAAATATAAGGCCTGAAAACCTTTGTTGCTTTCACCAAGGAAAATGCTTGTTTTTCCATGATTGTATACTTTAACTCAACATCCTATAAAGCCTTGCTAAAGAAGGAAATAGGCCTCTCAGCCCCATCTTCATCCTTTTGTAGCAAAACAGAAGCAATGGTATACTCAGAGGCAAAGGAAAAGATTTGGAAAGGCCTCTTATAGTTTGGGGCTGCTAAAACAGGTGCATGTTTAAGTACATCCTTAATTCCTTCAAAATCTTGAATGACAGCCTCCTCCCATTTGATAACTTGGTCCTTCTTTAGCATGCATGTAATTGGAAGAGTCAACTCAAAAAAGTTGGAAACAAACCTTCTAATAAAATTAATTTGACCAAAGAAATATTGGATGCCTTTCTTGGTTCTTGGGATAGGTACTTTGTTTATTGCTTCCACTCTCTCAGGGTCTATCATAACACCATATTTAGACACAATATATCCCAATAGCTTGGCCTTTTACACACCAAAATGACACTTCTTTGGATTAAGAGAAATGCCATACTCCCTACATTTGATCACCATCTTCTCTAAGTGCTGCAAATGATCACCTCTCTGCCTTGAAAACACAATCACATCATCTTGGTAAACTACAATAAATTCATTGATGTAACCAGCAAAAACAACATCCATTGGTTTTGAAAATTGGCACCAACATTCATCAAATAAAAGGTCATCCTAACAAAAACATATGTTCCCGAAGGAGTAGTGAATTTTGTCTTAAGTCTTTCTGATTCTTTGACTACCACTTGATTGTATCCAGAGAAACCATCCAATGTAGAAAGTAACTTAGACCCTGTCACAAGCTGCAACATATTTGGCAAGGGATAGTTTTCCTTCATGGATTCTTTGTTTAGATTTCTAAAATCCACACAAAGTCTGATGTCTCCATTCTTCTTTATTATTGACACAAGGTTTGCAACCCAAGATGAATATCTAGTGGGCTGAATAATACCTCCATCTCTCAATTTCTTTAACTCCTCTTGCATTTTCATGGAGAGAAGTGGATTAATTGGCCTTTCCTCTATCTAAATGTGTTATTCTTGGCCTCAAGAGGGATCTCATGTTGAAATAAGTCTTCTCTATATGCTTTTAGCTTGGAATAGGACCAAGCAAGGCAGTCTTGATATTTTTCAAGAGTTGGGCATAGGACTGTTTTTCCTCTTTACTTAAATTGCTACCCAACCAAATCTTCCTTAGTTTACCATTAGTGACCAAGTTATGCTCTTCCACATCCCTTGAGGCAGACATGTTTCTATTTATGATGCAATCAACATTGTTCAAATTTTACTCAAGTGCAACAAGACCTCTAGGAATGGTGTTTGTTTTCAAGTGGATGACGTCTTTCTCAAAAAAGTTTCTCTTCCTTCAGTCATGCATACCATTGGCTCCCAATAAATATTCTGATTTGTAAAATCACCTTGGTTTTGTAAGAACCTTAGCACTTGAGCATCATAAGTAAAACCTTTCCAATGTTTCACATTATCAGGGACAACAGGCCTAGTTAGCACTTCAATGTTGTAATCACAATAAGGTGAAAAGGTGAAATTTCCAAATCTAGAACCCAGCACTACCAAATTGTCAGCAGCAGCATTGAAACCTTTGTCATGATACACACTATTAAAGGAATCAAACATTTCAATTAAATCCCAAACTACATGCTTGTACTATTTCATACGCTGATTTTTTGTAGCATATAGTTTTCTTATTTGTTTGACAACCAGCTCTGAATCTCCTTTTGCAACAATGTATTTTACTCCATATTTCCATGCAATTCTTAACCCTAAAAACAATGCCTCATACTCAACAATGTTGTTAGTGCATTCAAAATTAAGTTTGAAAGAAAAATCAAACTCTTCCAAACTAGGAGAAAGTAGAACTATACCAACACCATTTCCAAATTTGGAGCAAGCTCCATCAAATAGCAAGGTCCAAGGAGAACCTACCACCTCAAGGAACTTTGATTTGTCCATCTTGTTTTCTTTTCCATCAGTAAAACCAATGAAATTTTCAGCATCTACATTAGCAAACAACACTTCATATGAAGCATTTTTGGGTCCTCAATTAGATGCAACATTTTCTTTTCTCCATAGAGCTTGACTAGGCTACCCTCAATGGGAATGGTGGAAAAAGAAATATCCATTTGGATACTCCTCCAACACTTGCAATCCACTTTATTGACAAAAGCATACCCCATCCGGTAGGGAAGTCAACAATTACAACATCCAATTTTAAATTCCTCCCTAGATAAGATGCAAGCTGCACTACTAAACCTTTCACAAAACCAACAACCGACACTTCTCTTGAGTCCATGACAGATAATTTTTATAGGATTCTATCATTTTGATGTCCAACTCATTCATGACTTCTAGAGGCATGACATTACATGATGCACTCGGAATCAAACATACAATTATGAAGTAGCTTATTCTTTATGATCAAAGTTGTGAAGAATGGATCAACATTCAATTGGGAATCAACCAAAGATGTACCCAAATATACCTCAAGTGTCTCTTTAAGATCTTATACTGCTAATGGTGTTTCAAGGTCAACAATGATATGAGATGGAGTTTCAACAACATTTACATTTCTTCTTGGAGTAACCTTCTCTTCTTTCAATCCCAAGTACTCAAATGCTCTCTTCTTATGCTCAGAATTATAAGAAACTCAATGATTGGAACACTCAATTTAATTTGGCTCAATACTTGGGCTATGTCATATGGGACACTCTTTGGAAAAAAACTTTGGAAGAGAGATAAGAAGATTCATTAGATGGCAGTGGATTCTTGGTAATTTGGGCATGAGGAGGACTCGTAATTTTTGTTTGGGACAACGAAATTTTGACAGGTTCTTCTCTCCAAGGAGCTTCTTTTGGAATGCTTGTGAGCAAGGGTTTTTAGGTTTGGCTTGAGGCCCAACTCCTTAACAACTTTTCTTCTAGTGTTATAGTCTTTCTCTTGAGCTACAACAACATTCATTAACAATTGTCTATCTTATTCCGAAGGGATACCACCATTGTACTTCTTAATCATCAAATCTCTTAAGTATTCAAAGTCATTGTTAGGAATTTTAAAATCTTGCACTACATCAAATTCAAGAGCATGAGGGGGAAGAAATATTTGTACCCATTTAATGCAATCCCAAAATTGTAGCTGTCCTAGCACTTATTACTTCAGTATATGTTTCTCCTCCTTATGAGCTTGAAGAACAACCCATCATGCAAATATCATCATTAGTACCATCATCATTATTAGCTTCACCTTCTTTCTGGTCCACTTCACATGGAGGATGGGGTAGAAAACATCTATCAAACCAATCAATATCATCAACCTCTTCAATAGCAACAACCCTAGCGCAAGGGGATTAGGTAAAACTCTTCCTTCAGTGCTTGAGGATGTCTACTTAAAGACCCCATAGGTCATTTCCCTCTATCATCTTCCCTTTGATCACCTCTAGGATGATTGGCAAACCTATCATGGTTTTTTTCTCTTAGCTGACCTTGTGAAGTTTTCCCAATTCTTGTCTCAGCTCTTGCCAACTTGTATGAGATTTCTTTGACATCCCCTACCAAAGTTTTCACAACCTCTTCTAAATCAACACCTTTGCTAGCTTGAGGTTTTTCAGGGTTTATCAATTTTACACCATCTCTCTTGAGAGGTTTCCCAATTTCTTTGATATTGTTCTCAATTTGAAGTGCCATGGTGAAAGCTTGTCTTAGATTGGTTGGGTTCTTATCTCTTAGGTAATAGGCTTCCTTATTATCAAATGCATCTGCATATTTGATTAGACAAGATTCATCACAAGGCCTCCAATTAACATGCAGCCTTCTCAAAGTTCTCATTAAACCTTGTGTTTATGTCATGAAGTAAATCATTGGTGTTCTTCTTGATATTCTCAAATTCAGATAAGAGAAACCTAGGATCATTCCTATCACCATATTGTAACCTAAATGCATTCTTCATTTCAGTCCAAGAGTCGAAGGAATTATCAGGCAGAGCCTTGTACCAATCCCTAGCATCCTCTTCTAGTGTATGAATAAACAATTTGACATACACATCCTCAAACTCTATCTCAAAATCTTCCATCATATTATCAAAAAGTTTGAGATGTTAATCACCAATAATAACATTGTTACCATGGAATTTTGGCAACCTATTTCTGACATCTTGTGGGATAGCATTTGGGTAACCATCCATTCCTCTAAAATTTATAGGACCAAAGGTGTTAACAACAAATGGAGGTCTAGGCTGAGCCATATTGTTTGGTGGAGGTGATCTTAGAGGAGAAACAAAATGATGAGGAGTGAGAGGTATTTGGGGAATGGGAATGAAATCTTCAAAATAGATCTCTCTTAAGGGCTCTCCTTCTTGATGATCTCTAGAAAATTTAGAAAATACAGGAGTAGATTTAGGAGCAAGCCTTTCAATTGTACAAGAAGGTCCCTCACCTGATGGGGAATTACAAACAGCAATAGGATTATCTGTATCAGATCCACTTGAAGAAGAATTGCAGTCCATAATAACATGTTGCTCACTTTCAAACTCAACAATAGGGATCTCATTTCTTACAAAAGTATCCAACAAACTTCCACACCTTTCTCCCCTATAGCTATGAGTTTCTTGAATCTGTAAAAAAATTCTTAGCAGATTCCTTGATGAAGAGAGATCTTCTTCCTTCCAATTTTGCAGATTTGAGCAACAAATTATAAATGATAGAAAGGTAAGACAACTAGTATTTTCAAGATCAAATCAGCATGGAGTCACCACTAAGGAATTTCACCTTATTTGTGCAAGAATGCACTAAAATAATCTGTCAAATGTTTTCTAGCACTAAAAACTTTGCAAGGATTTATAAATTAGACCTTCTTCTTCTTAAATCAATCAATCACAATGCACCCAAAGTGTATGAACTACTAGTAAATGGAAAAAGGGAAGACAAAACTTGAAACCCTTGTTTAAAACTTGCAGATCTGAAGCATAGAATGATATTTTAACAATGTAGCAGCTCAAATACTTGAATACAAAAATGCTCAAACTCTTCAAACACTCCACAAACACCAAGAAATTTAAAGAAGTCCCCGAAAATGGTGCTAGAAAGTGTTGGTACCCAAATTTGTTCTCCTTTTTAGTCTGAGCAGCATCAGAGATATGACATGAAGCTTGAAGTTAGATAGATCGTGATGTGTTTTGTTTTGTATCTGGGGATGTGATCTAACTAGCACTCAGATTTGTGGAGAGATGGATATTACTTTGAAAGGATTTGATCCGACCCTCACTATTTTAGGTTGTGCCTTTTCAATCAAGGCAAGAGAACCTATATTGTAACCCCCAAATGGTGAAGGAGATGAAGATATCCCTCAATTTATGCAAATAGTATGAAAATTCCTTGGGAAAATATGATCAACACTCCAAATCTGAGTTTCACAAGTTGTCACTTCCAAATTATGTAGATATTTTCAATGCAAGGCAAGGGTTACTGGAGACATTATATGATCTTGATTTACCTTGTGCATTTTTGTAAATGGATTGTATTCTTTTGTTGACACATAATGCAATGCAGGGGTATTGTGGGTAGGATTAGTTTGTTTGAATGAAATTTTTGGTGGGGTGTTCACAAGAAAAATAGGGATATATCAGATCTTTGACAACCTCTACAATACTTGAAAAATATAAGATAAAATTATTCAAATAATCGGGATATTCTTTCAACTAGAAGAGGCATAAATGGAAGCCCAAGTTGCACTCTTCACACAATATTTGAGAACTCACCACAAAAGATTGAAGTAAAGAACTCAATTAAACACAAAAATCCATGATCAAACCACGCCTAAGGTACCCCCAAAGGCTTACAAGTAGTCTCTATAGTCAAGGAATGTAAAGCGATTTTAAATTTGTTTATCTCTTTATCAGATGAAGGCTCTTCTAAACATGAGATTGCAAATTCCACTAAACTATCAACAAGAAATGGAGATTATGTGTGATTTCTAAAGACTTTCAATGCAAGATTGCAACAAGAACAATCAAAACTATTTGGAGACATTTAAAAATGATAATAGACATCATATTTTCTAGAAAACATAGATTAACTCAAAATCTTGTTAGATCAACAGGGGGAGTTTCATGAATAGTCTCGTAGCTGTGTGATTGCTATACACTTGTAACTAACTCACATACACGAAGATCAAACATAGAAGAAATTATTCTAGTTCTTTGGTGGGTTTTTAAGAAAAATGAGCTTTCTCTCATAATTTTTTTCATGATTTTCAACCTTTTCCTCCCCCTTTACAATTTCTCCAAAATGCATTATATACCTCATGCCACATTAGATCCTTCTTTCCCAAGAAAAGAATATTCCATGGGATCAAGTTTGTTACAAAACAATCCTCATGATTCAATGAAAATGACATCAAACAAAAAAACATTCGTAGGTTGTCAAGTGTGCCCAAAAAGATTAAATCATTACAAATATCTAGATCATTATCCATCCTGGAGGCACATTTTTCATCATTGAGGCATGCAAACACATTTTACTCATCATTTTCACCTTTTTACCTTTTCAAATTACCTCTGCAACTTTTGATTTTTTCATTTCATGTTTTTGGATAGATTAGGGAAAAATTTATTTCAAAACCACCTCAGATCAAAGAATTAAGCCATGAAAGTGATGCCAATGATCCTGGAAGGCCAAGACGACACAAAATCACTATAAATTTGATGAATTTTGATGCAAAAATCATGATTCCAAGCTTCTTGGAGCTCCCATGGCGGTCGAAACAAATGGATGCATAAAAACCGTCAATCTTATCCATCTTTTAATCCCGCCCCTCACGTGGAAGATGCAAACTTAGAAATAAGCTTGAGTTACCTTTTTAATTTTTTGGATAAGGCCGGACACGTGGCAAAAAATGATTGGATCAGGCCCAGTTTTAAAACATTTACTTTATGACCTTTTGAAAATTTGGAAAAATTTCATTTTTCCCCGCCCCTTCACCTTTGAATTTTGGAGTTGACACATGGCACATGGTGGGTCCCATTGGGATTGTGCTTCAATTCTACACATTTTGACCTTTTTTGGAAAATTGGAAAATTTTCACTTTTTGCCCCACGGGCCCACACCTCTGATTTCTCCCTCGCCACGTGTCTCCTTGTGATTCATCACGGGCCAGCGCTCCAAATTTTGACTTTGAGAATTTTTTTGCAATAGGGAAAAAACTCCCTTCTTCCTCCACCAACCCACCAACCCACCTTGTCCTGTACCACGTGTCACTCAATGATTCGCTAGTGGGCTAGCGCTTCAAATTTTTATTTTAAGCCTTCTTTGCCAAAAAAAAAAATCCCCATTTCCTTCGCAGCCCACACTTCCCTCTGACCTGTTGGACATGTGTCCACCTGTGATTGGCCACAGGGCCACGCTCCAAACTTTTAATTTTAAGCCTTCTTTTCACAAAAGGGAAACAATTCCCTTTTGCCTCTGCTGCCCACCGACCCACTCAAAATTGATGCCATGTGTCCTCCTCTAATTGGAGTGGGGGAAAACTGATTTTGAAACTTTAGAAAAATAGAGCTAAAAACTCTAAGTCCCCCATCAGCCCGCTCCTCCCTTTTTGGTCTTTTAGGACACATGTCCACTCCCGATTGGTTGCGGGGCTTCGGACCATTTTGTGACTTTAACATTTTTGTAAAATAAGGTCTAAAAACCTTAAGGGAATCCAACCATCCACCACCCCTACCAATCAGAACATGCCATGTAGGAAAATTTGGCACCATTATCCTTCACGTTTGTGTAGGCCCTTGCACTATCTTGAAACTATTCTACATCTTAGAGGGATATTTTTAATATAACCTATTTCTTGGAAGACCTTGGATTCACGTCATGGGTTGTGTCCCTTCAAATTTACACCGCTATGTAAAATTCTAATATGAACAACATTACTATACCATCCTCACTCGACCCGTTGCCATTCAAAACTTGTAACATGTTATACCAATGCAATGATGTAATTGTACCATTCAAGCCATTCCATTCCACTACCCCCACTTCTCCTTCACCCATAAGCCCATCAACCAATACGATACCACCTCTCCCACATCTAACTCTTCTATTCCTACTACTACTACAGCCTCTATATCTAACCCATCTACTTTCCAACCAACCGATACCCATCCTACCCAATCATCTAATGAATTGTCTATCCCCACTACCCACATATCAACTACTAATCCCTTAGAAGGTTTTTTTCAATGCCTCACTCTAGGGGAGTACCACTTATATAATATCAACACATTCCTCACTCTGCAAGAGTATGGAAACCTATGCCAACACCCTCGTTATGACTACCGCATAGGAGAGGTTTTCCCTTATGGTCCTCCCCACCTTCGCACTAACCTACCATATGGGGGATTGAAACTGCCACCTATTCACCCAAACCTCCATCCCAAACAAGAAAATTTTCATCTAACCTCCAATCCCTTACTAACCATCAATTCACCCAAACTTTCCTTCATCATTGTTCATGGAAAGTCTTTAGATTTAGTTTTTATGAATAAGGACACCATACCGTTATTTCTTGTACCACCCGTAAGCATAATGACCATAGTGGCATTTTCTTTGCTACACCACCTTCCAAGAAGGCTGTGTTGACCTCATTGAGGAAGACAAACCTTCTCCATCCCAATCACCAATGTCACCACCTTCACTCACGAGTCCATAGATCCCAAATTTATTCTTGCTAACTTTTTTTCGTAATCATGATTTCCCTAGGACCTTTGATTTATCAACGTGATGGAAGGGATCCCTCTTCCCTTCCCTTCCTATATCCTAACATGATCAATGATGATACACCTTCTATTAATGTCATTCAATGTCAAGGATGGTGAGTCTATCCTCACCTACCTTGGTGCGAAGATTCTTATATTCATTGGTCGTTACCCTCTAAGATGTAAACCATGTTGAATGAATCGACTATCAAAATAAACATTAATACTCAGGATGACCCACACATTCTAAAGATAGGCCAATCTTTAGATGTTACTGAATAAGAAGATTTTACTTCTTTCCTCCAGGACCATAGCAACACTTTTTCTTGGTCCTATGTTGATATGCCTGGTATTGACCCAAACATTGTGGTCCACAATATCGTAACCATTCTTGATGCCAAACCCATAAAACAAAAGCTGCGAAAAATGCATCCTCATATTTCTCTTCTAGTCAAAGAAGAACTTTAGCACCTTCTCTTAGTTTACTTAATCCTACCCATTGACTATCCCCAAAGTGGATTTGTAATATCATTCATGTCACAAAAGTGACAGGGGGACACCGCATTTGCATGGATTTCCATGATCTCAACTTAGCTTTCCTAAAGATGATTTTACTCTACTAGGCATTGACCAATTGGTTAATCTCACTATCGGCCATGAGATTTTATCACTCATGGATAGCTTCTCGAGTTATAATCAAATATTACTCACTTTATAAGATCAACACAAAACTACTTTCATCACTCCTTAAGGGTCCTTCTACTATCGAGTCATGCCTTTTGGCCTTAAAAATGCTGGTGCTACTTATCGCTGAGCCATGACTTATATCTTCCATGACATCATGCATTACATATTGGAATATTACATACATGACCTTCTTACCAAATCCAAACATCAGTCCGAAACCTAGTAGTCCTTAAGATCATCTTTGATTGCCTCATCCAAAGATTGTGTTCACCTTTAACCTAAGAAGTGTGTCTTCACAAAGTGATTTTAGGAAAACTACTTGGTTTCATCATTTCTTTACGTGGCATATAATTTGTTATTGATAAGGTAAAGGCTATTATAGAAATGCCTTCACCTACTAATCTCTATCAACTTTAAACCCGCAAGGTAATTTGCAATCTATTTTTCATTTTATCTCACACTTTTCGACTACTACAAAACATTTCATCACCTCCTCAAAAGGAAATCTCATTCAAATGGGATGATGAATGCCCCAAATCCTTTGACACCTTGAAACAATACCTTCTTCAACCACTAGTGGTTATTCCTCCTAAGGATGACTAACCCTTTTACCTATAAATTTATGTTTCGACCATTCCTTAAGTACCATGCTCTCTCACAAAGAAGAAGAAGCATAGGGAGAAAGCAGCTTTATTAAATAAGTCATACCCTTTTAGACTAGGAAACTAGATACACCCATGCCGAAAAACTTGGATTAGCCTTAGTTTTTTTGCCACCAAGCTTCGTCATTACTTGCTCAACCAAAAACCTTTTTCATCACCAATACCAACCCCTTACATTACATTTACACCAAACCCTACGAACATCAGCGTGTTTCACATTGGCTCATGCTTCTCACAAAACTTGACCTCAAATTCATTCATAAAAATCCATCGAAGGCCAAACCATCGCTGATCATCTCACGACGCACCCATCTCTAGAACTCAACCCTCTAACTTCAATTTTCCAAATGAATCTATAGGTACCCTCTCCTTGGATGATACCACTTACCAAATGACCCTCTTCTTTGACGATTCCAAGTGTTAGCATGGGGACGGTGTTGGTGTTATCCTCATTCCTCTTGATGGTGAACCTATTCCTTTATCTTTCAAACTTGATTTTGATTGCACTAATAACATCACCGAATATGAAGCACTTGTATTAGGCCTTTAAACTGCCATCTCCCTAGATGTTAAATCAATTAATATCTTTGGTGATTCCCAACTAGTTGTAAATAAATTCAATGGGACATACCAGTGTCATAATGAAATACTAAAAATTACAAATGTCATGTCGAAAAAAATTTCACTACCTTCAACCATTATGAACTTCAAACCATCCCATGTTCTACCAATAAATTTTTGGATACCATGTCCCGCCTAGCTTCTCGGATACCCGCTTCTCCTCACGACTCTAAAATATTTGTCACAATAAAAAGGTTACAATCGCCCTCTTATTTACCTTGTGAGGTCCACTATGTCGAGAACAGTTGCACTGACCCATGTGACCTTTAGTATAAGTAGTTTGAATACTACCTTTCCTTTCCATTCTACCTCCCAAACTCACTCATAATGGAAAATGTGCCTTTCTTAAAAGTGTCTCTTCTTATGTCATCATGGGTGGTCTCCTTTATAAGTGCGGATTTGACGGTATTCTCTTACGATGCCTTATAAGTTCTAAAAATCCTTACACTATCAAGGAAGTTCACGACATAATTTTTGAGGCCATCGTAGTGGTTTAGTTGTCACTAAACACATTCTTCTCCTTGGCTATTTCGCCAACCCTAAACCTCGACTATTGTGACTATGTCAAACATTGTGTGAAATTCCATAAACATGTTAATCTTCATCACACACTTATTCATGCCTTATTGGTCGCATGAGACCTTTATCCTTTCTCTCAATGTTGTTTAGATCTTGTCGTGAGAGATCAATCCTCATTATTCACAAATTCATCAATGGACTATAACCACTACCGCATACTACACTAAATGGGTAGAAGTCATTCCGATCATTTCTACAAAATACAAGAAAATATGTGAATTCATCAACCATCACATCATTTTTTACTTTGGTGTCCCTCACTGTCTCATCATTAATAATAGAAAAAAATCAAAAATAAACTCTACGAAAGATGTGCGATGCTTTTGGCATTCAAATCAGTTTCTCATCACCTTATTACCCACAAATAAAAATAGTAAAGCATAATCAACCAATAAAACCTTGAAAAAAATTTCTTATGAAAGTAGTTGATGATACTTTGGGAAGGATTGGCATACCCACATTCCCTTTGCCTTATGGGCCTACTTTGCACTAGTATTCACACTTCAACTACTACCACACCGTTCTCTCTAGTCTATGGTACTAAGGTTTTCTTGCCTCTCGAAGTCAAGATTTTGTCTCTCCACATCTCACTATAATACATGCTCAACGATGATGATTTCCATGAGGACCATTTAGTGCAAGTTTATTTGTTAGAATAACATCATCTCAATACACTTGACCATCTCCAAATTAACCAAAAACATGTCCACAAAAGAACCTTTCACTTCAAAGTGACCTCGTCTTGAAGGAAAATCAACATGTAACCAAAGAAGATAAAAATAAAAGGGGAAAATTTGCTTCTAATTGTCTTGGACCCTATATCATTACTCATGCATATGGATCGGTACTTATCATTTTCTTTACACGAAGGTAAACCTAAAACCGATCCCCTCAATGCCTTACATCTTAGACCATTTTATTGTTGAAATCTATTCCTATATCACCTTATTTCTATTGAATGCTCATCCCTTGAGTGTCATTGACCTTCCATGTTACCCGTCACCTTTCAGCCTTATCTTCAATATGATTATGGTGGTTCTACTCATAGTATGATTCTATGGATACTTTTCATCTTTTTCAAATATAGAATTCCATGTTTTTCGTCACTTGAAAACATATCTTCCGTAGTTAACCTCTTTTACTATGGTTTTGTCTTCTAAAAAAGAACCTAATCTTCCTCTATAGTCTTTTCCATGACTTAAACGTCCGTAAACAAAATAGGATGTAACTCTTTGAGTCAAAATTCCTACAAAAAGAAGACTACCTCAAAAAGGACATCTCTTCTCTCGACCTCACTATTATAAATAGATTGATCCCTTGAAGGAAAGCTATATACATTCATTGTAAAAATACAA
Organism: Taxus wallichiana var. yunnanensis; assembly: GCA_018340775.1. Taxonomy (NCBI): domain Eukaryota; kingdom Viridiplantae; phylum Streptophyta; class Pinopsida; order Cupressales; family Taxaceae; genus Taxus; species Taxus wallichiana. The sequence continues at coordinate 107,469,907 of CM031234.1, forward strand.
TAAAATGTTCATAAGCTTCCTACATTGATCAGCTTCATGAACACCTCAAGGAGATAATATACTCATCCCATATAGACTTCCCGCATCGACTAGTCTATCAAAAAAAAAACAAATGAAGAAAATGATAACTTTTTGTCATGGACTTGCCTATTTTGGATCATGGGTTTCTTGCCAAGTAAACATGTTGTCATACACTAAGTTGTGTTAAACCACCTCTTTTCACCCTATTATTCTATATGCTCAAGGGACTTTCCACATCTGTGAAATTTCATGATCATGTGACTTTCTTCACCCTTAGAATAGTCCATTATGAAATGCCTTTAGGGTCTTACGTTCATAATCCCATCTTGGATATGGTAGACTCATTAAGGTTCTTATCAATTAAGCGGATCTTTTACGACCTCTTACCATTCACCTTCTTTATTACTTATTGATTATCCTATACAGGACCATGCCTAACTCGACATAAGACTCGACCATGCCTAACTAACCTAAGACTTGACCATGCCTCGACCTAGACTCAACCATGTTTATCACCTACGAATCCTCCGTGCCTATCACCTAAGACTCAATCATGCCTAAAACCTACCAACCCATTCCTCTAGTTCATCATATTATTCCCTAGCTTATGGGAGAACTACATCAGCCTGAGGCCCCTTTTCACCGAGGCTATGTAGGTAGCACTCCTACGGCATGGGGCCCTTAGAGGTTAGCTCAACCACTCTTTACCCTAACCCATTTCCTCCCACATGTTTTTCTATTAACATTTTACCGTAATTAATTTCTATTTTTATAACACTTGGAAAATTACCACACATACATATCTACCATGTTATCACATTATAAAAACATTCAATTGATCTTTTCACATTTCCATAATATCAAAGATTTTGGAAATTTAGACAATAACATACATATAACTCATCATTTATTTCCCATGTTACCAATAACTTGGAAATTAACTCAAAATTAAACCAACTTGACTCCATCATGCCTAAAAAACCTGACTCAATCATGCCTAACCGACTGACTCCATCATGCCTAACTGACCTGACTCTATCATGCCTAAACTAACCTAACTAAACCATGCCTATACCTGACTCCATCATACCAAAACCGACCTAATTCCATCATGCCTAAACAAACATGACTCCACCATGCCTAACTCACCTAACTCAATCATGCCTATGTGACCTCAATTTCCCAACTGACCTAACTCAATCATGCCTAAAATGACCTGAATCCACCATGCCTAATCCACCTAGTTTCCACCCATATACATATAACAATGGAAATTTTATAACACAAGTGCATCATCCATAACCATCAATCTCACCATGTATAAATAAAAGTTTGTGTACCCATCAAATATACACTAATATAAAATAATATAAGTCTCTCAAAACTCTCATATACAACCTCGCTATCATCAGCACGTAGATGGGTATATATCAAAAATAATAATCAAAATGAAGATGTATAAAGACATCAATCATTGGCCCATATGATGTCCCAGCTGGTCTCATCTATCTCCTCCTCCTCTCCTCCGTCCCGGTGCCTTGTCATCATATCTTCACCCTCTATAGGTCTAGGTATCTTCTCTACGGCTTGTAGTAGGCTCAAGCCTCTATGAGTTGGTAGCCTCTCCTCGACTCCCCGCCTATGGGCTCACCGACCCCATGTAATCTCTACACTGTGTGTGAGATCTAGTCCTCTCACTCAATGCCTAATGTACCTTGTACTTGGCATAGAAATGGACATCTATCTTGATAATAGTCAAATGATCCTAGTAGTACCTGGCCTCATTCAGAGCATCCCTAAATCTAGCCATCGACACTATCTATGGAAATGTCATAGGTCACATGGAAACCTTTGAACCCTACCCTGCTACTGGTGGGCTTGGCCTCTATACCTATAAACCTAGCTCTCCTCTTTATACCATAGGACCCTATCCTTTTGATGCTTGTACCATGGGACCCTACCCCAGAGTCTCGAGGTGTTGCTTATGCTATGACCTAGTCTGTATGGTCATAATCTATGCTTGTGTAGTGAAAAAATAGCCTTGCAAACCTACTACCTATGCCTGCAAGGTGGCCACTGTCCCCTGTCTCCATCTCCACCACCGTGTGTGCCTCGTCCCTCGGGTAATCTAGGCATGTAAATCCATAACTCGTGCCTATAATGTGGCCACTTGTGCTTAGACCCTATCAACTACCCTTGTAATACTATGATCTAGGCCTGTAAAGTGGCAACCTTCCCCTATAAAGTATCCCTTTGAACTGTAAGGGTAGCCAAGTATAGCTTCCCTGGCCTAGGTGGTGCTTCTCATAGATGGACTACCCACCACTACCTATATCTATCTGTAGCTATGGAATCATCAATCCATTGCTCCAATGCCTACTCCTCCCACTTGGTCAGCATGGTTAGTTGTGGTAGAGGCATAGGACTCTCCACGTCATCTCTCATGTACTGAGAAAATAGTGGTGGCACATCTTGGGAAGCCCAAACTACTGCTGGCCTCGTCCATATTTATTATCTCGTGCTCACTAGCACGATGCCCATCTATCCACCTTAGTAGTTGTAACTCGTCTATATCCACTTCCATCTTCCTGTATGAAGGGAATCCAACATATGGCCTCTAAATGATGTCCACTCCAGATAATCCCTCCAACACCCACCTATAATATGCCACATCATGAGTAGCCCTAGAAGCCCTGCACTCTCCAACAACAAGCACCCAATGCCTATATCTAACTCAAACCAATCCCGCATCAAATGCATCCAACCATGGCATACCAACTGGATGCACACATACGATGTGCTCATATGCCCAACAATGGAGAAGAAAGGTGCAACACAAACTGAACCTCTGCAACCTCTCATAGGCCCACAACTCCCTATACAACTACACCAAGTATGTTAGTGCCCAAGAAAAATGGGTCCTATCCTACATCATGTCATAAAGAACCCCAATCGGTGTCCATAGGAATCTCCCACCCTTTACATCCGGTAGTATAGAATAACACACCACCTCCAAAACTAGGACCACTAACCTCATCTCCTCAGGATGGGTCGGTACATATCTCCATATCTTAGGCTCGCACTATGGAACCTCATCTCTTCCATCCCCTCTCCAAACACTGTCAACATCATCTCCTCTGATGCCTCTAAAGAAATAAAATAAACCTGCATCCCCACTATCGGTAACCACAAGATCCTGTACACATCCTCTAGGGTGACTATGATCTCACCTATTGGTAGATGAAATGTGTTGGTCATTAAATCCCATCTGTCGATGAGTGCGACCATCAAGCTTGACTCCCGAACTATGTGCCTGTATCATCTAACCCCAATAAGTATAACATCTATAACATGATTCCAATCCTCTTTCGGCATGCTCCTTGTACCAAAGAATAACAAAGGTGGTACTTTGTTTCTCATTGATAACTTGTCCCTAGCTCACCCAACAAACCAAACCATTATTAAATCTTGACCATACCTAACATATCACTTACCTGACTAACCTATTCCTGAAATTCTTATTATTTATTTCCTCACAACCCTAATGACCTACCCCTTTCCCCCATCCCACTTTCACACCCCTCAACTTGTATCATATATACCTTTTACCCTACCTATTCTCAACACACTTACATTTGTACCTTACTTCATCGCTTTCTATTTAACTCCCACCATAACCTTGTCTCGATCCATTTTTCCTCAAATGCCAACCAACATCGGTCATCGGTGACTAGCATCGGTCCATCATGACCGACATCAGTCACCTATTAGTTGAATGATGCTAGCCAATTCCGACCAACATCATCTAAACCTTGACCAACGTCGGTCTCATCGCCGAGCGTCCAAACCCAAACCCCCCCCTCATTTCTCAAAATTTGATAAAACTCACCTAAATACCTACCATATCCTATCCAAACCTCAACTACCTCTCTCCCTATCCCTATTTAACCCACATTCGACTTCCCACCCTTCCCATTTCATCAATTTTACTTCTAAATTAAAATTTAATTCCTACCCAAAACCATTTCTACCTAAACCAATTTCTACAAACTATTTCAACTAATACGTATAGAATTAGATCAAATCTTACCTCATCTTGGTTCTATCGACATGGTGATATTCTGGTCACCGCACCGGTGGCCCACCCAAATCCTCTCCCACCTTTCCATGCTGAAATCCACTCCTCACCTCTAACCAATGAAATTGACCACACCGCTCTTGTGGACCCGTCTCCTATCTCCTCTCACCAACCCGTAATCTCTACCTAAGCTTGGTACAATTCCTTATCCTTATCTCTAGAAAAAGTGCTAAAAGGTCAAAGGGCATTGTCCTTTTCTCAAAATTCACAACACAACAATGATTCCATGAAATATGTAATTTTTATTTTATAAACCCAACTTAACTCGATTGACATTATTCATATTTGTGCTCTAGTCAACTGATGTCAATCACAATATAATCGGCATCTATCAACCCTTATCATTATTTTCCCTTGCTAAGTTTCCTTTTACCTACAACCATCAGAACGCTTACACCTTTTATCATTTTGGACACATATTGAACCATACGTACAAGCCCAAACTACCCCTACATTTCCTTAGTTATGTCTTAGGATTTGTTATTTTTCCTATACCTTGGCCTTACCCATGCCACGACCTATTTTCTTGAACTTGACCTACTTGGTGTGACTATTAACCTTATGTACTTGTTATACCTTGTGATGTTGTTACCTACATTGTTTTAGCCTAATAACCACACCTTTCTTATTATTGTCTCATTTATCCCAACCCAAACCTTTGGTGTACCGGAACATACCTAAATGTTCCTGCACCTAACCTACATTGTGTTTCTAGACCATATCCTATACCTTGGATACTTGAATCACTTCACCCTTGTTTTGATAAACTTATCAACCTTGGACGATGTAGATTCTACAAGCTCTTCAACCTGGAACTATGTTGCAATCTATACATGTGTGTTTGTTTGATTGTCATTACCCATTACCCAATTTGGACCCTAAAATATTACCTATTACCCGAGTTGACCACTACCCTTCCCCACCTACCTTCACCTCTACAAACTACACATTTATCAACCCACTCATTGATTCTATATTACACCTCATCAACTCCTAGTTTGAGGGGGATAACCTTCATCCACAAATGGGGCAATCACTTTGTGTGTTTGTTGGCATTTCTTACCATTACAAGCTACATGAAAAAAAGGGGAAAACTATAGACATAAAATTTAGGTCACACTCCCCTTTACCCCATATGTATATTAATTTAATTACCCTCAATTAAATTAATGCCCATTCTCACCATATCCATTATTTAATTACATTAATTAAAGCTATTTTCCACCTCGCCTAGAAACCTCACCCCACCATCTCACCTAGAAATCTCATCAAAAACCTATTCTAAGAAGGTTTCCTTTTACTATGACTTAATATTCACTCACCATAACTAACTAAGACTTGGTCCTACCTACCTTAATTAACTAAGACTTAGCTCAACCCTAAAATCACATGCATATTATTCCTCTAACCACATTCCCACTTATCTAAGAGAAACATTCCATTTTGATCCATGAGAATAGATAGAGTTGGCCAAAAAGATTGCCAAGATCTATCATTTTTAGTAAACCTAGGATTTCCCACCTTAACCGATGCCACCAACCCTAAACCAACCCCACCACCCTAAAACCGTCATTGGTTACCATATATTCATTTTGGTAACCTTGTTTGAGAGGTTGGAAGAATTATTCAATTCTTGGAGAAGAGATATTTGCATGCAAGCACACACCAAAACACTCCTGCACATCTAGACATCCTGAACCAGTAACCAAGCATTGATCTGAAAGGAAAGCATTCATAGTAACATTCCACGAAGCACCATCATAGCACAAATTGGCCATTTCACGCATCAACCGTCACCATCCTCCATCCATTCATTATTATTTCTAAAGTAAGTACACTATGATATGAAGCATTCTACAGTTATTTAGAATTAGTATTTTTATCTCTTTTGAATTATTTTTGGTTTCTTGTACACCCCACCATCCCCATATTCCTTCAATCCATTTATCCAACCACCCACAATCCCTTTTAGCTCCTCAATATTTGACACTAGAAACTCCTGAGCATTCCATCACCCTTGCTAACCTAAACATTCCCCTCCCATTCTTTGGGTAGTCACAGAGACTCTCAAAAACTTATTTTATTGAGTTTCTACCATCCTGCCTTAACCATCATCAATTCCCTCTTAATCTTCATCGGTCATACCTCACTAACGTTGGTCTCTGTGACTGGTAATTATGCCTATGAATTTGACCTAATACCTTTCACCAACTCACCCAGATTTGACCCTGACCTATTCCAACACCTCGACCACCTACCCAACTTCCAGATCTGATCATAACCTAGCCTATTAGATTATATTTTCTTATTGTACTTGAATGAGATACCTAAATCATATCAACTATAGTAGGATTTTATTTATTTACGCTATCTCTTGCATTAAGTTGTATTAAATAGTGGGTTGACAACCATCAAGGAAGTATCATACTTCTTGGATCTAGCACACACTAGGCAGCCCATTAACATATATTGTTTAACTCTCTTTTGTGGTCTTGTTTTGTATTTCAGGTAGTTCCTCCTAGCCAAAAGGAAGCTCCCACAGTTATCATTTGATCAAGAAGTTAGAACACACGTAAAACCTCCAACTGAACATCACAAGAGGTATTCCTCTGTGTCCCATCACCTTATCTATTTCATCAAATTTATAAAGAAAATGGTGAAAAGTTAGTGCTTGGTACACTTAGGGGTTGTAACATCAATATTGGGTTGGTGCCTCAATAAAATAGTGGTTGGTGCTATTTGTAGGCTTGGTACCCTACAAAACTAGGGGTTGGTGCTCCTTGTGAAGTTGGTGCTACACTAAATTCATTTTTACCGTGTAATATATCAAAAATTTCAATTGGTTTTCTTCCCCTTCAATGTTTCCTTCTATATATCTTGTGTTCATGTGTACTCTCTTTATTTATGTTTCAATGGGTGGTTGTTATACACCTAGTAATGTCATAATTTATTATGTATGTTGAATGAATTCTTTAAATGATATATACAAGCTAAGGAAAATGAAGTAAAAGTTTTGGATGACTGACTCACCCCCCTCTCAATCATTGTGCTTCTAATAATTGGTATTAGACTATGTTCCTTATGAATCAAGTCTAATAGCTTGGAGGAGATCCTTGAAGCATAAAAATTGGTAAATCATCTGATGTTGAAACAAAATTGATGTCTCTAAGAAATAAGAATGAAGTTTCAGAGTCCTTGGCCAAGGGATATGATTATTAGATAAGTTGTATGAATGATAAGCATGATCAATCCATTACATATTTGGAATATCAAGTCAAATTAGTGATAGAAACTCTCAAAGGAAAAGAATAAGAATGTTGCAAGATCAATCTTGAAGCATAATCCCTAGGATATGGAGAATATTATTGCATCAGGTATGAAGATGAGTTAAAGTCCTTAAAATCAGAGTTGAGAAGACATCTAGAAGATTGAATAAATATGAGATATTAAAGAAGAGTTGTATAGATAACCAAGTAGTTCCAAGTGCTTATGAACACATGCAGAATCCAAGAAGATAGATTCAAATAATTCTAACCCTATTAGGAAGCCAAATTCAATGAGGTATGGTTACTCTTTCAATGGTTATTGTTATGCTTGTCATGAATTTGGTCATAAAGCTAGATATTACAAGAAAAGGCCCTCAAGAAATGCGTACTTATGTAATTATGAAGGATCCTTCAAAGGTAAGTGTTTTTCATGTTGTGAATATGGTCATAAGGCTATGGATTGTAGTTGGAACCTAAGCTCATATCAATCAAGAGGAAATAATAGTGTCTTATCTTATAACTGTCATAAACTAGGTCATATAGCAAGATTTTTTCATTATGAGTCTTCCAAACAAAGCAAGAAGTTTGATGCATCTAGATAGGGTAAGAGTGTTCAATATAAAATCCATTTTTCAAAAATATTCTAAAGAGGAACCAAGTTCAGTCAAGGAAATCATGAATTGTGATCCTATAAAGATAGTCAAATAATACTCAATGATAAGTTGGGAAAATGAAGTAAAGGAGGAACCTAAAACTATCAATACCATCTTTAAATCAGGTCATGTAGATATGGAAAAGGAAAAATCAAGAAGTCTAAACCTAATGAGTCATCAAGTCAAAAAGGGACTTTTTCCATGCTTGTGAACAAGCCAAATGTTTAATAGAACATATAAGTTTGACTACTATCTAATAAAAATAAGAAAAAAAGGAGGATGTTGTCATCAAGTTTGAAAAACAAACTAAGAAGTCAAGAAGGAAGAAGGACGTGGAGATTTGGAACTCTACCGAGGAGTTCATATTATTTTAGTACCCTATATATAAAAGTAATGTCTTAACTAGGATTATTGAATACATTCATCATATTGATAAGAAATGGGGTGTGTTTTCATCTTATACAACTATATGAGGCATGGTTGTGTTGCTCTATATCATTCATAAAGAGGTCTGTGTGTCATAAAGTCATGGTTGGCTGGTAAAATAGAAAAATTCTTTGGATTCTATGTTCTTTTAGTTTGAACATATCTTGCAGATGTTATAAAAGTCCTTGAATACATCAAAAGGTGTGAGTAGCGTCATTGGTTTTATTTAGAAGTCAAGACCTCTTGACTATATCCTTGAGGTGACAGTTTGATGTCACCTTGTTGAAGAAGAGTTCTTGAATACTTATTTATTCATATTTTGGTAATGAAGACTAATAAGTGACAATGTATATTTTTCTTTGAATGTAGTGATGATCTATTTGGTGACCTTGAAGTTTTTTTAATCTTTGGTTGGCTCAAGAAGATAGTTGAGAAGAACTACATGTGCTTCACATCCAACATGTATATAAAGATATGAAGATAATCTGTGTCATCTCATGTATGAAGCCTTAAAGTGTATAAGACAGAGCTCTAGGTGTATATTGTTGACAAATGTTTTTTCACCTAATGGAATCAAGATGTTATTGTTATCCAGCAAAAGTGTACCCTTGTGTGGATTGGTATATTTTATCCTTCTTTCTCCTCACTTATGCAAATATACATTGGAAATACCTCACATAATGTGGGTATCCTAAAAGTTGAGGTGAATCTCAAAATTTGAAGGGTTAGTTCCCTTTAGTGTATCCCTAACTAGATTTTACTAGGGGTAAGGGTTAGAATGAAAACTTGAAAAAGGGGGTGATACACCATAGATTTTGGAGACTACTGAAAATAAGAGTGTGTACAAACTAACAAAAGCATTAAATTTGCATGAACCAAAGGTATTCGATTGAGATTTTGAGGCAAATTAACATAACATTGTGAAGGGATGACTCACAATACATTGTTTATTACAATAAGGGAAGATAACATAAGTAATTAACTTAACAAATTCCAAGATAAATCACAAGAATTAACTATCTAAGTGCACAATATTGTAAAAAAATTTAGGAAAGGCATAACACTTTATTAAAAATATGGAACTTGCTGAAAATTTTCCACATCAATTCTCAGAGATCAGCTAAATCTCCCTAATGCTTTGAAGCGCACTAGTGTATATATATAAATGTGAGAAGAGATGAGAAGAAAAAGTTGAGTTGAAGTGCCTAAACACTTTTGGTCACAACCTCAGTTTAGGCCACTTGTATGACTAATTTTTAGTTACAACAAAATTTAACTAGTTTAAACACTTACATGACTCATGATCTAACTCAAGTTCACTTCTCTTATGTGCATATAATGTAATAGATGATTTATCAAACTAGTGTTGATCCTATTCTTGCATCTCACCACACATTTATTTTATCGTTGTGTTGTCTATGTTATCTATTTTTACCCCTCGTAAAATAGACAACTTGGGAGGATAGGTTTAAGCACCGGAGAGGGATTCATGGAGCAAACCGGGATGATAAAGGTAATTTTTCAAGTTTTGTGAGCATTGCAAGTGATTCGGGAATTTTTGAAGGTTTTAGGGCCAATCCATCGAAGGATGCTTTCGGGCCTAAATAAGCATGCATCAGTGAAAGAGGACCCAAGATTCAAAGAAATATTATTGGATCCTTGGGTGAAATTATAAGTCTAATAAATTATCTATGTAATTCTTTTTCCATGCCCTTCATGATGGAAAAGATGAGACATCTTGAAACATCATACAATTTTGAAGGAATTTGATTCTTCCGCGAAGAACTAGTCATTCCGAGAAATAAGGGGCCATTTTGAGGTGATAAAGTCAAAATTGGATATTTAGACTACCACCATTAGATTCATTGGGTTGTTTTCATGTGAAATGTGTTTCACCTAATTCTTAGACGTTTCTAGGAAGTTGACAAAATAGATAGGGTAATGGGCGTAGCAGAATACCTTTTGAAGATGGTTGAAGGTTGCATGCGCGTATGACTTTTGAATCCATGGATGATCATGAGAACTTCCTTTTTTCTTAGAGAAACTAACTGAAATGGAACACAAGACCACCAAATAAAAGTTAAACAATATGTGTAGTGAACCTGTCTAGTATGTGCTAGATCTGGGAAGCGTGATACTTCCTAGATGGTTATCAATCCACTGTTTAAAATAAATAAATGATGGTAATAAAGTAAATCCTATCGTAGTTAAAATGATTTAGGTATCTCATTTAAAACACAATAAGAAAGATCTAATCTAACAGGCTAGGTTAAAATAATATCCAAAGGTCAAGTAACTAGTTCTGGGTCTCTGTAGGTCTGACAGAGGTCTTAAGCAGGTCACATGTGAGTAAGGGTGATGTGGGAATAGGTAGGTAGGTTACTGTTATGGGATGTATTAGTAGATACAGAGACCGATTCTAGTTAAGGGTGATCAACGCTGGTTTGGGAGAACTGGTGCCGATTACTGTGGGGTACTGAGAATGTCACAGAACGAGCTTTAGATCTCCCTTATGATTGCAAAAAGGACTAGGCTGGTCAAAATGAGGTATTAAGTTGTTTAGATGGGATTTGGCAAGGTTTTAATAGGGATATAGAGGGGTGAGTATTAAAGGAGGTTAGTGGGTGACTAGGAGAATAAAGGATGAAAATATAATGATGAAACAAGTGAACCAGAGGAGTAAAATGTTCTACTTACTTGGAATCTGTTCTAGATGTCTATGAGTGAGGAATGAAGGTGTTGATAAGAGGTTGAATGTTGCAGAGGATCACCAAACATTGGGGAGCTCTTGCATGGGCTGCATGTGCTCTCCTTATTTCCCGATTGTATCAAATTTTTGCTAGGGTGAGTGTTGGATGGTTGTTGGGTGAATGTTGGATGTCTGTGTAAGAGAAAATACTTGATCTCCTTCTTTGCATGTGTGTTATCCCTAAAAATTGTTCTCAAAAGATGTGATATCTCTCAGAATCTTCCACCCTCAAAATAAGGTTATTTTGGGAATTAAACGGTAATCGGCAAAGGGTTCCAGATTAACCGGCGGCGCTAAGGGTAAACAACATCGGTTAGGGTGGGATTTCCTAGGTTTACTAATCTGGGTAGATCCCCTTGATTTTATGGGATCTCGTTTCTTTTTTTTTCTCATGGATTAGACTAGAAGATTCCTTCTAACATGTGGGAATGTGGTTATAGGGAATGTAGGCATTCATATTTAGGGTTTGGGTAAGTTTTAGTTAGTTATGACAACTTACTAAGAATAGTTCTTAGGGTGAGGTGGCTTGATGAGGTGTCTAGGTGAGGTGGATATGTGGGCATTATCCCAATTAGGATATTTAAATGATATATATGGTGAGGATAATGAATTAATTTAATTTAAATAATTAAATTAATACTATAGTGGGGTGAAGGGGGCATGGCTAGATGGATGTGTTCAAGGTATTTTTTATCAAGGGACCAAGGGGAGTGTGACCCAATTTTGGTGTCTACATTTTTCCCCTTTTGTTACGTGGCTTGTATTGATAAGAGACGCTGAAAAAAATAAGATATGGTTGCCCCATGTGTGTGTGAAGGTGATCCCCCTCCAAACAGAACTCGACGAGGAAAAATTCAAAATCGGTGAGTGGTTTGATAAAAGGTAAATGTGATGAAAATGAAGTTGGGTAACATGGGAAAAAGAAGCAAGGTCTACTTGGGTAATCTAGGTAATGGGTCAGGGTCAAAGGTAGCAATAGTCAAATGCATGCACACATATAAACTATAGCACAATACTAGGTTAAAGAGTAGGAAAACTCTACATTGTCTAAGGTCAATAGGTTTATCCAAACAAGGTTGAGGTGATTCTGGTATCCAAGGTATAGGATATGGTCAGGAAACACGACATAGGTTAGGTGCAAGAACATTTAGGTGTGTTCTAATACACCAAAGGTAGGGTCAGGATAAATGGTCATGGTAAGAGGCAAGGTAAGGTCATCATGTCAATCAACATAGGTAATAGTGCCACAAGGTATAGCAAACACATGAGGTCAAAGGTCACTAGCGATGGTCCAGGTCCAAGAATCTAGGTCATGACATGGGTAGAACCGCGGTATGGGTAAAATAACGAGTCCCTAATTAAGGACATGGGTAGGTAATAAATGATGAGAACAAGAGGGTGAGAGGAATGGTAAGAGTAAAGGTTAAGTGTGGAAAAAAGAGTGATGGGAAGGGTAATAAGATAAAACTTAGGGCAATGTGCAAGAGAGGGTGACCGATGCTAGTCAAGGGTAACCGATGCCGGCATAGGTAACCGACCATGGTAAGGTAGGGCACATGACCGATGCTGGTGAAGGTAAAAATGGTGTCGGTTAGGTTAGGTTTATTATAAAAAAAAAAATCCATGTTTTTTGTTATTCATTTGTCTTCTTGTGAATTGGGAAAACTACACAAGAGAGAGAGAAAAAGGGAAAAGTGTTTGGAAAGAACAAAGAGTTGAGTTGGCGAGCCAAATGGTGGGTGATTTGTAGTGGAGAGGTAGGTCCATAGGATTGGATTGTGTGATTTGGTTGGAAGGAGGCGTGGGTAGTGATTTGGTGATGGTAGAGGCCGGAGAGGGATCGGGTGGGCCACCAATGCAGTGGCTAGATGTGTCACCACAATGATGACAACATGATGAGGTATGCATCCAAATATTGTTGTGTTTTGTTAGATAGATTAGGTGATAAGTCGGGATTTGACTAATTGGGTTTTTGGTTTTATTTTTGGGTGGGGGAAAATGAAATTTGGAATATTGGTGGGTAAATTGGGTAGAATAGGAGTGGGGAGAGAGATAAGTGGGATAAGAGGGGAGGGGATGAGGTGTAGGGGGTTATAGGTGATTTTAGGTGGGTAGAAGTGTTAAGAGAGGTAATTTTTTTGAGAAGGGATGGTTTGGGGGTCACGGATTTTCACCGCAATGTGGACCGGCATTGGTTAGGTGTGTGTAGACGTCGGTAAGGTCAATTTGGGATTGGCCACAAAACAGTGACTGATGTCGATTGAGGGGTGACTGGGTTTGGTTAGAGATAACTAGCACTTTGGTTCTGCTTTTGGAAAACCAGGGGCCAAAAAGGTGCCACAGTGGGTGGGTGAGATAGGTATGATAAATGTAGATTAATTTTTTATTTGTATTAGATGTAGGGGAGAGATCAGCTACAGATGAGAGATAGGGTGCCACCCCTACTCTTGAGAGTGTGAGGTGTGGCGACTGCTGAGGAGTGGCAGCACGTGGAGGAGGTAGGCCTAAGTGGGGTCTGATGCTATCGGCATGCGTTTTGCTAGCCAAGTCTGATGGTCACTCTCATTGATAGATGGGATTCAGCGACCAACACATTCCACCTACCGACAGGTGAGATGAAAATCACCTTAGAGGATGTGTTCAGGATCCTGCAGCTACCAATACTTGGTATGCAGTGTACTCTAAGCTATGGAGGGGTGTACATAACCCGTCCAAAGGAGACAAGGCTCGTTGTTCTATTGATGGAGGTAGTGTGTTGTTTCACACTGCCGGATGCAGAGGGAGGTAGATTTCCTAGTCATTGATGGGGGTACTTCATGACATGATGATAGATCAAACCTGATTTTCCTCGGGTGCACTTTTGATTCCCGGTGTAAATTGTAGAGAGAGTTGTGGGCATATGGGCATCTGCGTAGGTTCAGCCTATGTTGTACCTTTTACTACATTGTTGGGCCTATGAGCACATTGTGTGTGTGCAGCCAGTTGGGATGCCCCAAGTAGATGCATTTCCATCAAGATTGGTGTGGGTGGGGTATAGGCGATGGGTACCGTGATTGGAGAGTGGCAATCGAGATAGGACCACACATGATGTCACTTATTACAGTGTTTTATTAGAGGGGTTTTCCAGAGTGGACATCATATGGAGGCCATATGTGGCTTATCCCTCATTCAAAGGATACATGAGGAGCTAGATGGGATACAAGCTTAGTGAGATGGATAGTGGGGTGACATGCTGGGGAGCACGAGATGATCCCAAAGTGGACAAGGTGAGACGTCGCTTTAGAATTCCCTAGAACATACCTCCACCCTTCCCGTAGTATAGGAGAGATGACGTGGAGAGGCCATTACCTCTACAATAGCCGACACAATGCCCAGGGGTAGGAGGAGTAGGTGGTTGACTAACAAATTTATGATGTTAGGGTTACGAGATAATACGAGATAGTGGTGGGTGGCTCATTTATGTGCCATACCACCAAGGCTAGGGTAGCTGGATCTAGCCACCATCATAGTGTAGAGGGATGCCCTACAATGGCGATAGGTGGTGACCCTGATTACCCATTTGGGTATGGTGTAGGCACAACTTTCTAGTTTAGAGGTGGAGGTAGCCGAGTTACATGTACAGTGGTTATCTTCAGCCCAAATGGGCCAGGGTGGGGATGGAGATGGAGATGAAGATGATGGTCAGATGGCTTCCCTACAGCACTAGTGACAAGGTTGTAGGGTCAGTTGGCCATATCATAGGAAAAAATTGGGGCTTATAGGCCCAGATACAGGCATAAGGGTAGGGGCCAATGGCACCACCATAGGCACCGGGATAGGGTCCCGCCTCATAGGCGGGGCGGGACAAGGTTCCACAAGACAGTATAGGGGACCAAGGCCTATGGGGCCACCATAGACCATTCCCATATCTAGGTTACAAGATGCCCTAGGTGAGGCCAGATACTACCAGATTAGCTGATGGTGGCCAAGATAGATTTCCTATCCTATGGAGAGTATAGGCTATAACAGGCCTCAAGTGAGAGGAATAGATCTTAGACTCATAGTGTAGAGAGAATAGGGGGCCATTAAGCTCCTAGACAAGATTAAGGAGAGGCCACCAGCTCATGGAGACTAGCTCCAGGTGATGTGCCAGTAGGGGGTGGTGAGATGATACCAGGCCGGTGGACAGGAGCCGAGGAGGAGACTGGAGAGACCGACATGGAGGATGTCTGACAAGGTGAGGCCTGATGCCCAACCCTATATTTTTGATGTATTGTAGTCATTTTTTTGATATATACCAGCCTATGTGCTGAAGATAGTGAGGATGTACAATATGTTTTGTATATTTGTGAGCATATATCGGCCTGTGTGCCGAAGAGATTTTGTATTGTTTTATTATTTTATTGTATATGAGACCGGCCTATGTGCCGATGACATTTTGTATTGAGTATTGAATATTTTGAGAGATGGACATGATTGGATATCCATATATATTGTATTGAGACACACATATTTGTTTATATGATGAGATGGATGAGATTCTTGATTTTTGGTGTTTTATGAGAATTTTAATTTTTTGTTGTGATATGGATGAAAACTAGGTGAGTGAGGCATGATGGAGTCATGTTGGTTTAGGCATGGATCGAGTCAAGTTTTTGGTCTAGGCATTGATCAAGTTAGGTTTGGGGTCTAGGGATGGATCGAGTCATGTTTATTTAGGCATGGATTGAGTTAGGTTTAGTTAGGCATGGATTGAGTTAGGTTACAGGCATGGATCAATTCAAGTCATAGGCATGGATCGAGGTTAAATTGATTGAATTTGTGATTCATTAATTTGTGTAATGAATGGTGATATGGGTCATGTTTATAATATATGCATGATGATGGTAGAGAAATGGTAGTTGTAATAAATGTACGGTGTGATGATGATAAAAATGTTAAGCAATTCATTGTTTTCTTGGTTTGATTTCCAATATATTTTTTTGACATAAAAAGGAAACTAAGTGAGGTAGAATGTAATTTAGGAAGATGAAATTTGAATTGGTTAGGGTAGAGAGTGGCCGAGATATCCTCCAAGGGCCCCATGCCCTCCGAGTGCTGCCTACATAGTCTCGGAAAAAAGGGACCTAGGGCCGATGTAGTTCTCCCATAAGCTAGGGAAGAATATGAGGAGGTATGAAAATGATTTGGTAGGTTTTAGGCATGATTTAGGTTTAGGTCTATTAGGTGTGGTTGGGTTATAGGAAAATTAGTATAGGTGATGTCGATGGAGGTAGAAGAATAATATTACCCCAAAGGTAAGCAGCAAGGACTAACTCCTATATAAGGTAATCAAAACGTAATAAAGAGGGTTAAAAGATAAGAGGGGGCAAGAAAGCCACCCGACAAAGTTAGGATCATACCGAGTAGGTCATACCTTGGAGGAGACGATGAACATGAGTCCCTAAAGGTATTGCAATGATTAATTGTTTGAAGGGTGAAAATTAGTCACATTATCAATAAATGTCATGGTTCCCAAGAGGTCCCTTGAGGTGGTAGGAAATGGGAGTGCAAATGGTGATAGGGGCGAAAGGTGGGTAATTTTTATATGATATGTGGTAGCATGCTCTTTGGGAAAGAGATCTAAGGTCACAATGGGCAAGTCCATGACTAAAAGTCTTTTGTTTTGACTTGCATTTAAGATAGACTAATCAATACGAGAAGTCTATATGGGATGAGGAAATTAAATCCTTGAGTTCTTTGTGAAGTCGATCGATGCAAGAAGCTTCACCCTCTCTCACACTTTTTTTTGAAATGCTTTACATAACCTGTCCTTTGAGGAGTTGTTGATGGTGAATCACAACACCCCTAGATTTCTGCAACTCGATGGGTTGAGACTCTCAGTGCGATTGCATAACATGGAGCTTTTCCCAAGTGTGGGACCTTGCGAAATCAAAAAAGCTCTCTGGATGAAGGCTGGTTCCTATTCCTCTATTCAGATGCACACGTAAAAATGCAGAGGTTTTACTCAAAACCTAAACTAACTTTCCAAGGAGACAGGGTAAGAAGATGCATAAAATAAAACCTAAACTACAAAGGTGATGCACCGAGGAATGAAGAACACCTGTCTTGCCAATAAACACAAACCATGAAAACGCAATGCAAGATCATGCACAGATAACCAGATTCACAGTGAAAGATCAGGAGGATGCAAATGAACATAGAGAGGGTTGAGAATCATCCACATACATGCATTATTTGCTCCAAGATTGATACAATACACTACAAAATGCCAAGAGGCAAAGTTGCATTATAGTTTTAGATGGGAGGTTTGAACTCCAAAATTCTCTCTGTAAAGAGAAGAAGGAGGGGCAAAACAAGAATGTATAACCTTTAGAAAGAAGCCCCTCCTTACAATTTATAGGAAGAATGAGAGAGGGAAGAGAGAGGAAATCCAAATCTACCCCAACCACCTCTAGGTTGCATTTAATTCATCTTATTATGGCGGTAGGTGAGGGCCTTAACAAACCCAAAAAGTGGCGAACTGTATTTTACATTTTAAAGAATTTTTTTCTGACCTAATTAAAGATATCTAGTTGTAGTTGGATAGAGGACCTCGTAATCTTTCTGAAAAGTCCAACCTTTCGTGAATCTGAGCTCCCTATGAAAAGTTATGGCCATTTGAATATCTGGGTAAGGGTCTCGCTTCCCGCCAAAGACTCAAAATGTTGTGCCTCCTGAAGGTGTGCCTTGGCGCATCCATCCCTATGTCGACATACTCTTACATGTGCCATAGGTGCATCCATATTTTTGTCGACATCCTTTTATGTGTGCCATAGGTGTGAATTTTTTCATGTCAACATCCCTTGTTGTGCGCATCAAACGTGCGCCAAGGGCGCGACTTTTGGCATGTCGACATCTTCTTACCTACGCCATGGGTGCATCCTTTTTCATGTCGACACCTCTTGCTATGTGCTCAAACCCGTGCCAAGGGCACAAATTTTGGTGTGTCGAAAACTTCTTACCCGTGTTATGGGCGCATCCTTTTTTCGTGTCGACACCTCTTGTTGTGCGCCTCTAACCTGCACCAAGGGTGTGACTTTTGGCGTGTTGACATCTTCTTACCTGCACCATGGGTGCATCCCTTTTCATGTCGACACCTCTTGCTGTACACCTCAAACCTGCGCTAAGGGCATGAATTTTGGCGTGTAGACATCTTCTTACATGCGCCTTGAGCACATCCTTTTTCATGTCAACACCTCTTGCTATGTGCCTCAAACCTACACCAAGGGTGCAAATTTTGGTGTGTCGACATCTTCTTACCCGTGCCATGGGCGCATCCTTTTCGTGTCGACACCTCTTGCTTTGTGCCTCAAACTGCGCCAAGGGTGCGAATTTTGGCGTGTCGACATCTTTCTTACTGCGCCATGGGCGCATCCTTTTCGTGTCGACACCTCTTGCTATATGCCTCAAACCTACGCCAAGGGCGTGACTTTTGTGTGTCGACATCTTTTTATTACTTGCGCCATGGGCGCATCCTTTTCGTGTCGACACCTCTTGCTATGCGCCTCAAACTTGCGCCAAGGGTGCAACTTTTGGCGTGTCAACATCTTCTTATCTACACCAGGGCGTGACTTTTAGCGTGTTGTAGTTGGATAGAGGACCTCGTAAGCTTTCTCGAAAAGTCCAACCTTCTCGTGAATGCGAGCTCCTTGTGAAAAGTTATGGCCATCTGAATATTTGGGTCAGGGTCTACTTCCTGTCAGCACTCAAAATGTTGCACCTCCTGAAGGTGCACCTTGGCACATTCATCCCTATGTCAACATACTCTTACATGCACCATAGGCGCATCCATATTTGTGTTACATCCTTTTATGTGTGCCATAGGCGTGAATTTTTTCATGTCAACATCCCTTGCTGTGCGCCTCAAACTTGTGCCAAGGGCGCGACTTTTAGCGTGTCGACATCTTCTTACCTACGCCATGGGCACATCCATTTTCATGTCGACACCTCTTGCTATGTGCTCTCAAACCCGTGCCAAGGGCACAAATTTTGGTGTGTCGACATCTTCTTACCTCGTGCCATGGGTGCATCCTTTTTCGTGTCAACACCTCTTGCACAGCGCCTCAAACCCGTGCTAAGGGTGTGACTTTTGGCGTGTCGACATCTTCTTACCTGTGCCATGGGCACATCCATTTTCGTGTCGACACCTCTTGATGTACGCCTCAAACCTGTGCCAAGGGCACAACTTTTGGCGTGTCGACATCTTCTTACCTGCGCCATGGGCACATCCTTTTTCATGTCGACACCTCTTGCTATGTGCCTCAAACCTATGCCAAGGGCACAACTTTTGGCGTGTCGACATCTTCTTACCTACGCCATGGGTGCATCCATTTTCATGTTGACACCTCTTGTTGTGTGCCTCAAACCTACACCAAGGGAACAACTTTTGGCGTGTTAACATCTTCTTACTCGCGCCATGGGCGCATCCTTTTCGTGTCGACACCTCTTCTTGAGTGCACGCCTCAAACTGCGCCAAGGGCGCGACTTTTGGCGTGTTGACATCTTCTTACCTACGCCATGGGTGCATCCTTTTTCATGTCGAAACCTCTTGCTTATGCACCTCAAACTTGCGCCAAGGGTGTGACTTTTTACATTTCAACACTCGTGTCATGCGCCCTTGAAGGTGCGCCTTTCTACCCGAGACCTTCGGCTGTTGGTGATGTAATAAATATCGAGCTCTGAGTTTCTTTGATTTCCATATTCTTCTACTTGTCTATATCTACCCAGGGGGAAGATATTAACAACATGAGAAGTCTATTTATAGTAGTAATTTCGAGAGGAAAATGTCCTTTTGAGGGAGTCATATTTTTATTAGAAGTTTGACTTAAGGAGTTGGGTCCCAAGTGAGGACTTTTAAGTCATGGACAAGACCAAGGTGAAGAATAGGACTCTTGTTCAGAAAGCAGGGTGAAATGACCATGGGATCTCATCTAAAAGAAGATGAAAAGTATCCATGAGAATCATGTTATGTGCAGTGCCATGGTACACATATTTAAGAGAAGATAACAAGTGACGGGTACTCACATGATTCTTGTTTAGTCATGGGTGAGGTGTAAGAAGTGGATAGCACTCAAGGGACGAGCATGGAAAGAGGCAAAAATTGATGTAGGACTAGAAGTCAACAATAGAATGGTCAAAGATGCAAGGCATTAAGGGGCTCAGTTCAGGTTTACCATCTAGTCAAGATAAAATATAAGTACATGATCCATAAGCATGGGTTAAGATGTATGGTCCAAGCTAATTAGGATAAAATTTTCCCCATTTACTTTTTCTGCTTTGGTTACATGTTGATTTTCTTTCAAGAAAAGGTCATCGACTTGGAAGGTTCGTGCATGGACACGTTTTTCATAGGCATGTTTGATACATTTTTGGTAAACTTGAAGGTGGTCAAGAGTGTTAAGATGACATTCATCTAATAACTCAAGTTGTGCTAAATGGTCTTAACGAAAGTCATCATCATTGAGCATGTCATGGAGAGAAATGTGGAGTGAGGGAATCTAGACTTTGAGAGGTAGAATAGCCTTGGTACCATAGACCAGAGAAAATGGTGTGGCCACAATGGAAGTACAGATACTAGTGCGGTATGCCCATAGGGAAAAAGGAATGTGTGTATGTGAATCCTTCCCAGTATCGTTAACCACTTTCATGAGAATTTTGTTTAAGGTTTTATTAGTGGATTCAGCTTGGCCATTGGTCTATGGGTAATAAGGTGATGAGAAACTTAGCTAAATGCCGAAGGAATCGTAAAGTTTTTGCAATATTTTGTTTTTGAATTGTTTTCCATTATCGTGATGAGGCGATGAGGAACACCAAAGCAACAAATGATGTGTTGATTGATGAAATCACATATTTTCTCAGCTTTCTTGGATATGAGTGGTATGGATTCAACCCATTTTGTGTAGTATTTGGTAACGATGATAATCCTTTGATGGCATTGGGAAGAATGGGGGTTGATCTCTCCGACAAGATCCAAACCGCATTGAGAGAAAGGGCTAAAGGTCACGGGTGACCAGTAAGGCATGATTGGGTGTATGATGAAGGTTGGCGTGTTGTTGGCATTTTATACAATGTTTGACGTAGTAAAGCAACAATCATGATTAAGGGTCAACTAGTAATAGCCTAGGTGAAGAATAAACTTAGCAACAACAAAGCCACCGAAGTGACATACACATATGTCATCATGAAATTCCTTAATGGTATAAGGAATTTCAGAACTCTTGAGGCATCGTAAGAGAATACCATCAAAATCAATCTTATAGAGAAGGCCCCCATGATGACGTAACGTGAGATCTTTTTAAGGAAGGTGCATTGTCCATTACTGCTGAGATCAAGAGGTAAGATGGATAGAGAAAGATAGTCGAAGTATTATTTATACCAAAGTTCACTCGGGTCGGGGTAGTGGTTCCATGGAGTAAACTTCGATGGTAAATAAGAAGGTGATGAATCTTTGTATGGTGACAAAGATTTTAGAATCAATGGGTGAAGTGGCTATTTGAGAAGCTAAGAAAGCCATGGTATCTATAGATTTGTTGGTTAAACGAGGGGATGGTTTGAAGGGCGTAATGGTCAAAGGTGGTAAAAATTATTTCTACATGATGTTTATATGTTTGAAATATCTCATTACAACATTTGTATATACCATTAACTTGCAGTTTATGACCAATTGAGAATCACCAAAGATGTTGATTAATTTGACATCTAGGGCATAGGTAGCTTGGAGACCTAATACGGTCGCTTCGTATTTGACAATATTATTTCTACAATCAAAATCTAGTTTGAAAGATAAAGGCATGGATTCACCATCAAGTGGAATGAGGATAAAACTAGCCCCACCCCCATGCCGACACTTGGAACCATCGAAGAAGATAATCATTTGATAAGTGTGTTTGTCCAGGAAAGGGTAGCAATTGACTCATCTAGAAAGTCAAATTAAAGGGTTGATCCCTAGAAATAGGTGTGTTGTCCAATTGGTCAACGATGGCTTGCCCTTAATGTAATTTTGATGAATGAATTTGGGGTCGAGGTAAGCTAAAAGCATAAGCCATCATGTTGCACATTGATTTTGATAAGGTTTTGGCATAAATGAAGTGTAAGGGGTCGGTGTTGGTCACAACATAGGTTTTGTGGTTGAGTAGGTAATGGCGGAGTCTTAAGGAAACAAAAACTAAGGCTAAGAAAAAATTTCGGGATGGGTGTATCAGGTTTCATAGTCCAAAAGAGTATGTCTTATGTAATAAACATCATACTCCCTATGTTGTTCATCACGATGAGTGAGCATGGATCCCAAGGAATGATCGGTACCTGAGATGTATAGGTAGAAAGGTTGATCATATTTTGGTGGAATGAGTATGGGTGGTTGGAGAAGGTATTGTTTTAAGTCCTCAAAAGCTTTGTGGCAGTCATCATCCCATTTAAAGGAGATATCCTTCTTGAGTATATGATGAAATGGTTAACACCGATCAGATAATTATGAAATGAAATGGTGAATAGACTATAACTTACCTTGCAGGCTACGGAGTTACCTAAGGGTGGGTAGAGGAATTTTGAGAATGGCCTTGAATTTAGCAAGGTCAATTTTATATCACGTAGGGAAATGATAAATCCTAGGAGCTTTCCTAAGAGAACCGCAAAGACACACTTCTTGGGTTGAAGGTGAACGTAATATTTAATGAGGCAGTCAAAAATGGTTTTGAGGATGGCAAGGTGCTTGGAGTGGCATTTATATTTGGCCAGGAGATTGTCCACATAATATTCCAATATATGATGCATGATGTCATGGAAGATATAAGTCATATCCCGCTGATATGTGGAACCAAAGATTTTTAAGGCCAAAAGGCATGACTCGGTAGTAGAAGGTCCCCCAAGGGGTGATGAATGTGGTTTTATGTTGATCCTCTGAGGCAAGTAAGATTTGTTTATAACCCAAGAATTCATCCATGAGTGATAGTATCTCATGACCAGCGGTAAGATCAACCAGGTTGATCAATACCGGTAGTATGGGAAGTTATATTTTGGGAAGGCTAGGTTGAGGTCATGGAAATCTATGCAAATGTGGAGTCCCCCTATCACCTTAGTGATAGGACAATGTTACAAATCCAACGAGGATAATCGATGGGTAATATGAAAGAAACAGAAATAAGATGCTGAAGTTCTTCTTTGACAAGAAGGGAAATACGAGGGTGCATTTTCCTCAATTTTTGTTTGATGGGTTTGCCATCGAGAATGGTTACAATATTATGGACCACTATGGTGGGGTCAATACCGAGCATGTCTACATAAGACCAAGTGAAAGCATGGTTATGATATTTGAGAAAAGAAGTGATGGCTTCTGTTCAAAGAACATCTAAAGATTGACCGATCTTTAGGATGTGTGGGTCATCCTAAGTATGAATTTTGATCTCAATAGTCGATTCATTCAACATGGTTTGTGTCTCAGAAGGTAACGAGTGAATATATGAGTCTTTTGCACCAAGGTAGGTGAGTATAGATTCATCATCCTGACATTGAACGACATTAATGGAAGGTGTATCGTCATCGATCATTTCAGATATAGGAAGGGAAGAGAGGAAGGGGTCTCACCCTCATATTGATAAGTCAAAGGCCCCAAGGATATGGTGTTTATGAATAAAAAAATTAGGATGGATAGATTCAGGATCCATCGACTCCATTAGAAAAGGTGGTGATGAAGGTGGAGCAAGTGAAGAAGGTGGAGAAGGGCTGATGTTCTCGATGGGTTCAATGTGGGCTTGCTTAGTAGGTGGTTCAACAAAGCCGATACCACTACGGTCGTTATGTTTGTGGGTAGTACATGGAATAATAGTATGGCATACTTGCTTGTAAAATCCAAAACCAAAACCCTTCCATGCACATTAGTGCAGGAAGGTGTGGGAAAATGGCGATTGGTGAGAGATTGGAAGTCAGTGAAAAATGGGCAGGTTTGTGACGGTGGTTTGGGTGTGTAAGTGGTAGTATCAAGTCCCCCATAGGTGAGACTGGTACAAAGATGAGGAGGACCATAAAGGAGGCATTATCCTATGTGGTGATCATAGTGAGGGTGTTGGTGAAGACTTCCATACTCTTGTGGAGTAAGGAATGTGTTAACACTATATAGGCGATACTCCCCCAAAGTGAGGCGTTGAAAAATGCCTTCTAAGGGATCGGTGGTTGGTATGTGGGTAGCTAGAATAGATGATGTGTCAAAGGTTAACGCAAAGGTGGAGCTAATAGATTGGGAGGTTGATGGTTCAGCCATGGAGGTTGTGGTTGTGGTAGGAAGGGAGGAGGCATGTGTGGTTGAGGTAGTGACTGTACTGGTAAATAGAGGTGTAGGTGAAGTGGTAGTGGTCATGGAGGTAGATGCCTTAATGGGTATAAGCACGTCATTGGGTCGGTAAAGCATGTTGCATGTTTTAAAAGGTGATGGATCAGCTAGAATAGTATAGGTGTGCCTTCATGCTCAAACTTTACACAATGATGCAAAGTGGAAGGAACACAACCCATGACACAAATCTAGGGTTTTCCAAGCAATAGGTTATATTTAAATTCCCCTCCAACATGTAAAATAGCTCTGGAACAGTGTAACAGGGGCCCATGCAAATGTGGAGGATGATGGTGCCTAGTGTAGAGGTGATAGCGTCATTGAATGAATGCAACATGATAGGATGTTTATGCATGTAATTGTCAGGTATGTGAATTTGAGTGAATGCATGGGATGAAATGATATTAATGCTTGTGCCCCCATCAATCATTACATGTCGTACATGTATATCATCGATGTGGATAGAGATGAAGAGAGATGGGTCTGGGTCATCCGTTTGGTGCGGTGTGATCTCTTCCTCTGAGAAGCTAAGGGAGGCTATTTTGTGAGTAGGGTGAGGTGTGGATAAAGGTGGCAATTTGGTGAGAGAGACTACATGATGGGGTGTGATAATGGAGGCTATGGGTGTAGGGTCATTGGGTAAAACCTCAATTGATTGCAGGACCTCCATGAGAGCTTGATGATGGGATTCGAGGTTTGGATGAGGTCATATAGGGATAATTTGAGTAGGGATTGGTGTATTTGTTTGAGCATAGCGCATGTGTGTGCCCCCATTAGAAATAGGATATGTGGGGCCATGGATAGTGATTTTAGGTGTGGGTGCGAGATGGTATTTTGGGTATAGAATTGGTTGGTGAGTCAGTTACCTTATCCTTTCATTTGTCCTTCTTCGAGCATGGGTAACAACGTGAATCATGTTGATTTGAGGAGTTGGTGAATGGAGAAGGTGTAAGATGAGTGGTATAATGACATGACGGGAAAAAACTTAGTAGGGGAGAAAATCCTTGTGAAGTGAGTTGGGTGCACAACATTTTTGGTGATGGTGTGGCATGTTCTCTAATGTAGACCATGTTAATTTTGAATCTTGGGGTGGCTCTAAGAGTTGAGGGGCAAAGGTCATGGTTATTGAGTAAGAAGTGAGGGAAGGACTATGGGAATGGGTGTCTATGAAGTAGGTTCCTCATCGAAGGTCATCATCGTCAAATTTGGCTTCAAGAGGACATAACTGATAAGGATGGTTTTCAAAGCCTTGTAGTTCTCCACATCGTGTCCTGGCACATGATGGTAGGCAAAAATTTTAGTGTCATCAAACCCTTTTGGCTTGGGTTTGAGGGGGTCATAAGGTCTAAGTGGTGGTAATGCTATGACGTAAGTCTTAAGGAGGTTGGCTAAGATTTGGCATAGGACCCTACTAGTGGGTCGCAATGGGAAGTGAAAGTGGGTTTGGGCGTAGGTGCGGCTGATTGTTGAGGAACGGTCTTTATAGGAGGGGGAGTGGGTCGAGCTATGGTTTTGGGTGCTAGAGTGGTCTTGGGTGTTGGTCGTGTTTGCTTGGGTAGGGGTATGGTAGATGAACGGGAAGGAGGGTGTATGGTTGTTTTGACTACCTTATTGGAGGGTAGTGGATTTTTGTCTTTGGGTTGCACCTTCTTGGGTAAAGGTGATATGGGTGTACGAGATCTAGAAGGAAAATCGATGGGGAAGAGGGCAAGTTACCCATGGGGATAATAGAGGTGTTGTGAAGGTAGATGAGGCAGGTCAGTACAAGTGAGGAGTCTAAGGGACAAATACTGAAGTGTAGTGGGTAGTGAAGAAGTTGTTGAAGGTATTGGAGGTATGGGTGGTAAAGATGGTGCAGGTGCGGGTGTAAGTCATGTCAGGTGCCTAGGTATGTTAGAGGTTTGCAGGAAAGGAATGGGTAGTTATGTTTTTGGTTTATTAATAGGTGGAGGTTTCTTAACCATGTTGGAAGGTTGAGGTCCTAAGACGGATGGAAAGGGTGAAGGTGATGCAGGTGTGATTGGAAAAACTGGGGTATGTGTTCTATGTGCTTTTTTTTTCTGTTTGGGTGGCGAAGTAGGTTTGGTGTTAAATTTGGAGGATGTAGCTAAATATAGTTTGATAGGTGGATGAGTAAGGCTAGTGGTTAGGGTGACCCCTAAGGTAGTGATAGGTTTAGTCAAGGAATATGATGTAGTTACATGTTTTAATTTAGATGTATGTTGGGTTATGGGTAAGGGTGTATGTTGAGTTGTGATGAGTTTCGTGTGAAGAGGTTTTGATAGAGGTGGATGTGTTCAGTTTGAGTGGTCAAAATATTTTTGGGTAGATAGTGGAGGCATCGAAAAATGACATATACATTTGTGTTGAGGTAGGAAGTAGAAGATGCCCCCATAGTAAGGCTCTATCCACATAATCTAAATGATCAGCTAAGCATGAGAACAACACGTCTGCTGTTGGCGAGGTTGATGAGGACCTAATGGTAATTCCCATAAAATGTGTCTTAGAGACGAGGATTTTTTTAGGTTTGGCTTACAGTAGGTAAGAGAGATGAAAGTAGGTCTACAGGATCTTAAGTAGGATGGAGAATGCTCACCTAGAGGAAAATGTAACACTCTGAACTATTGTTACTTCCTCCTGAGCATTCAAGTGTTGATATATGATTTATTCTATAAAAGGATGTGTTCCTTTGATTGTGAAGTCATGCTTGATATGTACTGTATCTTCTTTGTAATTGAAGATCTTTGACTGAGTCGGAATATGATTGGACTCTTTTATTTCTTTCATTTTTTCACCTGAGTTTAATCTGATCTCGGAATGAATTATGGATTTATCCATCTATAAGACCCAGCCTGGGATCAGTGGCATTGATCCAAGAGATGCTTTAAAGTTTATTCGGGATGAACAAAAATTATAGACCTTATGCAGGTTGCAAGGTCTGAATGCGTTGAATAAGCTATTTCGGAGTCTAACTCAGACTAATCATGTTAAATGAATTGGTTCCCGATATCGTAATATCAGGAAGGTCTTGATCATGGGCCAGGTAATAAATTCAGATACATTTATTCAACTAGCCTATTGGCAGTGCAGGAGTGAATCCTTTTCGTGAATGTATGTTTGTAGGTTCTTTTTCTGAGCATTTGAAATGTTAGACCTAAACTGGATTTATTAAGGTTAGTAACCTAAAACTAAACTATAACCTAGGGGTTAGATTAGTGTTAATCTAACCTAGGCCTAAGCTATAAGCTAAATGTTCTAAGTTAGTAACCTAGCACTATGAAGGATAGACTAAGTGGCATCTTAAATCCTAACCTATGTTACTAACCTAACTAATGAACAAGGAGGAAAGGGGACCTATGAAAGGGTGCAAGCCATGGGCGGCAGTTTCTATGGCATTAAATAGATGGATAAGTATGAAGGACAGGGATTTAGTGGAAGTTTCAAACGGCTAGCAAAATCCAACGTGGCAGAGTCGCCAAAGTTAGAAATGGTCTTTGAATTGTTTTTATCCATCGCCAACTATGGCGGTCGGTGGCAATGGAGATTGAGCGGGAAATTTGGAGTAAATGCAATTAATGAACTCGGTCTTTGAGCTCGGGTTTCTCGGGAAGGCATGCAAAATGGAAAACTGGTAGTTTGTTTGGTTTTTCATGCACTCCGGTTTTCCCTCTGTCTGATCACTAGTTCTTCGCACCAGTCTACTTGGTGTTGCATGGAAAAAATGAGTGTAACTCGCTCTTTTCTCTGTCAAGGAAAGTTTATAAGGCATGGAAATAACAAGTTATTGTTGTTGAATCTAACGTGGAAAAAGAGGAGAAGGCACGAGCTCTTTCAGTGGTCTTCTTTGGATTTTTAAGCAAATAACCAGGCATGTTAGGCTCTAACTTTTAAAGTTCTTGCTTTCTTTCAAATGATTTCATTAGAACAACTCTGTTTAAATGATTTTGGGTTCAGATTGGTTTTATGGTAACTTTGTGTGAATGGATTAGTTGTCTTTGTATCTTCTTACTCGGATGGATTTTTTTAGAGAACCCTTGATGGGTGTATATTTTGTTTCAAACGATTATACTATCTCGTTGTGTTTTGCATTCGGATAAAGTTTGTGAAATGCATGCAAGAAAGTATACGAAACCTGCTCTGTGAGCCCATGAATTGTTTCCTTGTTGGGTTCAGGCTACAGTTGATACTTGTTGTTGATACTTGTCAAAAAGGATACTGTTGGATTTTTGTTTGAATGTTCAGTATAATTCGACTTCTTTGTAAGTTCTGTCATGTTAATATAAGTGGTGGTTACTGAATCTTGTTGGGTTTCACTATATACTTAGGTTATTTTGAACGGATAACTTGCTGTGTTTATAGTATTTTAATGCGACCTTGTAGAAGTTGTTTCCCCCCTTGTGTTGCAATTATGGGATTCAACCCATTGATAAGTTTGCAATATATGTATTTATATACAAAATGACTCTGTGGAGTCCTTGGAATGGTTTGTATATTATGGACTACTGTAGAAGTCATGTATGTGAATACTGGTAGTTTGATTCAGTCGGAGTCCTGGAGGGGTAACTGGTAATACGACTTCTGTTGTCTTGTTATGAATACCTTCGTTTAGCAATGAATTTCTTGGTACAGACTCAGTTGGTGTACTTTTTATGTTTTCCTCTCTGTGTAAGCTTAGAGTGAATATTGTTGTATGGGTTCAGTTGGAATCCTTGTTACGAAACCAAAGATTTTGCTTCTGTATAAGCCTGATTATGAATATTTATCATTATTGGCACGGTTGGAATCCTTAATTTATATTTATCT
This sequence comes from Taxus wallichiana var. yunnanensis, assembly GCA_018340775.1. NCBI lineage: Eukaryota > Viridiplantae > Streptophyta > Pinopsida > Cupressales > Taxaceae > Taxus > Taxus wallichiana. The sequence goes on from CM031234.1 coordinate 107,499,302, forward strand.
TGTATATCGGCTTCTGTAGAAGCTTTATCGTGAATACTGTTGTTTGGATTCAGTTGAAATCCTTGATAGGTAACCAATGTTTCTGCTTCTGTATAAGCCTGGTTATGAACACTTTTTGTTTTTGGCTCTGTTGGAATCCTTAATGTATATATATAGATATCATGTATCTTGGCCTCTGTAGAAGTGGGTCGTGAATGCCATACTTTTCTACCTCTGAAGGAGTTCAGATGTGAATACGGTATGTTATTATTCCGTTAGAATTCTTGAATTTGATATGTAACTTATATCTTTCTACTGTTGTAAAGCCTTGTTATGATTTTGGTCGATACAATCGACTTTAATGTGAGAGTCCTTGAAAGGTGTCTAGTATTTTTAATTTCATTCAAAGTTGGGTCATGAACGTTGTTGTTATTATGAATACTAAATGTTATTAACTTCAAAGTGGAGACACTCTTGAAAATAATTCATGTCAGTAACATCCGTAGGAGTTTCGCTCTCCGAGTAATTTTAGTATTCTTGAATTGTTATCATACGAATTCAACTTGATTTGAAAACTTTAACATAAGTATTGGTTGAATTTGGCACCGCCTTGGAGCCCATGTTATGTTATATGTTGGCTCAATTCTCAATCTTTGTCCTTGGTGTGTTTTAGTAGGGACTAAATTGAACTCAATGTTGATGTGAGCTTTACTCTCTTGAGTGCATACAGGTGGCATCATGAGCTTGTTTGAAGGGAAATATGAATGACTCGTTTTCTTTCTCTTCTGTTGTAAAGTATATGTTGATATATTTTTATCTAACTGTTGGAACTGTTTTAACATACTGATGGAATCATGATTGGTTATGATATTCATTTTACTATGTTGAATGTAACGATCTATCGATGTTTGTCATCCTTGGGATTCTGATGGATAGTTGTTTTGGATACTTTTGTTCTTCTTGATTTCTAATATTTTGATGAAATATTTGAAAAGTATTTAGGACTATTCAGTAACGATAATATGAGTTACGCATTTATAGTCATGTTTGTATTACAAGAGCATAGTCTGAAATATGTTTACTTGTTTGGTGAAATGATCTCATTTAAACAGGGTGTTTAATGAAAACAATTGATGGATTGCAATTGTTTTAAGAGTTAGTGCTTATCATGCTCAGTTCATCAAACTGACCCATGTTGACAATTTTTGCAGATGGTTTCCGTAAGAGGTAAAAGCACGCAGATCTGATAGGATGTTCAGATTGTGTAATTTGGTTTTATGATGAATTACAACTTGATTCTCTAAATGTACTATATGAGGAAAGATGTTCTTTTTCTATTGAGTATTGTATCAAGTATGCTGAATGCATAAAATGTATTTGATTAGCTCGAAGGGAATGAAAAGAGATATTTGTTACTTATGTGTTTGTATTCGTATCTTGATAGTTTGACCTTCTTCGGTTCAAATGATCTTGAGAGCATTGTTATTATTGTATAATTTGGAGACTTTTGTGATTATCAATGTAAGCTTGCAAGAATATGTGACTGAATACTTATGATTGTTTAGTAGTTCTAGTATGTTCTAGCTAAAGCTAAATTGGAATTTAGTTCACTGTCTTTCTGGAAGCTAGGGTTAAAATATACCTGAGCAGGAAGCTAAACAAGCTGAATAAATTATTACTTCCTAGTCTTAATCTAGGTCAATACGACATTTAATTGGATTCTTAATCACTATATCTCGATACTAATAAGTAAGATATAAATTCAGTTATGAGAACTGATATAAACCTAAAAAGGGTTTGGTTGGCAATCTCATGTGAAGATTATGGGTTATTGTCCAATTTCGTTGATTTAGAATTATGTATATTCTATGAACTCCTTGAAGGGACCTCTAGTCTTAATAACTTCTCTTGTGTAATGGGTTTTACTAAGAAAAGTAATTCTAAGGTGAGGAACCCAGGGATTGGGAAAGACTACCCTTAAGGGAGCGTCTTATGGTATAATTTTAACTCAACGTATGTAGCACTTATTAATAAGTAGATCTTTTCGAGGCGGATTTAAAGGTTGACGGCACAAGTCAACCATGGGTTGTACCTTCGAGAAGATTAGGATCTTCTCGAAGATACAACAATGTAGGTGACTTATGACGACACCCTTTACATTGATCATTAATATTTACACCTTAAACTCGAACAAGTTACTCTGGGACTGATTAGGAATGTGGTCACGTTATAAGGCTGCCTAGGAGACTGGGTATCTTGACACACTTTGGTTTAACTAGGGTTAACCCAAAGATGTCAAAGGCATATCCCTAGTCCTCGGGAGCATCCATATAACGTTATCACCTTACTAATCCATTTCCGAGTGAATAACTTGGGATAGGAGAGACTGACAGAAGTCAGTATAAGACATTCTACATAACATAGGAATGGGGTGAAGGACGTATTCTAGATTGATGAGTATGCCGTTAAGGAATACGAGACATAAGCAGTATGTTTCAAATCTTTGGCCAAAGTATCGCAAGCTATTGATTGCGTTGTCCTAAGTCACCTAGTCTAAGGGATGAGATGCCGATGAATAATGGTAACAATTATTCAGATAGGTTCCTTAGACAGAGCATTCTAAATCCTAGATTAGGGAAGAGAACCGCAAGAGTGATGTGTTAAATAAAAATGCCAACTCTTAATACACATGAATAGATTGGTAGATTACCGAGTCATGGAATGAATAGATCGGAGGTACTCCAAGTCATTACAACTGCATATGGTTATCTGTTATAAGAATGGTTGCTTTGATTTGAGATTTCTAAATTATGTATTTAGAACCAGGAAGCATTTATCCAAAAAAAAAAAAATTTACTTGTTCTAATGTATAAAATGAGGATGTTACATCTTGGTATCGTAGAGTGAAGGTTACGCTCTTGGGCCTATCAGGTCCATAATCTGATAAAAACCTGAATTTTCTTGTAACAGAAAATGGTTAGAACAAGGGGGAATGTTGCAAATAATGCTCCACCTGAAGGAGGGGCGGCAACAACCCAAAAACTTGATGAGATCCTTGCTGCCCTGTTGGACACAAGAGATCATTTAGCTGTACTTGAACAACAGGTGATGGGAAATGAGGAGGATGATGAAGCTGGTAATAACAATCAGCAACCTCCTAAGGACAACCCCGATATGGGTGTTGATATTAATGCTGGAAATGCACCTGTCCAACTAGAAAACAAAAAGGCCAGGTTGGCAGCAGAACTCACTAATGATATAAAAAGGATAAGCCCACCTAAGTATGATGGCACCACATTAGGAGATGGAGCTGAGAACTGGCTCAGCGAAATGGAGAAGTACTTTGCAATAAGAAACTTCTCAGAGGAAACCAAAGCTATTTGGGGAGCCTATCAGCTTTCCCACGAAGCATCTTCATGGTGGGATAGCCGTAAAGCTGAGCTAAATATTGATGAGACCAATATTACTTGGGATCAATTTAAAGGCTATTTTAGGCAATGTTGGCTGCCACAAATTTTCTATGATCAGAAAATGACAGAATTCTAGAACTTAGCTCAAGGGAAGATAACGGTAACTAAATACTGGGAGCGGTTTAAAAACTCCTCAAGTATGTACCGCAATATCAAACTGACGAGAAGTTCAGAATATGGAAATTCATCATGGGATTGAATCCCGTGATAGGGGAGAGGTCTATGTTCACAGTCCAACCACTATGGAAGGAGTTGTTGAAAAGGCCATAAGACAAGAACAAAAATTAAAGGCTATTTCTGCTCATAAAGAGGAAGTGCGGAAGAAGACTACAAACCCTTCTTCAACCTCTCTTGCACCCAAAAAGGGACCATGGAAAAAGTTTGGAAACAAAAGTAAGTTTCTAGGGGATAATAGTAAGAAAGCAGTAGCAAATAAGCCTGCTGGAAATGTAAGGGATAATTTTGCCAAAAATTATAACAATGGGCAGAAGCCCTATGGAGGCCAACATGATAATTACAAGGCTGGAGGCAATTTTGAGCCTAAAAGGGACCCGTAGGAGGCTCTTACACTGTGGCAAAGACCACTATGCAAATCGCCCTTTGAAGAAGGATGATTGTAATCAGCAGAAAGATAAGATACATGCTTTGCAAGAGCGCATGCAAGTTGAAAAGCAAGTGACACCTATAGAAGTTTCGGGTAAGTTATTTGGCATACCATGTCACTATTCTTTTTGATACAGAGCTACCAATGTTTTATTTCTAATAAACTTGCTTCTAAACTTAAAAGAAAAGCTAGAAAAATGGATAAATCTTGGACTGTATAGTATGGTAATAATTTGTTCATACAGTGAGCATGTTTCTTTTTGGGGTAGTCCTTGACTTACCTAACTTTTCCACGAAGTTAACCTCTATGTTGCACCTTTGGGATCGTATGACATTGTCATCGGTGTCAATTGGTTAGCTGACCATAAAGCAAAAGTAGATCACATGAAAAGAACATAAAATGTTTAGATGATAAGCTGAAAATAGCAAAGATTCAAGGGGTTAAACGGGAAATTTCAGTTAGAAAACTGTCAGCTATGCAGCTTAAAAAGGCTAAAAATAAAGGATGTACCCTTTATGCAAAGAAAGATATCTAAATTTTCAGAAGAAGATGGTGATTCCATGAAACGATTTCCTCTGCTACAAAGTTTTAGGGATGTTTTTCTGGAGGAATTACCGGGGTTACCACCCAAGAGGGAATTTGACTTCACCATCGAAATCAAACCAAGAACAGAACCTATTTCCAAAGCACCGTATCAGATGACTACTAAAGAGTTAGTCGAGCTTAAGGCACAATTGCAAGAAATTTTGTCTAAAGGTTTGATTAGACCAAGTGTTTCACCTTGGGGAGCACCCGTAATATTTGTGAAAAAGAAGGATGGAACACTTAGGCTGTGTATTGATTATCAGATGTTGAACAAAGCAACAACCAAGAACAAATATCCACTTCCAAGGATCCACGATTTATTTGATCAGATGCATGGGGCAGCAGTTTATTCTAAGATAGATCTTCGATCTGGTTATCATCGACCAAGGATTAGAGAAGAAGATATTCATAAAATAGCTTTCTAAACAAGGTACGGACATTATGAATTCACGGTTCTACCCTTTGGATTAACTAATGCACCCACAACCTTTATGAACTTAATGAACAATATCTTTCAAGAATATTTGGACAAGTTTGTACTTGTATTCTTGGATGATATTCTCATTTATTCTAAAAGCATTGAGGAGCACAATGAGCATTTGAAGATAGTTTTGGGAATTTTGAGAAAAGGAAGTCAGTATGGTAAGTTACCCAAATGTTCTTTCTTTGATTCAGAAGTTCACTATTTGGGTCATGTCATTAGCAAAGAAGGAATTGTTGTAGATCCTTCAAAAATAGTGGCAATAACTGAGTGGCCTACACCAAAGAATGTGCACGAAGTAAGAAGCTTCATGGGTCTTGCTGGTTACTATAGAAAATTTGTTAAGGATTTTTCTAAAGTGGCTGCACCAATAACTTCATTGCAGAAGAAGGATAAGAAATTTATTTGGAATGATAAGTGCGAAGCGGCTTTCAAAAGTCTGAAAAGCCAGTTGACTTCTGCACCTATATTAGCTGTACCAGACCCTAATGGGAGCTTTACTATTGTAACGGATGCTTCTGGGGAAGGCCTTGGAGGTGTTTTGTTACAAAATGATCAAGTCATAGCATATGAAAGTAGAAAACTTAAATTACATGAGCTGAATTATGCTCCTCATGATTTGGAGCTTCTTTCATAATTCACCTTTCTCTCTGGACTGCCATTGTTCATGCACTTCAAGTCTGGAGACACTATTTACTTGGGAAACCTTTTGAGTTGAAAACTGATCACTTAGGGCTGAAATATATTTTCACTCAGCCTAATCTAAATGCCAGACAGAGAAGGTGGTTAGAATTTTTATCACAATATGATTTTGATATTAGCTACATCAAAGGGAAGGAGAATAGAGTAGCTGATGCTCTAAGTCGTAGGAAGCACATTTCTGCTCTTATAACATTAAGAACTCAGTTTAAGGATGAGGTAAAAAGTGCCTCGAGAATCGATATACTTTCAACAAGTAAAAGTAATAACTGCTTTGCCGCAGAACCTAATGATGAAAGGTATAAAGGTTTTCATTTTGATGATGAAGGAATCTTGCGTTATGAAAACAGGTATATGTACTATCTACTTGAATGATTTGAGAAAGAAGTTGTTAGTTGAATTTCATAATTCACCTTCTCTCGACACCGGGAATCACAAAAATGCTTGTTGATCTCAAACAACAATACTTTTGGAAAGGTATGAAAAAGGATGTCATTGATTTTGTGACTCATTGTTTGGAATGTCAGGAAGGTCAAGGGGTTAAGGCATGAACATATGCACCTTGACAAACACATTCTTTTATGGACTATTATATCCTCATAGCATACCGCAAAGATAAAATGGCAAGTAATAACCATGGACTTTGTACAAGGGTTACCTATGTCCAGAATAAACATGATGTTATCCATGCGGTAGTTGTAGATAAACTAACTAAGGTAGCTCATTTCATCACCGGAAATCTAAAGGATGATTCACCGGGATGAACAAAATGTTGGCCAAATATGTCAGATCATTGATTCGTATACGAAATTTTCAGATTGCATGGTGTACCGTAATAAATCTGATTATATCCGATGGCAGGATCCAAGAATGACATCAAGATTTTGGCAAATGCTTAATACATGTTACTAACTCTTGGAACGAAAGGAAACTTCGCTTTAAATAGATGGATATCATCCAGGATAGGGATTTAGTGGGATGGAAAAGCGAGAGGGTAAATCAAGTGTTTATAGTATTTTAATGCGACCTTGTAGAAGTTGTTTCCCCCTTGTGTTGCAATTATGGGATTCAACTTGGTGTTTGATAAGTTTGGAATATATGTATTTATATACAAAATGACTCTTTGGAGTCCTTGGAATGGTTTGTATATTATGGACTACCAAAGAAGTCATGTATGTGAATACTATGGTAACTGTGGAATGGTAGTTTGATTCATCGAGTCCCGGGAGGGGTAATCGGTAATACAACTTCTTTACATTGTCTTGTTATGAATACCTTCATTTAGCAATGAATTTCTTGAAAGGGTTCAGACTCGGTTGGTGTACTTTTTATGTTTCCTCTCTTGTAAGCTTAGAGTGAATATCATTGTATGGGTTCGAGTGGAATCCTTATTACGAAACTAGTATTTTGCTTCTGTATAAGCCTGATTGTGAATATTTATCATTATTGGCACGGTTGGAATCCTTAATTTATATTTATCTTATATAAACTTCGTAGAAGCTTTATCGTGAATATTAGAGTGAATATTGTTTGGATTCGATTGAAGTCCTTGATAGTAATCAATGTTTCGCTTCTATATAAGCCCAGAAGCTTTATCGTGAATCTTATGAACACTTTTGTTTTTTTTGCTCTGTTGGAATCCTTAATGTATATATATAGATATCATGTATCTTGGCCTCTATAGAAGTGGGTCGTGAATGCCATACTTTTCTACCTCTTAAGGATTTCAGATGTGAATACGGTATGTTATTATTCTGTTAGAATTCTTGAATTTGATATGTAACTTGTATCTTTCTACTTCTGTGTAAAGCCCTGTTATGATTTCGGTCGATACTGACTCAGTGAGAGTCCTTGAAAGGTGTCTAGTATTTTTAATTTCATTCAAAGCTGGGTTGTGAATGTTGTTGTTATTATGAATACTAAATGTTATCAACTTCGGTGGAGACACTGAAAAGTAATTTATGTTGTAACATTTGTAGGAGTTCTCTTTGTGAGTACTTTGTTAGTATTCTTGACATGTTATCATAGGAATTCAACTTGATTTGAAAACTTTAACATAAGTATTGGTTGAATTTGCACCGTTGGAGCCCATGTTATGTTATATGTTTGCTCAATTCTCGATCTTTGTCCTTGCTGTGTTTTAGTAGGGACTAAATTGAACTGAATGTTGATGTGAGTTTTGACTCAGTAGAATTGTTCTTGTGTTTGAACATGATTACGTCTTCTATTAGCATGAATATCCAGTCGTGAGCTTGACTGAACTATAGAGCTGTTAACTGTACCTCGAAAGTGATGGCATTGAATATTTTCTTGTTTGTCGCTTCATATGGAAGGTTATGTGGAGTCTATTTGATAGATTATTCATCACTGTTTTGGCGTGAGAGCTACTGTACTGCTAGTAAGCTACAGGAGTTTGTTATATTTAAATTTTAACAAAACTGTGGTTCTTCTTGTGGCTCGTCTGACTTATTCGTATGCGTATAAGGTGAATTCTTTACTCTCAAGGATACGGCACAGTCATGAGCTTGTTTGAAGGGAAATATGAATGACTTGTTTTCTTTCTCTTCTGTTGTAAAGTATATGTTGATATATTTTTATCTAACCGTTAGAACTATTTTTAACATATTGATGGAATCATGATTTGTTATGATATTCATTTTACTATGTTGAATGTAATGATCTATCTGATGTTTGTTGTCCTTGGGATTCAGATGGATAGTTGTTTTGGATACTTTCGTTCTTCTTGATTTCTAATATTTTGATGAAATATTTGAAAAGTATTTAGGACTATTCAGTAATGATAATATGAGTTACGCGTTTATAGTCATGTTTGTATTACAAGAGCATAGTCTAAAATATGTTTACTTGTTTGGTGAAATGATCTCATTTAAACAGGGTGTTTAATGAAAATAATTGATGGATTGCAATTGTTTTAAGAGTTAGTGCATATCATGCTCACCATCAAACCCGACCCATGTTGACAATTTTTGTAGATGGTTGCCGTAAGAGGTAAAAGCACGCAGATCTGATAGGATGTTCAAATTGTGTAATTTGGTTTTATGATGAATTATAGCTTGATTCTCTAAATGTACTATATGAGGAAGGATGTTCTTTTTCTCGTTGAGTATTGTATCAAGTATGCTGAATGCACAAAATGTATTTGATTAGCTCAAAGGGAATGAAAAGAGATATTTGTGTTTCACATGAATGTTTCGGCTCTGCAGAATAGACTTGCTTCTATCCTATCATTCCTTTGAGAAACAGATAAGGGTTAGGGCTAGGAGGAATACCTGTTGAATATTGAGATGGTGTGCGCGTACCGTAGAGAAAGATCAGATCGACTGCAAAGAACTCCTTTTTGTCTTGGAAGGACTACCTGCAATTAAGAATACAAGACCACCAGATTTGAGTTAGACAATAAATGAGGGATCTGCCTTAGGCCCAGGAAATGTAAAAACTTCCTTTCGAAGGTGGTCAGTTCCCCTTTGTAATACGATTTAACACAAATGATAATAAAGAAAGCTATTGCAAAATCACGATTTAGGTATCTCGTTACAAAGCAATAGAAACTAAACTATCAATAATAAAGTGTCACGTTGTTTTTTCATTCTTGATCGGGTCGTTGATACATTCAGGTTGAGTTATAGGGATAAACCAGGCTAGATTTGGGGTTGTTAGGTGGAAAATAGGCGAGCAAAAGGGTTTTGGGGTATAAGTCACAGTGACCGACGGCGGTCACTGGTAACCGACCACGGTTAGAGAACCGTTTCAGTATAGGATAATCGACACCGGTAGGGTCAGTAATCTAGGTGCTTCTGGGTAGAGATTGGTTGCAAGGTGATTGTGGGGTTATTGAGATTGGGGGATGGCTGAGGGGAATGATGGGAGGATAGGGAAGACTCGTAATGTGGTAAAATGGCCTTCTGGGCAATATCAGGGTGTGTGGGTGAAGGTTAAGTGCAGTAGTGGCTGGTAGTAGATCTAGGAATAAACTTATGATTACTATTAATCAACAGGCTCAAGAAAATGGTGCTTAGAAACATATAACATACTACTTACTTGCCCCTGATGCAGATGCAAGTTTCAGGACTGTGATGATGAAGACAGGACCCAAGTTGGATGCAGTTTCCTCTTCTGATGCTCGGATGAGTGTTACTGGGCTCTGGTTATTCAGTTGCAGTCTTGGGCTTGATGTCCTTCTCTGCAATCTCTTCTTGTTTCTTCACTTGTCTCTGCTCGGCCAAGCAAAATCTGGATTCTCTCGATGATTTCTCCTTCTCCCGATCAAATGAAAATCTGATCCTTTGTTTTTGGTTGGAAGTGGTCATTTACAGGGAACCGATGGTGGTTACGCAACCGACGGCGGTCGAGTAGGAACCGGTATCGGTCAGGTCAAAGCAGGCTATTTTTGGTAAAATAGCCAGCTTTCCCTCCTTTTCTTCCGAAGGATTGGTAGCGGGCTTGGTCAAGTCATTATGAAGTTGGTTTTAGGTGCGGATGAGGAGTAATTAGTCATAGGTGTGGAATTGGACCAAGTTATAGGTCTTAATTAGGTTAGTTTAGGGTTAAGACTAGGTCATGATGAGGTGGCAACATGAGGTGGCAGGTATGGTGATGTGGATTTATTAATTATAAGGTAATTAATAAATAATTGTGTAAGGTTTAGGTGGTGAGGTTAGGTTGCGAAATGTGATGCGGGTCACAAGGGGTCATAAGACACAAATTTGGTGTCTACATTAGCCCCTTATTGTCGTGTAGTTTGTTTTGTAAAGCTGCACGGACAATAATAAGAAGTGGTTACTCCTGTTAAGGGTATAGGTAATCCCCCTCAAATCTATCACAGATTGAGGTAGCGTGAAATCAGGGATAGGGTTGATAAAGGGTAAATGGTGTTGAGATGAGGGTGAGATGGTGGGGTAGGTCCAAAGAAGCAGACGCACATTGAAATGCAGTAGTGCGACCATGGTACATGATTTGACTAGTAAACTAGCAATGCATAGGCAAAGGTCGATAGTTTATCCAAACAAGGGTGATATAATCCTGGTATCCAAGGCATAGGAAGTAGCTCCAGGGTATATAACAGGTAAGTTACAGGAAATTTTTAGGCATGTTTGGCGATACCAAATGGTTGGTTTGGTTGAGATAAACGTCACGGTTTAGGTCTTAGGCAAAGTTGGTCGACAGATCAAGTCAAGGACCCTAATCATGATAAAACACAAACAGTGTCTTTGGATTGAACAAAAGGCTCTTTAGGTGGATAAAAGTGTATGTTGTTGATGTTGGCGAAGTAGTTAAGTGGTAAGGCCTTGGTCGGGCTAATTGATGAGTGAGGGTGTGGGTCGGGCCAAGTTGTTGGGTTGCGGCCGTGGTTCGGGCCAAATGGTTGGGGTGAGGCCTTGGGTCGGGCCAAGTTGTTGGGTTGCGGCCTTGGGTCGGGCCAAATGGTGTGGTTGCGGCCTTGGGTCGGGCCAAATGGTTGGGTTGCGGCCTTGGGTCGGGCCAAATAGGTTGGTTGTGGCCTTGGGTCGGGCCGAATAGGTTGGTTGCGGCCTTGGGTCGGGCCAATGAAGTTAACAAGGGGTTGTCAACGAAGGTGGATATAGGCGATGTTGGTAGAAAGGGCTATTAGTAAATAAGGGCCGAAATTGGGGTAGAGGTGAGATAAAACCGATGTCGATTATCTATGACCGATATCGGTTAGGGGACCGATACCGGTTTCTTAGGGCACAATAAAACCGATATCGGTTATGGGCGAAAAACCTATAAAAAGAAAAATACGGCCTGTCATTGTCACTTTTGCAATTTGGAAACCAATTTGAGTTGTCTGACATGGAGAGTTAAGATTGGAGCATTAGTTGCGTGAGGTGGCGCTATTTGACTGGAGGAGTTAGTTGTTAGTGGGCCCGAGTGAGGAGGAGGCAGCAGTTGATTGGTGGAGGACCCAGAAGAGGACATTTGGAGCCATGGCACAACCAGGAGGAGCAGGAGGGGCTGGACCAGCTGGACCACCACCACCCATCCCTCCACGATGACGTGTCATCGTACGGGTAGGTTTGAAACCCCTCATTGTGTGTATTTTATTGCATTATGCTATATTTGGGGTTTGGGTAGGAATGTACATTTTTTAGGAAATAATTAGAAAATGGAAATGATTTGAAAAAGAGAGAGGGTAGATAGGTGAAATAAGCCAAGGTGGCTGGGTGGGTAGGTTTTTAGGGTATTTGGGTGGGTAAATTGGTAAAAAAATGAAAAAATGTAGGTGGGGGCCACGGGGTTCGGCTCAGGAATCTCGGCCGATGATGTCTGTCAGCAGCCGTTGCATCGATCACCACAAAATTTTGGAAAAGGCGGGCGTTGTGGGTGGCATTGTCGGTCGGTCGTGGACCGGTGTTGGTGGAAAGGGGACTGTGGTTGGTTATGGGTGACCGTATCGGTCCCTTAGTGATTTTTAGCTATTTTTGTTGGTTTAGGTTATGTTGTTGTTTTTGGGTTTTGGGTGGTGATTTGGGTATGGTTGGGGTTGGGGTGGGGGTGTTGTGGTATTGTTTGGGTGTGAAGAGGGAGGGGGAATAGCGTAGAAGTTTTTAGGGGAAGATAGATGGGCGTAGACGTGTGGTATGGAGTCGGGTTGTGGTTAGGTGGATAAGAAAGGGGATATAGAGAGGTAAAGTAGATGTTGTTATAAAGAGTAGGGCTAATGTAGTGGGTTGGTTTTGCAGGCACGTCAGCAGCTGACGATGCGGGACAGGATGCCCCCACTGTTGAGCCGGATGCGGCCACACGTGTCTGCAGCACACTGGGGTATCATGCGCGAGGTGGGACTCGGCGGAGTCCAGCGGTACAGAGCGATCGATAGGGATCATAGTTTGATGGTCGCCCTCATCGAGAGATGGGATCCGGTGACCAATGTGTTCCATCTCCCGACTGGGGAGATGACTATCACATTGGAGGATGTGTATCGCATCCTTCGACTACCGATTGATGGAGAGGCAGTCTTCCAGGTAGATTCAGAGACGGCCATGGATAGCATCCTACAGGTTTTCGGGGATGCAGCTGCGCTACTGACATATCACAGTGCGAGCATCGCGTACGGGGATATGTACCGTGCCCATCGCCATGAGACACGGCTTGCCGTGCTGATGATGATCGGGATCACCTGCTTCGCCCTCCCGGACTCAGAGGGAGGCCGCTTTCCACGGGCACTTATGGGGGTCTTACATGAGATGGTGGAGGAGCACACCTGTTATGCTTGGGCACTAGTATACCTGGTACAGTTGTATCGAGAGTTGTGGGGCAATCGCCGGATGAGGCAATTCGGGATTTGTTCGATGTTTTTGCTGCATTGTTGGGCATATGAGCACATCATATGCCTTAGACTAGTAGGGCTGCCCCAGCAACCAGGGCCATAGGTCATATATAGATACGGCTTTCAGAGGTGGTTGGGGGTCGTGGGCCAGCCACGAGCAATGCTTGCAGGGCGGGACGTCACTTATTACCAGCATTTATTAGAGGGCCTGACAGTGGCAGATATTGTATGGAGACCGTATAGAGGTCATCACCCTCACGGAGGAGCCCGAGGACAGTTGCAGGGATCCAGTACACATTCTGGATAGCAGACAGACGAAGGCCGGGAGAGTATGAGAGGATACCCCAGAGAGGGTACGTGGCGAGATGGGGCTACGACAGATGAGCCCCCTCGCATCCCTCGATCTTGGAGGGATGATGTAGAGGCCCCACCGCCTCGCACCACACGCCCGTGGATCCGAGATTGGGTTCTTGAGAGGCCAGCAGATGACACTGTAGATGATGATGGTTATACTGGGGGCATATATGGTTTGGTGGGCTAGTCGAGAGCAAATGCGGCGAGGATAACATGCTACCGCATGCCAGAACTTGCGGCAAAGGTGAGAGAGAGCGAGATTAGCTCGAGGGCGAGTATAGTTATTACGAGGCAGCTTACTCGCTGCACAGGCACAAATAGGTGTTTTACAGGGTAGCTTAGCCCGTGTCGCTCAGAAGTGCACTAGCATAGGCACCACTAAAGCGGCACGCACCACCTGCACACGCCCACACCCCCAGCACAGTACAAGTACCACCACGACCACGAGCACCACCAATGCACCCAACGAGCACAGCACGGGGCACTTTGGTAGTAGGTGTCAGGGGACCAGCCCCAGCACCTACGGTGGCTCGAGAGCGTTACATGGAGGCTAGAGCGGAGGCCCGATACTATCAAGATATTCTTGATGGTACCGGGGCTGATTATCAGCCCTATGCGGCACATAGAGCAGAGACCTCTCGGAGCCAGAGGTCTCAGGGAGGTGCAGCCACAGCTGGTGGGTCCGTCACAGGTAGGAGGCGAGAGGTAGGACAGGGACCAGCAGGCAGATAGGCAGAGGGAGGTGGAGAGAGCTGAGGGGTCCCTGCACATTTTGTATATTGGACATGGGCACCGGTCTGCGAACCGGTTGTGTTGATAGAGGCCTGCGTGCCTATTTATTCATTTATTCATTCATTTATTTATTATACCAAGCGTGCGAGCTGAAATGTAAGGGTTGTACTGATTGATCCGCTGCGAGCAGTATGTTTTGATATGAGAGACCGGTTTGCGAGCCGAGTTGAGATTATTGATTTATTATGGCCTACGCGCCGCTTTGTTATATTATGAGATCAAAGAGGCCCTATGCAGGGCACATTGTATATTTGAAACTTTTTAGATATATAGATATGATGTTTTGACCCATATGCTATGCGTGCGTAAAAAGCGTTAAATGTTTTGTCGATGGTTTGTGATATGAGTTTGATTCACACAGTGTTATATATTAATGATGTTGATGTCTTTTGTTGATGGGATGTATATAGATATAAATGATGAGTTTAATTGACATGTTATAGTATGAAATGTTGTGTGTTTTGGTTTTGTGAAATTGAATGTATGTAGTTGTTAAGTTGGATCCAAATGGTGTATAAATTGATGGTTTTTGATATCGTTTATTGATGGCTTGTGTGTTTTTGTAACGTAGATAGATGATGGTGATGAATTTGTAATGAGATGTGGATTTAATGAAAAATATGGATAATAGTGTTATGCATGCAGGAAAAAGGGACGGGCGCCACAAAAAAATTGCAAAAAAATGAAGAAAAGGCTTAGGTTTAAACAACAGGTTGGGCGTGACCGATATCGGTTATGTAACCGATGTCGGTAACTATATGACCGGTATCGGTTATATAACCGATATTGGTTACTCAAGAATGATTTTCCTAAAAATAGAACTGTTGGGTTGGCAACTTAAGTTCTTATTTTTAGCATTCTTATTTTTAGAGTCATGAAACACGTTAAATATGTGAATGCGACACTATTTGACAACTGCTACAGGTAATTGCATGAAAGAATTTGAGTGATAAGGAGGAAAGAGACAGGTGAAGTGAGCGTGGGCTGAGATGCGATGCGTAAAGATAAGTTATATTTGAAGAGGGTGGTGAACATGGCGGAACGAGGAGAAGCATCCAGCAGGCAGGGACGAGGGGAAAGACATGTTCCGCCCCAAGCTGCTGCATCCAGAGAGGTAAATTGTCTGATTGTAATTTGATTCTTGCATGTGTTTGTAAATAGCATGAAAGAAGTGTAAGTGGGTAAAGATCAGAAAAAAAGGTGATAGGCAAGGGTTGGGGATGGTATGAGTGGTACGGGGCATGTAAACAGGGTGGGCCTGTGTGTTTTTAGGTAGAAATAGGAGTAAACGGGCTTTATAAATATCGAAGGTGTATGTTTGAAGCAGGGTAGGTATATTTTGACAGTGACCGGTATCATTTATAAGTAACCGGTATCGGTTAGCAAACCAGTATCGGTTATGCATAACCGCTATCGGTTACTGTAAGGGTTTCCAGATTTTGAGAAAAAACCCATAGAGATTTGTTCTTTTGAATAATTATGTGTCATTTTGATGTATGCAGGCAGAAGCAAGGTTAAGGATGAATGATCTGTGCGCGTTGTTGTCACGAATCCGAGCGGATGTAACACCAGCTGAATGGGCATTGATAAATCAGTTGGGGTTAAGTGGAATCCGCTATTATTCAAGAATCACGCGTAACCATGCTATGTTGTAGGCGTTGATTAAGAGATGGAATCCAGAAAAGAATACCTTCTATCTACCAATAGGGGAGATGACAATGACTTTGGAAGATGTGTTCCGTATTTTGAGACTCCCAATGATAGGAAAAACAGTGTATCAGGCATTGCCCAGCGCGGGGAGAGCAGCGATAACAACAGTATTTGGGTCAGCTGCACGAGATTTGACACAACAAGGTTTATCATTTACGTATGGTACAATGTATGCAACACACCCTGAGGAAACAAGGTTGGCCATGCTATTAATGATAGCGGTGGGGTATTATGCATTGCCGAGGGTGGAAGGTGGAAGATTTCCCAAAGCATTGATGAGTGTTATTTGGGAAATGATAGAAATGAGCGTGACATTCGCATGGGCACTGCATATATCCGGCGAGTTATATAGGGGTTTATGGGCATGCAATCAAAAATACAGATGACACCGGATTGTTCGTACTTATTACATTATTGGGCCTATGAGCATATTGTTTGTGTGCGTCAAATAGGCCGACCCATTGAGTCGGAGAGACAGGAGTGCAAAGGTTGAGATTCGGACGATGGGTCCAAACAATAAGCAAAGCGAGATCCCAGCCGTGATAGATGACATCGAGTATTATAGACAGGTATGGGAGATGGTGACAGTTGTGGATATTTGTTAGAGGCCGTACGGGAACTATATGGTGATAGAGCACATAGCTGAGGAGTTGAGGGGTGTAGAGCGATTGAGGTGGATCACAGGGCATAGGCCGGGCGAGTACGAGAGGATTCCTCTAGATCACATGCGGCAACAATTTGGGTTCGTTCAGGATATTCCTATGACATATAGACCATACATGAGGATCGACGCCAAGGCAGCATTCTCACCTCCCCGGCCTACACCTCCAGAAGGGCTAGAAGAGATAGCAGCCGATCATAGGGTGATGGATGCGGGAATGACGGAGGCTTATAGAGTATGGTGGGTAGCAGAGCTGCGAGGTGCACGTGAGTGCCCCGACATAGCTGTGATTACATCGGAGAGAGATCGTCTACACGGATTTGGCTCGCTAGCTTCAAACACAGGTGAATGAGACAATGGGAATGTTAGAGGCTTCACATTCTTACGATTGGAGAGACTGGAGGTAAGATTCCTTCATGTGAGAGGACGTATTCGAATGTTACAGGAGATGTTGGCGGATCAATGGGAGGAACCAATGGTAGTGGCACCTTTGAGGATGGAGAGGCCAGCCGAGAGGCATCGACGATCACGATCACCACCTGATTCGGGAGGAGGTGCAAGGGTCTAAGTGGATTTTATAGGGATATAAGAATAAATAAGGATGCCGACCTGCGAGTCGATGATAGAGAAGATGTATTTGGTTAACATCTAAAATAAAACTAAAGATGTATGTCTTTTTGAGTGATGATAATAATAAGAATGGTTGTGTTTTAAATGTTGTTTGTGTTTGTTTTGAAAAAGGATAAAGATGAATGTTGGCAAATAGAAATACAAAAAAATATTTATATTGGCAACACATGATAGGGTAGGGTAGGGGATGGTCGAGCTAACCTTGGGAGACCCCATGTCTCCTAAGTGCTACCTACATAGCCCATTACACAAAGCAAGGAAGGGCCTCAGACCGATGTAGTTCTCCCTTAGGAGCAGGGAGAGGTGAATTCAGGAAATTTGGTTGTGGTTAGGCAATTTTGTTGGTTGGTAAAAATTTGATGTTGGTAGGGTAATGTTGTTGGTGTTGGTAAGGTAAAGCGAATGTTAGCATACCCAAGTAGTAGGGAATCGTGTCCTGATTAAGGTCAACACACAATCCTAGAGTCGAGCAAAAGAGGCAAGAGTGTCCCGTAATTGAGAAGAGTGAAACAAACCACATATTAATGTAGGATGAGCTTGAATCCCTAGGTACCTTGCATAGGTGAGAAGTCGATAGGTGAAAAGAGTAGTATGATCACAATATATTGGATATACGTTACATCCCTTGAGTTTTGGTGCTTTGAAAAATGGTGAGGTGAGGTGGTTGACGTGGGCGAGGGTGCAGAGAACTTATTATAAGATGATGATTCTGACAAAAGAAAACCAAATCTAAATAGACAAGTCCATGACTTAAAAGTGCTTTGAAGTATTGCTTGTATTTTTATTTTTCTGGATATAGACTGATCGATGCGGGAAGTCTACATGGGATATGTATTTTGTTGGTCTTGAGGTCTTCACGAAGCTGATCAATGTGAGAAGCTTCGATAAAGGCTGATCGTGTGTATAAATGTCCTTCAAGGGAGATCTATTTATAATGCTAGAGATGCGGTGCTTATGTATAGCTGTCCTTCGGGGGAGCAGTCTATCTATAATAAGAGCAATAGTTTGGCATATAGCTGTCCTTCAAGGGAGCAGTCTATTGTATAAGTTAGAGGTCTAGATGTCCGTTGGGCATGAAGCATCTAGTTTTTTGTAAGAAGTTTGACTCAAGAAAATCCCATAAGTGTGTAATTAAGAATGTGTCATTTTGATACTTTGAAGTCATGGACTAGACTAAAAAGGGGAAGGCATCTTTTAAGGGGAGGTGATAATCAAACCATGTGAGCTTGATTGGATTTTGAGATGTAAGAAACAAAGTGTATGCAGTGGTAAATGAGCTCAAGGGACGAGCGTAAGGTAGATAAGGTGATATAACACTAATTTCAACAAAGAGAATGGTCGAAGATGCAAGGCATTAAGGGCTCAGCTCGGAGTTTACCATTAAGCGAAGCTAAATGATAAGTGCCTGATCCATAAGTGTGAGTGATAATGTAAGGCCCAATCCAATTAGGAGAAAATTTTCCACGTTTACTCTTTTCTAGTTTGGTTACATGTTGATTCTCTTTGAGGACAAGATCACCAACCTTAAAAGTACGCTCATGAATCCGTTTATCATAAGCACGCTTGATGCGCTTTTGGTAGATTTGTAGGTGATCAAGAGCCATAAGACGACGCTCGTCAAGAAGCTCTAATTGGGCTAACTCGCTCTTGGCGAAATCATCGTTGGTGAGAATATCCCAAGAGATATTCTGAGGGAGGGTATTTGTACTTCGAGAGGCAAGACACCTTGGTACCATATACCAAAGAAAATGGTGTGGCATTAGTGGAGGTACGAATGCTAATACGATAAGCCCAAAGGGCAAAGGGAATGTTATCATGCTAGTTTCTTCCTGACTCATTGACAACTTTCATGAGGATTTTGGTTAGGGTTTTATTAGAAGATTCAGCCTGACCATTGGCCTGCGGATAGTAAGGTGATGAGAAACTAAGTTTGATACCAAAGTTGTCACAAAGGTCTTGTAACAACTTATTTTTAAAAGATTTACCATTATCTGTTATTAGGCGATGAGGAATACCAAAACGACAGATAATGTGATGGTTAACAAATTCGACAATTATTTCTTTTTTATTGAAATGAGTGGAATGGCCTCCACCCATTTTGTGTAATATTCGGTTGCTGTGATTATCCAACGGTGACGTTGTGAAGAGGTCGGGTGAATCTCACCAATAAGGTCTAAACCCCATTGTGAGACAGCCAAAGATCTCGTGCGACACAGCGGATGGCTAGGAGTATGTTGAAGGTTGGCATGTTGTTGACACATAACACAACGCTTAACATATTCATAGCAGTCATTGTTAAGAGTAGGCCAATAATAACCTAGGCGAAGGATTCGTTTAGCCACGGCAAGGCCACTAAAATGTCCACCACAAATCCCATCATGGATTTGTTGGATGGTATAGGTGACCTCCGCGCCGGTTAGACACCGAAGAAGGATGCCATCAAAGCCACGTTTATAGAGGAGTCCCCCCATGACAACATAATGAGAAACACTTTTAAGAAAAGCACGTTTTCCGTTACTAGTAAGGTCAGGTGGGAGAACAGAGGTTGTAAGGTAGTCGTGAAATTGGTGGTACCAGGTATCCTGCGAATTAGTAGACACAGTATTTATCATACAAACTACCGGGGCTGAGTAGGATGGGGCAAAAAGTTGTTGGACCAAGACGAATATGTCAGAGTCAGTTGGTGCGGCAGGAATTTGTGAGGCTAAGCAAGCCATAGTATCCGCAAATTTGTTAGTGGAGTGGGGAATGGTCTGGATAGAATAATGAGTAAATGAGGTCAAAAGTGAATCCACGTAATGTTTGTACTTTTGAAGTTCCTCATTCTTACATTGGTAGATGCCCATAACTTGATTGACTACCAATTGAGAGTCGCCAAAAATGTTAATAGATTTGACACCTAAGTGTAACGCAACCTGGAGACGCAAAACAGGGGCCTCATATTCTGCTGTATTATTAGTGTAGGGGAAATCAAGCCGAAATGAAAGAGGCATAGGTTCAGTGTCAAGAGGGATGAGAACAACGCTGGCTCCTCCGCCGTGCTGGCATTTAGATCCATCGAAGAAGAGGGTCATTTGATACGACTCTTCCCTGAGTGAAAGAGTGGTGATGAGTTCGTCGGGGAAATTAAAATTGGTGAATTGTTCCCTAGGTAAAGGGGCCTCCGCAAGTTGGTCCGCAATAGTTTGTCCTTTGATTGACTTTTGTTGTACAAACTCAAGGTCGAGGTCGGCGAGGAGCATAAGCCATCGGGCGATGCGTTGGTTTAGATGTGGTTTGGCATACATATAATGAATGGGGTCCGTGTTGGTGATGACAAAGGTTTTGTGATTCAGGAGGTAATGTCGGAGTTTGGTGGCTACAAATGATAGGGCTAGGCACAATTTTTCTACATGTGTATACCTAGTCTCGTAATCCATGAGAGTACGACTTATATAATAAACGGCTTGTTCTCGATGTGCCGAGTCCCGATGTGTGAGCATAGCTCCTATAGCATGGTCAGTGGCAGAAAGGTAAAGGTAGAAAGGATGATCATCCTGAGGTGGAATAAGCACGGGTGGTTGCAAGAGATAGGATTTAAGAGCTTCAAAGGCTTGGTGACACTCTTCACTCCATTGAAAGGCAATGTCCTTTTTAAGAAGGTGATGAAAAGGGTGACATCGATCCGAGAGTTGGGAGATGAAACGCCGGATGGATTGAAGTTTACCCCGAAACTACGTAATTGTTTGAGGTTTTTGGGTGGGGCATTTCTAGGATAACTTTGACTTTAGATGGATCGACCTCAATGCCATGCAAAGAGATGAGACACATTTCTTTGGTTGAAGCTTGAGCATGAATATTGCAACAGTGATCGAAAATAATGGTTAAAACATCGAGATGTTCACTGCGATGTTTAGATTTGCCAAGAAGATCATTGACATAATCCTCAAGGATAGTGTGCATAATGTCATGAAAATGTAAGTCATAGCCCACCGATATGTAGCACCAACATTCTTAAGGCCAAATGGCATGACACGATAACGAAGGTTCCCAAGGAGTTATGAAAGCGCTTTATGTTGATCGGTAGGGCTACCAAAATTTGATTGTATCCCGAAAAACCATCCATGAGAGAAAGCATTTCATGGCCCGCAGTGAGATCAACAAGTTGATCAATACTTGGGAGGGGGAATTCATCTTTGGGGCAAGCAAGGTTAAGGTCTCAGAAATCCGTGCATATCCGAAGTCCCCCCGTCGCTTTAGTGACAAGTACGATGTTAGAAATCCATTGAGGATAGTCGATAGGCAAGATGAAGGAAACAGAAAGAAGTCGTTGAAGCTCTTCTTTGACCAAGAGGGCGATGCGTGGATGCATCTTTCTCAGTTTTTGTTTAACTGGTTTGGTATCGGGGTTTAGGTGATGTTATGGACAGCAATGGTAAGATCAATTCTGGCATGTCGGCGTAGGACAAGCGAAAGCTTGGTTGCGGGTACGGAGAAAGGTAGTAAAGGTGGCTTGTTCTGATGTGTTAAGGGATTGTCCGATCTTCACAATGTGAGGATCCTCCTCCGTGTGGATGTTGATTTCTATAGTTGACTCATTCAACATGGTTTGAGTTTCAGACGGTAAGGTGCGTTGAATATAGGAGTCGTCCGCCCCAAGGTAAGTGAGGATGGAGTCGTCATCCTAACACTCAACAACATTAATCAAAGGTGAATCCTCTTCGATCATGTCTGGATACAGAAGGGGAAGAGAAGATGGATCCTCATTATCGCGTTGATAAGTGAGAGGACCTATGAAGATAGCATTTATGAAAAAAAAAAGTTAGGAGGGATAGATTCAGGGTCTATCGACTCTGTGGGTGATGATGGCAAAGTGGGTGATGATGGTTTGGTAGGGGTGACGTCGTCTTCTTCCAGGATACAGCTGACACGAGGTGTCTCCTGTGTAGGTGTTTCAGGAAAACCGAGACCACTGCGATCATTGTGTTTGCATGTAGTCATGGGAATGAGTGTATGTCGGCCTTGTTCATAAAGACCAAAACCAAAGCCTTTCCAAGCACAACGAGTTAAAAAGGTGAGGGCGAAACGATGATTTTTCAAGTATTGAAAATCGGATTGGAAGGGAACCACACCAAGAGGAGGTTCAGGGGTAATGGAGGATGCATCAACACCCCCATACGTTAGGTTGGTGCGGCAATGGGGTGGTCCGTAAGAGATTACCTCCCCCACACGATGGTCGTAGGTGGGATGTGCATGTAATTGTCCGTACTCCTGCGGGTTATGGAAAGAACTAACGTTATATAGGCGGTACTCCCCCAGCGTAAGGCATTGAAAAACATCTACTAAGGGGTCAGAGGTTGGGATTTTATCTGCAAGAAAGGAAGTAATATTTGTAACATCGGTTTCATTGGTTGAAGGTGTAGGTGTGTCGGAAGTAGATGGCTGGGTTGGATGAATGGGTGTCTTGACCGGTACAAGCACATCATTAGGCGATACAACATATTGCAAAGTTTTGAAGGGGGAGGATCAGCTTTTACGGTGTAGGACTTCCCCTCATACTCAAATTTTATGCATCTATGTAAGGTGGAGGGAACGCATCCCATAGCCCGAGATCCAAGGGCGGCCTAACAACATATTGTATTGGAACTCTCCCTCAAGGACATAGAAGAGTTCGGGTAAAGTACGTGGTCCTACATGAATGTTAAGGATCACGGTGCCTAAAGTAGAAGTAATAGCATCATTGAATGATCACAACATGATGGGGTTGGCACACATGCAACTAGAAGGGATATTCATTTGTTGGAAGGCTTTTGAAGAGATGATGTTTAGGCTAGCACCCCCGTCAATCATAACACGACGTACCCGAATATCCCGAACGTACGCTGAGATGAAAAGAGCAGGGTCAGGATCTTCGGCACCAAAGTCGATAATTTCATCTTCGGAGAAACTGACAGCAGCGGCTTGCTGTACAGAGACAGAAGTGGTTGGGGAGATAGATTGTTTGGTGAGTGAAGCAACATGATTGGGTGTTAGAATAGAGGTAACAGGAAAGGTTTCATTAGGTAAAACCTCTATCCCTTGCAGGATCTCAACGAGAGCTTGTCGATGAGATTCAGAAGTCTGAATGAGATCATACAATGTCATTTTTACAGGTGATTGGTGAAGTTGTTTGATCATAGTTCGATGGGAAATGCCATTAGAGACGGGATAGGCGGGTCCGTGAATAACCACTTTAGGTGGTGGTGCAATCGGGATGGTGGACAGAGAAAGAGATGCCGCAGGCGTGTTTTCTTTCGCTTTCCCATTGTTTTTCTGTCCTCGAGTAGCAACATTAATCATATTGATCTCGTGAATACGAGAGGAGGAAGATGGTAGGGATAGGTCATGGTTTTCGAGAGGTGGGGCTGTAATAATGATAGATCTTGGTGAGGCGGGGACAGGTGGTATAGGAGAGGGAATTGAAGCTAAAGGTTTCTCTCTTCGTAAGTTGTCTTTCTTAACTTTTTTATGTCGAGAGAGATGACAGATGAAGTATGGCTTTTAACGCTTTGCATCTCTCTACGTCATGTCCTAGTGTGCGGTGGTAAGCGCAGATTTTAGACTCATCGTAACCTATAGGTCGAGGTTTAGATGGATCATAAGGTCTAAGTGGGGGTAGGGAAATGGTCGCATTCTCCACCAACATAGCAAGGATTTTGGCGTAAGACCCTTTGAGTGGGTCAAAGTCAGAGGAAAATGAGGCTATTGACTGGGTCGATTCTGGTGATGATGTGGTGTGGTTGGTTTGTATGGGGGGTGGTTTAGCCAAGGAGTTTTGGTAATGGGTTTTAACTAACCATGGTTTCTTTGACGTAGAGGCTATGTTTAGCTGGTTGGATGATGAGGCCACAGATGATGTGGTATCAGAAAACAACCACGGAGAAATAGGAGTGACAGAAAACAAATCTTTTGATGGTGGAATTTGTTTATGGTTGATAGGTGGACAGGATACGTGGGGTGACGGTGTTGCTATATACCTTGGATTTCACGTATGGGTGCGAAAGCATAGGTCGCTTTAAATAAAACACAGGAGGTATGATATATTGATGTAAGGTAGAGGGATGGGGTCCCAATATGGAAGGTAGGTGTGACGATGATGGTTTTAGTTGTGATAGAGGCATAGGTTGAGGAGATTGAGTCTGTCTCCTAATGGGATGGATGGCTTTATTTTTAGATAAATCAAGCCGCTTAGGTGGGTGTGTTAGACTAGGTATGGGTGAGGTCCCAAGCGTAGGGGAAGATTTGGCTAAGTTAATAGAAGTGGATGAGGTATTTGGTAGAGATGAGGGGGGTGAAGATGAGAACATGGGAATTTTAAGCTTCTGTAAACACTTCGGGTATATGGTGGAGGCATCAGGATCGGTCATTTGCATTTGAGTAGAATATGGCATACTCAAACGTTCCCATAGAACCTGTCTATCTTCTGTGGAATGACAGTCCTCACGTGTGAATAGGAACTTTTGTATGGAAGAAAGGTGGGTTGTGATTCTGGTCCACTGTGGGTGTGATACAAGGGGTATATGAGGCACTGTATCAATGGGCGTTAAGAGGTCAACCGGTTGCTGAAAATATTTAGGTGATGAAGGACTAATAGGTAGGAGGGCATGTTTGAGAGGATCTGTCCTGTTTAAAGAATGTGGTGATGTCGGTTCAAGAGGTTTCTCATCTAAGGATGACAAAAGAAGTGGCAAGCCTTCCTCTTGTACAGCCAGAATGGTAGAAGGAGACGTTTGGGAAATAGATAAATTAGATAACATCCGCTCACAGTCTTGCAAGGATGTGGTATAAGAAGGCTCATTTGTGAGAAGGGAACTCTGGGCAGCTAATTCCTTGATGGGTAAAGGAATGGCAAGGATTTCAGTTTGTCTTGATGGCGAGGAAGGGGGTTCGGTTTCCTGCGTTAGTGAAGAGGCTTGATTGAGAATTTGTTCGATAGAGGTCTTTGGCTGGGAATCGAAGACTGCATGGATCTCATGAACACTCTCCTCGGCTAAGATATCTTGGTTTAGTTTACTGTTAGAAGAATGATTCGGGAATGGTTTGTTGAATATTTTCAAATTTCGGTTAGCAGGGGCGTTAGGATTATCGAGGGCTATATCCCCCACATCAATCATCTCCCCGTACTATGTTTTTCAACATCTTGCAGCTTCTCATGACTGTGTCCCTTCACACGTGGAAGTTCTACAGTGAGTCATTTTCTTTGTACCAGAAGGTATGGCGCGAGTGGAATCAAACCCGAATGAGTTTTAACAGAGGTAAGGTAATGGCTCTGCTTTGAGCAATTTTTCCAATATCACACCATATGTTTCTCCCAAGGAGTGTAGTTGATGGGTTCTACTTTATACTTATAGGTGGTTTTGGCGGGTATTAGACGGTGGTTGGGATTTGACCATCACCGCGTGCACAACCCCTTTGATTTGAAGCGGTCGATAGGTGAGGATTGGTGGTGTTAGGTTTGTTGGTGGAATCTTGGGTTCGGAAAGTGGGGTTTTTGTTGCACAACCGCAATTTCTCTTCCTCTAAGGCTCGAATCTCTAGTTTTCGAGCCATAGTAAAGGCCTTGTCAAATGTATGGAAATTTTGAATTTGGAGGGTAGGGGAGATGTGCTTAGCACAGGCCCGCGTAAACAGTTTGATAAGTTCGGTTTGAGGCAAGGCATATGTAAGTTGGTTGATAAGGCCCCGCCATCATCCAACGAAATCATGCGATAGATTCGTCCTCAAATTGTCGGATGGCATAGAGGTCGGTGATAGATACTTTCTTGCAATGTTAATGGAGAAATGATCCAAGAAATATTGGGCTAGCTGGTTAAAAGAGAAGATTGAGTTCTGGTTAAAGCACTCGTACCACTCAAGGCGGGTCCTGATAAGAACATGGGAAAGGTGCGGAGTAGTAAAGTGTCATCGTGAGCAATCAGATAGCAGGCATGTCTAAATGATCGCAAGTGTTGTTGAGGGTCCTCCTTACTGTTAAAACGGGTAAATTTTGGTAATTCCCATTGAGGAGGATATGAATGAAGGGGGACTGAAGGGTGGATAGGCTCCCGACAAACTTGCTCGTATGTCAAGGCGCTACGACTTCCTGAAATAGAAGCCTCCAGATTATGCATTTTTTCCATCATTTGTTTAATTAAATCAGTAGTTGGATGAGATGATGGTGTGGTTGTGGTAAACGGAGGAAAATTGGGCCAAGGGCCACCGCTAGACAATGGTGGGGTTAAATGTTGATAAGGTACGGAGGATGACTGTGTTGAGGCAACCGAATAGGGATGTCCTATGTAAGTTGTTGAGGTTATCAGATATGTGTGTGGAAATGAAAAGGTAGGCGGAGCTTGAGAATGAAAGCTCGTGTGGATAGGTGGCAGAGAGAAATTCATGAATGGAACAGTCTGCAAGAGAGACGAGGTAGGAGTAGTTGGCGGTAATGACATGTTGGGCCCAAGATTAACCAAAGGAAAGCCAATCAGTGCCGTATGGACCCCGAAGTCGCCGAGGTAGGCGACGGGACTAAGGATGCGGAAGGCAAAGCGGAGTTATCAGGTGAAGAAGGGGCTAAATGAGTAGCTATACTTGATAGGCATGCCAACAAGGAGTTGACCGTCGGGTGTATGGTCAAGGGCATGAGATAAATAGTACTATATAGCGCTAGGATTAGCATCCAGAAATTTGGCAAATTCTTTATCTCCCACAGGAATTTTAGGAACCTCGCTGGTATCCGTAGGATTCCCCACAGAATGTGAAGGAGGTGATTCAGGCAAAGGAACAGAGCAAGCATGTGAAACCATGGCGGTGGCTTGCTTTCGAGTGATAACAACCATGGACAGGATTTCACAGTAGGGTTTCAACCTGTCAGGAACATAAACAGACTCAGACTGGTGAAATTGGTAGGTTGCTAGTTTGTCAGGAACTGGAAAAGATAGTAACCGATATCGGTCTAATAACCGATGTCGGTTAGACTATAGCCGACGTCGGTCAGTTAACCGATGTCGGTGTAATAAGACTAGTATAAGAAAATATAAGAAGCTGCTGATTTGATTGTTAACAACGCTCAGTATATTTATCAAATTGTTCTAAGGTAATCACAGAAGACAATGTATAACAGAGAAAACAGAACTGAAAAACAAACAAGATGCACATGCAAATCCAGAGATTAACCCTAGGGTTAATTTTAATTATTGTGGGCTTATGCCTTTAGACGCGGAATGATGTCAATCCTAAACAAAAGACTTAGGGGAAATGTCAAGTTGTTTTGGCTTATAAGGTTACCTCAATCTAAGGAGGAATACCGCGGAAAAGGGGGGATGTTTTGAGCTGTTGTGTTAATTGTGAAGTGATTCGGTATGTGTTGTGTAGTGAAAGTAAGATTAATTTCCTGTCAATACCATGGAAATCACCCCCACGTGTACGACCTGTTACTTAGTCTATGTTCACTAGAATTGAAAACAGCAAGCAGGAATGTAATGCACGTGTTTTAAACCCAAATCGAAAATGATATTCGATGAAGCAATTAAGATGACTTTCACTAATGTGAAACTAGGAAAGCAAGACAAATTCTTTACTAAATATATAACAAAAACAGCAACAGCAAGTATGCTTCCTAAAATGAAAATAAGCAAGAGAAACAGAAACCCGAAATGGGTCCCACCGGGCGTGCCAAAATGTTTCACACAGAATGTTTCGGCTCTGCAGAATAGACTTGCTTCTATCCTATCATTCCTTTGAGAAACAGATAAGGGTTAGGGCTAGGAGGAATACCTGTTGAATATTGAGATGGTGTGCGCGTACCGTAGAGAAAGATCAGATCGACTGCAAAGAACTCCTTTTTGTCTTGGAAGGACTACCTGCAATTAAGAATACAAGACCACCAGATTTGAGTTAGACAATAAATGAGGGATCTGCCTTAGGCCCAGGAAATGTAAAAACTTCCTTTCGAAGGTGGTAAGTTCCCTTTGTAATACGATTTAACACAAATGATAATAAAGAAAGCTATTGCAAAATCACGATTTAGGTATCTTGTTACAAAGCAATAGAAACTAAACTATCAATAATAAAGCATCACGTTGTTTGTTCTTGCTTGTTCGTTGATTCAAAGAGTTGAGTTATAGGGATAAACCAGGCTGGATTTGGGGTTGTTAGGTGGCAAATAGGCGAGCAAAAGGGTTTTGGGGTATAAGTCACAGTGACCGACGGTGGTCACTGGGTAACCGACCACGGTTAGAGAACCGCTGCCGGTATAGGATAATCGACACCGGTAGGGTCAGTAATCTAGGTGCTTCTGGGTAGAGATTGGTTGCAAGGTGATTGTGGGGTTATTGAGATTGGGGGATGGCTGAGGGGAATGATGGGAGGATAGGGAAGACTCAGAGTGTGGTAAAATGGCCTTCTGGGCAATATCAGGGTGTGTGAGTGAAGGTTAAGTGCAGTAGTGGCTGGTAGTAGATCTAGGAATAAACTTATGATTACTATTAATCAACGGGCTCAAGAAAATGGTGCTTAGAAACATATAACATACTACTTACTTGCCCCTGATGCAGATGCAAGTTTCAAGACTGTGATGATGAAGACAGGACCCAAGTTGGATGCAATTTCCTCTTCGATGCTCGAATGAGTGTTACTTGGCTCTGGTTATTCAATTGCCAGTCTTGGGCTTGATGTCCTTCTCTGCAATCTCTTCTTGTTTCTTCACTTGTCTCTGCTTTCGGCCAAGCAAAATCTGGATTCTCTCGATGATTTCTTCTTCTCCCGATCAAATAAAAATCTGATCCCTTGTTTTTGGTTGGAAGTGGTCATTTACAGGGAACCGATGGCGGTTACGCAACCGACGACGGTCGAGTAGGAACCGGTATTGGTCAGGTCAAAGCAGGCTATTTTTGGTAAAATAGCCATCTTTCCCTCCTTTTCTTCTGAAGGATTGGTAGCGGGCTTGGTCAAGTCATTATGAAGTTGGTTTTAGGTGCGGATGAGGAGTAATTAGTCATAGGTGTGGAATTGGACCAAGTTATAGGTCTTAATTAGGTTAGTTTAGGGTTAAGACTAGGTCATGATGAGGTGGCGACATGAGGTGGCAGGTATGGTGATGTGGATTTATTAATTATAAGGTAATTAATAAATAATTGTGTAAGGTTTAGGTGGTGAGGTTAGGTTGCGAAATGCGATGCGGGTCACAAGGGGTCATAAGACACAAATTTGGTGTCTACAATTTGTTACTTATGTGTTTGTATTCGTATCTTGATAGTTTGACCTTCTTCGGTTCAAATGATCTTGAGAGCATTGTTATTATTGTATAATTTGGAGACTTTTGTGATTATCAATGTAAGCTTGCAAGAATATGTGACTGAATACTTATGATTGTTTAGTAGTTCTAGTATGTTCTAGCTAAAGCTAAATTGGAATTTAGTTCACTGTCTTTCTGGAAGCTACGGTTAAAATATACCTGAGCAGGAAGCTAAACAAGCTGAATAAATTATTACTTCCTGGTCTTAATCTAGGTCAATACGACGTTTAATTGGATTCTTAATCACTATATCTCGATACTGTTAAGTAAGATATAAATTCAGTTATGAGAACTGATATAAACCTAAAAAGGGTTTGGTTGGAAATCTCATGTGAAGATTATGGGTTATTGTCCAATTTCATTGATTTAGAATTATGTATATTCTATGAACTCCCTGAAGGGACCTCTAGTCTTAATAACTTCTCTTGTGTAATGGGTTTTACTAAGAAAAGTAATTCTAAGGTGAGGAACCCGGGGATTGGGAAAGACTACCCTTAGGGGAGCGTATCTCGGTATAATTTTAACTCAACGTATGTAACACTTATTAATAAGTAGATCTTTTCAAGGTGGATTTAAAGGTTGACGACACAAGTCAATCCATAGTTGTACCTTCGAGAAGATTAGGATCTTCTCGAAGATACAACAATGTAGGTGACTTATGACGACACCCTTTGCATTGATCGTTAAGATTTACACCTTAAACTCGAACAAGTTACTCTGGGACCGATTAGGAATGTGGTCACGTTATAAGGCTGCCTAGGAGACTCGGGGTATCTTGACACACTGGTTTAACTAGGGTTGACCCAGTATGTCAGCGTATCCCTAGTCCTTGGGAGCATCCATATAACGTTGTCACCTTACTAATCCATTTTCGAGTGAATAACTTGGGATAGGAGGGACTGATAGAAGTCAGTATAAGACATTCTACATAACATAGGAATGGGGTGAAGGACGTATTCCAGATTGACGAGTATGCCGTTAAGGAATACGAGACATAAGTAATATGTTTCAAATATTTGGCCAAAGTATCGCAAGCTACTAATTGCGTTGTCCTAAGTCACCTAGTCTAAGGGATGAGATGCCGATGAATAATGGTAACAATTATTCAGATAGGTTCCTTAGACAGAGCATTCTAAATCCCAGATTAGGGAAGAGAACCGCAAGAGTGATGTGTTAAATAAAAATGCCAACTCTTAATACACATGAATAGATCGGTAGATTACCGAGTCATGGAATGAATAGATCGGAGGTACTCCGAGTCATTACAACTGCATATGGTTATCTGTTATAAGAATGGTTTCTTTGATTTGAGAGTTCTAAATTATGTATTTAGAACCAAGAAGCATTTATCCAAAAAAAAAAATTTACTTGTTCTAATGTATAAAATGAGGATGTTACGTAAAAGGTATCTCTACTGGATCCTTGATAGGTGGAGGAGAAAATGTGTGCTCCTCTGTAGGTGGAGGAGATGAACAAGTATCTTCCATTGAATGAATAAGTACAAAGTGGGTGATAGCTCTCTAGGTGGAGCAGCCAAAGGTGAAATGGTATCGATATTAGCGGAAGGCTCCTCCATAGGTGAGGAAGGAGGTGAAAGGTGTTCCTCTGTGGGTGGAGGAATAGGTGAGGTGGGTTCCAATGCGGGAGGACTTCGTGCTAAAATTTCCTCTATGGAAGGAATATGAGGTAATTAGGAAGAAATGGGTGCGTCGATGAAAATAGCATGGACTTTGTGGGTATGGCTATCATGAGTTGAGGTCTCACTAGCTTGATCAAATGAAGGGGCATGATTAGGAAAGGTTTTCTTGAAGATGTGTAGGTTTTGATTGGAAAATGTGTTAGGATTATCCACGGTTAACTCGCCTTTCTCAGAATTTCTTGGAAAATATTTTTGAAAGTGATGCAATTTCCGTCACTAAGACCCTTTACTCAATGATAGTTATAGAAGTCGTGTTCTCTATACCATGCGGGTGTGGGGCGAGCAGGTAAAAACCAAAGGTGTGGTTTTATAAGAGGAAGGGTGATGGCCCCAACTTTGATGAGCTTTTCTAAGATATAAGAATAAGGTTCCCCAATTGGGGTATACTTCATTGTTCGCGTTTGAATTGAAAAGTCCGAATGGGTGAGAGTATAGATGAGGGGCTAGCCTAATTTGATGGATGAGATGGGCCAGCCTTAAGTAACATTGTGTTAGCAATCCCTTGGCCTTTGAATAATTGTTCGTGGTTTGGAAGAAGAGGAGGTATTGTTTGACTTGAATTGTGATTTTTACTACGTTATTGGATTTTCTTCTCTTCGATGGCCCGAATCTCTAGCTTTCATGCCATGGTGAATTCTTCGTTAAAGGTTCAGAAAGTTTGGACCTACAGGTCGATGAGATATGTATAGAATAAGCCCACATAAAGAGCTCAATGAATTCCATTTGTGGTAGTTGGAATGTGAGTTGATTGATCAAGCTACACCAACGAGAAACAAAATTTGATTTGTCATCATACTAACGCGTGGAGTATAGATCAAGAATGGTAACCTTCTTAACAATGTTAATGGAGAAATGATCCAAGAAGGCTTAGGCTACCCGATTAAATGAAAATATAGAGTGTCCGGGTAGCCCACTATACAAATCTAACGCAAGTCCAGTCAGAGACATGGGAAACGTCCTCAAGAGCAAAGCACCATCATGGGAAATTAGGTAGTACTCGTGTTTGAAAGACTGAAAATGTTGTTGCGGGTCTTCCTTGCTATTGAAACAGTTTAATTTAGGCATTTCCCAATGCACGAGATATGGACAT
This sequence comes from Taxus wallichiana var. yunnanensis, assembly GCA_018340775.1. Classification (NCBI taxonomy): domain Eukaryota; kingdom Viridiplantae; phylum Streptophyta; class Pinopsida; order Cupressales; family Taxaceae; genus Taxus; species Taxus wallichiana. The sequence goes on from CM031234.1 coordinate 107,531,654, forward strand.
ATAGGAATGGATGGGTGGATAGGCTCATCACAAATATCGTCCGAGGTGAGAGTATTTCAGGAACTAGAGACAAACGCCTCCAATGTCTACATCTTGTCCATCATTAATTTGATTAGGTCATTGGTAGGTTGTGATGGTTGGGTGCCTCCTGTAGCATAAGAGGGTTGGTGTTGGGCATATGACGGGGTGGCATTCCAGTATATGGTGCTACCATATAGGTAGACTAAGAAAGATGGAGTGAGATAGGGGGTATGTACCTAGAATGAATAATGATGAAACAGAGGCTACCGATAGTAGATATATATGGAGGTGGAAGGGTCGTGGTAACCCTAGTGGCAATGGGGGCTAAAGATTGTGGAATAGAAAGGATGACATTTTGAAAAGGGGTAGGGGTCACCGATACGTGAGGTGGTTGTGTAGCTATAGATATACGTGAAATAATAGGGGCGGATGAGGTTGTGTCCTTTGTGATAAAAAAAGGTATAGTGGATGTTGCAAAGTGCCACAAATGTAGTAGACGCTATAGTCATAGTGGGTATAAGACCTATCTACAAAATGAATGGGGGTAAGGTAGATGTTGGAAACATGGGGTTAACAGGGCTAGAGCAGAAGTAGGAGTAAGTGCCAAGGGATAGATATGGGCATGTCATATATAAACCGGCCCAATGCATCTCAAGTGGACGAGTGGGAAAGATAAAACTGCAAGGCAAAAGGGTTTTGGTCAAGGATTCGTGTGAACTCCTCATCTCTGGTAGTGATAGTGATAGGCTGGATAGGTTCTATGGCGGGTGATAAAATGGAAGGTGGTAAAGGGCTAGGTGGGATTGGTTGACAACCGACATGGAATACAATGGCACTTGCTTGTCGATGCATCAGTACCATGTGAATAGGTACTAGCGGGGTAGGACTGCTTTCTGTAAGTGCCACAGAAATACAACACAAGTAGATAAATAGGTGGCGGTGGGTGAATTGGGGCTAAAATATCAACCGGAAAATGACACAGTTAACCGATGCCGCTTAGGGTAAACCGATGTTGGTCATAGGTAATCGTTGTTGGTCACTATGGAAAGTGAACAGTTGGTCCAAAAACAAGGTATAAGGCCAAATTTTCTAGGTATACCAAATATTGATGATATTTACCATGTCAATGGGAATGATAAGAGTGATAGTGACTCAATAACCAAAGAAGGTAAATAGGTGTCCTTTGTTATAGGTTAACCGAAAGAACAAGGAACTGACACTTGTTGGGTATAATCGATGATGGTCGAGGGTAATCGATGATGGTCACAGGCGACACTCGTCACTATGAAATTGAAATAGTGATGAAGAAGAAGTGGTTGTGAGTTAAAATTTGATGTGAATCGAGACCCAAAATTCTAAGAATAATGAGAACATGGACCAGCACACTCAATTGAAGCTGGAATACACCAACTATGATGAGGAGCGTGCAAGAAAAAAAAGGAAAAATGAAGAGCATGACCTCTCACCTCAAAATGCAAGCCAAGCAGAAACACTAAGAAAAATACGATCCTAAGAGTTCTTTTTCTATTATGTTTGTTTAGCTTATGCTATTTAAGGACTAACTCATGAACTAGTAGAATAGATTTTTTTGGTGAGGATGGATTCCTACAAAGAAGGAGATCTAAAAGGTGAGGTTTCAAGTTTGTTATGGTGGGGGCAGGCCTTGCTCTAAAGTATGACTCAACAGAGTAGCGAGTTGGGTGCCCACTGTGTCGTGATCATGTGATCACCTAAAGTTTCTTCCAGTAAGATATTGTTTAAGAATGTGTGTATTTTAAATTTTTGTGAGGTTTGGTAAGACTCAGAGAAAGAGAAAAGGAAAGAAATGATTTTCTATGATTTTTTTCAACCATCAACTGGGCATGACTTCCAACGTATAGGTTTCCCTCAATTAATGTGAGCTAATGCAGAAAATCAAAATGAAATGTAATGATTTTTAAGCCCAAATCGAAATATAGAATTTGATGACACAAATAGATGAAGAGGGAGAGGGATGCTCTTTCACTAAAATGTAGAAAACAAGAAGAAATGGTTCTTTTTAAGAACACCAAAAGAAAGGTTCCTTTTAGAGAAAATAGAAAGAAAAAGAAGGTTACCAAGGAAGAAAATTAATGTGTATGCTTTTTAGAAGGGAAACAAACACACAAATTTTCCTAGGAATGAATAAAAATGCAAGGAACCCCAAATGGGTCCCACTGGTGCCAAAATGTTTCACCTGATTCTTAGAGATTTCTATGAAGTTGACAAAACAGATAGGGTAATGGGCGTATGAGGAATATCTCACAAGATGGTTTAAGGTTATTGTGAAATTATGACTTCCAAATCCACAGTTGATCATGAGAAATTCCTTTTTTCTTAGAGGAACTACCTGAAATGGAACACAAGACCACCAAATTAAAGTTAAACAATATGTGTAGTGAACTACCTAGCGTGTGCTAGATCTGGGAAGTGTGATACTTCCTAGATGACTATCAATCCACTATTTAAAATAATTTAATGCTTTGGTAATAAAGTAAATCCTATTGTAGTTAAAATGATTTAGGTATCTCATTTAAAACACAATAAGAAATATCTAATCTAACAGATAGGTTAAAATAAGATCTGAAGGTCAAGTAACTAGTTCTGGGTCTCTATAGGTCTAACAGAGGTCTTAGGTAGGTCACAGGTGAGTAAGGGTGATGTGGGAATAGGTAGGTAGGTTACTGTTCTAGGCTATACTAGTAGATATAGAGATAGATGTTGGTTAAGGATGAATGACGCTGGTGTGGGAGAACCAGTGCTGGTTACTGTGGGGTGCTTGGAATGTCACAGAACGAGCTTTAGATCTCCCTTATGATTACACAAAGGACTAGGCTGGTCGAATGAGGTATTAAGTTGTCTAGATGGGATTTGGTGAGGTTTCAATAGGGATATGGAGGGTTAAGTATTAAAGGAGGTTAGTGGGTGGCTAGGAGAACAAACGATGAAAATACAATGATGAAATAAGTGAACCAAAGGAGTAAAATGTTCTACTTACTTGGAATTTGGTTTTGGACATCCGTGAGTGAGGAATGAAGATGTTGATAAGAGGTTGAATACTGTAGAGGATCACCAAATGTTGGGGAGCTCTTGCATGGGCTGCATGTGCTCTCCTTCTTTCCTGATTGGATCAAATATGTGTTGGGGTGAGTGTTGGATGGTCACGGGTGAATGTTGGATGTCCAGTGCAAGAGAAAATATGTGATATCCTTCTTTGCATGTGTGTTCTCCCTAAAACTTGTTCTCAAAAGATGTGATATGTTTTGGGAATCTACCAACCTCAAAAATAAGGTTGTTTTGGGAATTAAATGGTAACCAATATCATTTAGGGTGGGATTTCCTAGGTTTTCTAATCTAGGTAGATCCGCTTGATTTTATGGGATCTCGTTTTATTTTTTCTCATGGATTAGACTAGAAGCTTCCTTCTAACATGTGGGAATGTGGTTATAGGGAATGTAGGCATTGATTTTTAGTTTTTGGGTAAGTCTTAGTTAGTTATGGAAACTTACTAAGAATAGGTCTTAGGGTGAGGTGGCTTGATGAGCTGTCTAGGTGAGGTGGCTATGTGGGCATTATCCCAATTAGGATATTTAAATAATTAATATGGTGAGTATAATGAATTAATTTAATTTAAATAATTAAATTAAAATTATAGTGGGGTGAAGGGGCCATGTCTAGATGGATTTGTTCAAGGTATTTATTTATCGAGGGACCAAGGGAGTGTGACCCAATTTTGGTGTCTACAAAATGATATAAAATTTCACCCCAAAACTCATTTGGGAGCTCGATATATTACCCTTGCAAGTTGGCCTCTAGGATTTTGATGGTCAGTCCAACCTAGGGGGTTGGATGGACAGAGGGTTGGTGGAGGGTTGGACGGATGTCTATCCCAAGATAGAAATCATATGGTGTCCCATCTTTGACATCCCAACAACTGTACAGATAGGGGGTTGGACAAGTCACATAGTTGGATGTCCTGAAAACTGTAAGGAAAGGGGTTGGATGAATCAGATGGTTGGACAACCCGCTCAAATTTTTTATAGTTCATGGTTGGATGTCCATTCAACCCAAACAATGATGGACAACTGTGATGCCTATTAAAACAACCCACATGAGACCCAAGAAACAACCTAGATTAGTCAGAAAATTATGGAATAATTTTCTTTTATTATAAGTCTCTACACCCAGGTTACAAGACAACCGTTGACACAAACAAAGTTCTAGAACAAGTCTAAAATAACTAGCACATACTTTTATTTTATTAACAATTTTCAGAGTTCACATGGTCCAAATTTTAGGGTTAGAAGTTTCAGTTAGGTTTAGGGGTTAAAATATCACCATACCCACTCTCTAACATGATCCTAGTTTCAACTTGATTTTTATCACAATTAGTACATTCAAAATTTCCCTAAATCATTCCTATTGGATAGGAAATTTTCTCACCTTTCCAATGATATAAAGAAGTCCTCCTAACTCCTTGTAGAACTCTAGATATGGATAGGTGGACTTTAGGGGTCAAATTTTCCCCCAAGGAGACACGTGTCGAGTGGGGAAGAGAAATTTTCGGGTTGGTGGGTCATGGGGTGGTGTTTGAAATTTTTCTTGTGTGGGAGAAAATTCCCAAATGTACGTGCACCTTCACTGTGCCGCAATGGACACGTGTTGGGCTCTAATCCATTGCCCGAAGAAGAGAGGGAAGGGCGGGGTGGTGAAAGTTTCGAGGAAAATTTTCCAAAGGGAGGAAGATGACCATTTGATGCCCTCACGCCTATGGATTCACCAAGGACACATGGCAATCAACAAGCTGAAGCAAGGAAGAGAGAGGGATGGAAAATTGGTGGGTAACATTGGAAAATTTTGCTAAAGGGAGTAAATAGGGTAAATGGCATGCACGGGTCCGCGAAAGAGAACACGGAGGTAAGGGTGGGAGTGTGGGGTCACAGGGAAAATAAGTGAAGTTTTCCCCAAACAAAGTTTCAAGGAGAGAGTTGCAAGGGTTTCCCCACCCCAATTTCACCCCATACTACCACGTGGCATCCTCTCGGTTTCTTTGCGGTAGCGGGAGAAAGATAATATTTTCCCAAAATTTTAAAGGGCCTAAGGGATAAAATGATGTTGCGCCTCTGCCGCTGCCCCGTGAGGACACATGGCAGCCTCTGATTGGCTGCAGGCTAGTGGAGGAAATTTTAAAAAAATTTCCCCAATTTTTTTCAAATTTTTTCTAAGGGTAATCTCGATGGGAAATTTTTAGGCCTTGGGCCCGCCAGAAATTTTTTTCCAAATTTTCCCGCCAAGGTAGGAAAACTTCAAAGGGCCATAACTTTGGCTATGAAGCTTGGTTTTGGGAAAACAAGTACTTTCTGGAAAGATATTGATTCCCTCTTTACACAAGAATCATAAATTTTACATTTTGATAAAGTTTAAGGGGTCAATTTTATAAAAATGATCTGCAGGATTTTAAACAGTAATCGGTAATTTTTAACTTATAAATTTGATTCAATTTGATCACCTCCTTCACTCAACATGCCAAATAGACATGGAGGATTACTCTAGGAAGGATTTAAAGTGTTTTAGAGAGGTAATTTCACTTTTTTGATTTCCAATTTACATTTTTTCCAACAACTGACAAAAATGACTGTGAAAGGGATTTGGCCCGATTTTGCAATGTTTAAATTGTTTTCTCAAGTGTTTTCTGTCAATTTGATTTCCTTGATAATACAACATGATAAATTTTAACATTTCCAAGTTGATTATTATGTGCAAGTCCGAAGTGTACATTTTTAAATAAAGTTATTTTCCCGTTTTTTAAAAATTTACAAAGAGATCAAATTAAAAGAGGTCCATCCAGCTTTTCATCATGTTAGTATGACATTTCATTTCCAATCTAATCTAATACATTCAGTTTTTTTAAACAACCATTCTAAATCATAATGTAATTACTAAATTCCATTTTACACATTTCCAAAGATACAAAATACAATATTATTTCCACGTACATTTCTTCTTTTCAATCAGAGATCTAACTATCTCTTTTGCCATACAATGAAACATTGAATTCAATCCAACAATGCATATGAGAGAAGATATTGCAATTCTTTATTGGATTCAATTAAAAATCTTTAACTCTTTCCATGTTTCAATGAAAATAACACAATTCTATTTCTTTTCCAATAAATAGAATAGAATATAATTATCCTTCACATTCAAATGTACAACTTTCACAATCAATTACAACATCTTTTCTTCACAAATATATATTACAATTTCATCCACATCAAGTGGGAAAGGTTACAAATGAATTTGTTTCACAAGGGACTATCAAAACTGCATTTTCCTTTGCTCTAGAACAACAACATGCAATTTTTCTATTTCTCCAAGTTGATCACAAAAAAGTGGGGAAAGGCAACGCTCCCCACCCAACCAAGACATCCAATGAAAGGAGAATCCATCCTTCATAATGGCCCCAGCCTCAACAAAAATACAATAACAGTGTGATTCAACCCATGGCAACAACAGGCTTCCAAAAACACACAACATTGTTTAAACATGCATATTTCAAATTAAAACATAGTTCAACATAAAAAATAGTTTACAACTTTAATTGAAAACATTCAAATCAGAACTCAAGCTTGATCATGCAAGCCAAAGGAGCAATGACTCTAGGGGAAGCTACTTATGCCTCCCAATGGGAATTAGGAATCCACCTATAAAAAACCACAAAAATAATTCATCACACATGTATCCTTATGCCCTCCACAAATCCCTCCTCATGCCCCCCATAGATTTCCTTATGCCCCCCACAAAGTAATAAATGCAAGCTATTTCTTTTCCATGGTGGATCCCAAACCCAAACTCCCTCCACAAAATATGATGCCAATGGCATTCCCTTATGTCCCCCCACATGGATTCCCCATAGCCTTCTCCTACACCATTCCTATGGCATTCTACCCAACCAGCCAACAAATAAATCAAAACATGCACCATTCACACAACACAACAAGAAAATAACAACATAAAAGAAGAGTTAAACTCCTACCTCTCCATGGTAGCTTTTGTTTCCAAACAACAAGCTTCAATGCCCAAAACACAGTCCCAAAACAACAATCTCCAAACATGCAAAGTTTCTCCAAACTCCTTCCAAAATAAAGAGCTCCAAAAACAAGAAAAATGTGCCCCCAAGGAAGTATGCAAAAAGATTCAACAACCCAAAATAAGAAAAGAGTTTGAATTTTATAGAAGAGGGAAGAGAAGAGGATGACGTGGATTCATTTAGGATGCCACATCACAAATCCTCAAATTCAAACACAAAAGTTAAATTTTCATTCTCCCAATAACAATAACGAGGTGTGTCAAAATATGACAAGTTACTTGCACACTCCAAAATCCCACACCCCAAAGGACTGCAAATTAAATAAAATGTAAGAGAGTGAAATCAAAACAATCTAACATGATTAATAAAATGCATAAAAAGGTCTAAAATCCACCTTCCAACCATAAGTATGTTGGTAAATTAAATTTAGAGGTATGGGACAAGTTTTACTTGTCCCACAAGCCTCTAAAAACAGCCTCTAAGGACAAATTCGAATTTCTAAGGAGGTGGAGTGTTTCATACTCAATAATCGACTTACACAACTTGCACATATCTTACATATTAAATAAAAAGAGCCAACAACTTCCATTATTACTTTCCCATATCCCAATTTGATTTATTTAAATTTTAACCATATTTTTTCTCTCATTAATCTACCACAATTTAATTAAATAAAAGGAAGGAACACATCTGCTATGCCCTTAACCTATTACTTCTATTAGGATATGAGTAGCCAATTTGTGGCTTACCATATCATTTTATTATGTCATTTATACTTTCTCATGCTTAATAGGTCATCCTTGGTGATGGTCATAGCATATGCATAGTATATATAGGGGATTATAGGTAGCATTTCATTATCATTTGAGCATTTGAGTCTTATTATATGGTTTGGAGGTTTCCCCCTCAAAGTGGCGAAGCTATTCTAATTGCATATTGAGATCATTATTATGAAATATTGTGTTATTTTGTGCTCTATTGTTGCTCTTAATCTAAATTATACAAATAATTTCATTACAAGTGGTATTAGAGCTACGATCTAGGCCAAAATTAGGGCAAAAACCCTAATGTTTTGTTTCCAACACATATTGCCAACCAAAGCGAATTGGTGGTGAGATATTTTTACTAGAGTTGCGAAAATTTCAAGTAAGGTTCCATAAAAATTTCAGAATTTTTGATTTATTTTGAAAATGTTATTACAAATGTAGGGTTTTTCATAAAATCTCTCCCTAGGGTGCAAATTGTGGAAAATTTTCAAGTTTTATACATTTTCGGAAAGGTCTCAAAAAATAGTATTAGTATAATCTATGTGTTTTTCTTGTTCAGCTGAAATTGTATCGAAACCCTAAACCCTAAGGTTTGACATCATGGTGGGGCCTTCCACAAGAGTTAAAAATAATATGGTTACTCTAAGTAAAACCCCGGATAAAGATGGGGTAGTGATTGAAGAGATGGATTAAGAAGGGGTAAATATAGATTCCTTAGCACTAGGGTTTATCTCAGTTTATCATAAGGTGAGCCAACTTGAGTATGAGCTATGAAATGTACAATCTAAGATGGCCTATAAAGGAGACATAGCCCAAATCAATCATCGGTTGGATGATATCATGCAACATGTAAAGGGTAACTAGTATGGCCCAAATCTAGCTCATATCAACCAAGGAGGACCTTCACTTCAAAATCATGAACAAACTAACCATATTGGATCACTTTTCCAGTCCAATCAGAATCCAACTTATTCGCAACCATGGAACATGATGCCAAAAGTGGATATGCACAAATTTGATGGTAAGGATCCCTTGAATTGGATAAATCAAATGGAGAAATTCTTTGAGTTACATCAAACACCATCAAGAAAAAAGGTGACATTGGCATCCCTGTATCTTAAACCCGACCAATTTGTTTGGTATTGATGGTTATGTGCTCAGAGGCATAAGAATGGTCTAGGTGTCACTTGGAAAGTTTTTATGAAGGAGTTGCAATTGCACTATAGTTCTAGTGTTTCAGAGAACTACTTTAGTCAATTAGAAAAGTTACGGAAAAAAGGATCAGCAAATATTATGTGCATCAATTCCAAAACCTATCCTTAAGGGTGGAGAATATTCCAAAAGAGAATATGAATGACCTGTTTCTTGGGGTCTTAAGTACCACATAGAGCATGAGGTATGTATGTTTAATCCACTCAAGCTTTTGATTCTATTATCATGACACGTTGTGTAGAGGAAAAAATTCTTTGTAGTAGGAGGCCACCTTTTATTAACACCAGAGACTCGTAGTATCTCTTCCCCTTCATTTGCTAGGCCAATTAGACCGACTCCTAAACAAATGGAAGAAAAGAGAGAAAAAGGATTATGTTCTAACTGTGATAGAAAATATGGACCAAGACATAAATGTGTTGAGAAGAAGTTGTTCTATATTGACGGAGGTAATGAGGATGATGAGGAAGCTTAAATTATAGGAGAGGCTGAGGAACCAGTAGAAGATGAAGTAGAGGATCACCAACCTACAATTTCTTTCCATGCATTTTTAGGTATTAGTAATCCTCAAACACTCAAGGTTATTGGCTATCTCAAAAAATAGAAGGTGACGATGTTGATTGACTCAGGGAGTACTCATAATTTCATAAATAGTAAGTTAGTTTCCCACCTCAATTGTTTTATTTACCCATCTCAAGAAATGCAAGTTATGATTGAGGATGGTGGGATAGTTAAGTGCACAGAAAAGTGCCATAGTATCAAGCTTTCCATGAAAGACTACATGTTAGACTCACCTATGTTTGCTATTTCTATGGGAGGGGGCAGATATTGTTTTGGGTGTCCAATAGATCACAACCTTAGGTACTATAGAGATGAATTTCCAAGAATTGTTCATATGATTTCATTCAGATGGAAGGACAATAAAATTGAATGGGATGGTAGCTAAGTATCCACAGATTATTATCTCTCATTAGATGTAGAAGCCTCTTAGAAAAGGAGTGGATTCCTTTATAGCAAAAGCTATTTTCCATAGAAGTATAAAATACGAGTCTTCAATGCCACCCAATCTTCGAGAATATTATGGATGCTCACTCATCTATTTTTGATGCAATTCCAAAAGGTCTACCACTAGTTAGGGATCATGATCATGCCATTTAGTTGATTCCAGGGAGCCAAACACGTAACATCGACTACATACAGATACCCATATTCCCGAAAAGTGAGATCGAGAAAATGGTGGAGGAAATGTTAAAGGCATGTATCATCAGGCATTGCCAGAGTGCATATTCTTCACCAGTGGTCATGGTATGTAAGAAGGATGAAACATAGAGGATGTGTCTAGATTATTGAGAACTCAACAAGTACACCATCAAAGATAAGTTTCCTATTCTAGTAATTGATGATTTACTTGATGAATTGAATGGTGCTATTTATTTCACAAAATTAGATCTTCGTTCAGGGTACCATCAAATTAGGATAAAAGAGGAATATGTTCATAAAATGGATTTCAAGACTCATGAGGGCCATTATGAGTTTTTGGTAATGCCTTTTAGTCTTACAAATTCACCCTCAACCTTTCAAAGCTTGATGAACACTATTTTTAGGTCATTTTTAAGGAAATTTGTATTAGCTTTCTTTGATGACATATTGATTTACCAAAAGACATGGGAAGAACACTTACAACATGTAAATAAAGTGTTGGAAGTTTTGGAGAAACATACTTTGTATGCAAAGCCATCCAAATGTTCTTTTTGTGTACAAGAGGTAGAGCAATTGGGTCATATTGTATCCCATGAAGGCATCAAAGTTGATCCTTAAAAGATCAAAGATGTGGTGGAATGGCAAAGGCCCTAAAATCTCAAAAATCTTCATGGGTTCCTAGGACTAACAGGGTACTACATAAGATTTGTGTGGGGATATGGTAGAATAGAAACCCCACTCACTGCATTTCTAAAGAAGGATGCCTTCTATTGAGACAGACATAGCCACTAAATCTTTTGAGCAGCTGAAGGAAGCCATGTGTAGCACCCTAGTTTTGGCTACTCCCAACTTCTCAAAAACCTTCATTATTGAATGACGCTTTAGGATCAGGATTGGGAGTAGTTCTAATGTAGGAAGGAAGACCAATTGAATTTTAGAGTCACTAATTCAAAGGAAAATATATACTCAAACCTATCTATGAGAAAGAAATGATGGCTATTCTTCATGCGGTCAAGCCCTATCTCATGGGTAGACACTTCAAGTTAAAAATGATCATGATAGTCTTAAATACTTTTTGGAGCAAAGTTTATCATCTGAGGAACAAAAAAGTGGGTAACAAAATGTTGGGTTATGATTTTAAAATCATATACAAAAATAGTAATGAAAATGTAGTAGCTAATGCATTGTCAGGAATGGGATACATCCGCATATGCCTTACTATGTGGAATGTCCATGTTGATGGTAGATTGGGTGGATGAAGCAAGATTGGAATGGAATCAAGATAAGGATACAAAATATCTAATATATAATATCAAGCAAGGATCTATGAAATATAACAAATTTGAGTGGAAAGGTAATGCCCTATGGTACAAGGATAAGTTATACTTGAGTAAAGATTCTAAGTTGAAGCATAAGATTCTTGAATAGCTACATGCCTCACCTATTGGAGGACACTCTGCGTTTTTGAAGACATATCATAGAATATAAAGAGAATTATTTTGGGAAGGACTCAAGGGGATGTACAAAATTTTGTATCGAGTGTTTAGTGTGCCAATGAGAACAAAGGGAAACAATTAAGACACCAGGTCTATTGCAACCCTTACCAATTCCTAGCTAGAGATGAGAGGAGGTCTCCATGGATTTCATCACCGGATTTCCTTGTTCAGAGGGTAAGAATGTTATTTTCGTGATTTTGGATAGGCTCACAAAATATGCCCATTTTTGTGCCCTATCACATCCATTTTCAGCTAGTACAGTCATGTAACTATTTTTTTGGAGACAGTTCAAAGGCTACATGGAACCCCAAAGATAATTGTAAGTGATCGTGATCCTATTTTAACAAGTAATTTTTGGACATAATTATTTTCATTTTTGGTACTCAGCTAGCTCACAGTTCATCTTATCATCCTCAAACTAATGGGTAAATAGAAGTGGTCAACAAATTCTTAGAGGGGTATCTATGTTATTTTGTATCGAGATAAGCGGAAAGGTGAATTAAATGGCTACCACTGCGCAGAATGGTGGTGTAACACATCTTTTCATACCTCTTATCAAATGACCCCATTTTTAGCATTATATGGTTACCATATACCTTCTATCACTTCCTCCTTGAGGGTACAAACTAAGGTCGAGATTTTGAGGAACACATTCAACATCAACAACAGTTTTGGCTAGTTTGTAGGAGAATTTAGCATTAGCACAAAACAAGATGAAACAACAAGCAAATCAACACCGTCTTGAAAGACATTTTGAAATTGGTGACTGGGTTTTGTACGCTCTCAACCTTACAAAAAGATGTCCCTAAAGAAACAGAAAAAGGAAAACAAACTTGCTCCTAAATATTATGGCCCTTATTAGGTTCTACAGAAAATTGGAAGTGTTGCTTATAAACTAGAGTTTCCTCAATCTTCACACATACACCCAATATTCCATGTTTCATGCTTGAAGAAGGTTATTGGATAGAAATTTGAATCCTAAACAGAGTTACCAGAACTTGACGAGGAAGGAAGAATCATTTTGGAGCCAGAGAATATTCTGTAAACATGTACTAAGAGGCTAAGAACTAGAGACATTAAGGAATATCTGATCAAGTGGAAGAATCTGAGCATAGAAGATGCCACCAGGGAGGATGAAGGTTTTCTGAAGTAACATCCAGGATTATTCAACATTGAGGACAATGTTGGTTTTAATGGGAAGGGCATGCTACGCCCTTAACCTATTTCTTGTATTAGGATATGAGTAGCCGACTTTTGGCTTACCATATCATTTTATTATATCATTTATACTTTCTCATGCTTAATAGGTCATCCTTGGTGATGGCCATAGAATATGAATAGTATATATAGGGGATTATATGTAGTATTTCATTATCATTTGAGCGTTTGAGTATTATTATATGGTTTGGAGGTTGCCCCCTCGAAGTGGAAAAGCTATTATAATTACATATTGAGATCATTATTTTGAAATATTGTGTTATTTGGTGTTCTATTATTACTCTTAATCTGAATTATACAATTAATTTCATTACAACATCACTAATAAAATACATACAAACAATAAATAAATTTAACCACATTAATAAAATGCACAAACCCATGGTCACATATAAAGTTGATCCCCCATGGGAATCCCTAACAATGAACACAACATAATAAAACAAGTTTCCATGGTGACCTTGTCAAATTCACCTAGAATTCCATTGTGGTTGATCTTCAATCCCCGATGTTTGTTGTGATATTTAACCCGCAAAACCCAAATAGCTCCTTTGGCCTCGTGGCCATACCGAACATCCAAAATGAATATAAATATAATCACAGAATCATCTAAATATGTGAATCACAACAACATCAAGGTAATTTAACATTATCACATACAATTTATATCAACAACTATATCATCATCATATAATATCCATTTTCTAGATCTACTCATAATATCTAAAATCACATGTCCAAACAACATCCATGTCAAATAGTATATCATCATCCACATATGAAGTGTCTCTAATAATCATCATGCATCATAACCAAATCAAGATCAACAATAATCCATGATCAAATGTCTAACATCATACTAAATCAAAACATAATAATGTCCATAACGTAATCACAGTATCAAAATAGGTATCAAAAGGTGTCAAAGGGAAGTGGGCACTACATCCCCTCCCATTAGAATCCAATTACTCTTGGAAGTCATTGCAATAAATGTGGAAACTAAACTCATAATAAGGTATCACCCTCCCATTTAGCTGCAATCTCATCATATCTATACAACCGCACCCAAACTCGATCAACCTCTCTACCTCGAAGGTCCAAGGTCCTGCGATCTAGGATACAAATGGGCTCCACCATCACCTATAATGATGTATAATCTAACACATGAGAAGGATATATGCAATATATCTCCTAAGAAATAAAACATGAAAAACATCATGTACGCGAGACAAGTTGGGTGGAAATGCTAGATGGTAGGCCAAAGGGCCAATACGCTCCAAGATATCAAAAGTTCCAATGAATCTAGGAGCTAACTTAGAACCTTTTCCGTAATGGATAGGGCTCTTGTCTAGCCTAACACGAAGGAACACCTTCAGCCCACATTGAAACTACACTGCCGATCCTATGCTGATCCGCATACTTATTCTTCCCCATGTCATATGCCTCCTATAATCTATGCCCGATCAAGATCACCACTCTTTGCTCCATGTCTTATAAAATATCTGGTCTAAGAGATACTCTATCCTCTAACCTATCCTAGTTAAGAGGTTTCTTGCACTCTCTACCATACAAATCTTGAAAAGGAGCCATGCCTATAGAACTCTGAAAACTATTATTGTAGGAAAACTCCACTAAGTACATGTACTCCTCCCATTTAGACTGCTGATCCATCACATACATCCTGAGCATGTCCTCTAAAATTTGATTCACCTGCTCAATCTGTCCATCTGTCTTAGGGTGATATGTTGTTCTGAAGTTGATTCTCGTCCCGAGGACATACTGCATGGTAGTCCAGAAATGTGAAGTGTACAAAGGATCATGGTCACAAATGATCTTCCATGGAATCCCATGCAACCTAACAATCTCATCCAAATATACTCGTGTCACTACTCTAGCTGTATAAGTGGTCTTTACCGAGAAAAGTGAGCCACTTTTGTCAATTTATCAACCATGACCATAATGGTATCATGGTGATATCTCAACATTGGTAGCCCAACAATGAAATCCATGGAAATGGTGTCCCACTTCCATTCCGGTATAGCATGAGGATAAAGAAGTCCTGCTGGATGTTGATGCTCAACCTTAACTCTCTAGAACTCTAAAATTGTGACACAAACTGGGAAACATCTCAATGAATTCCTTTCCAATGATACAAGTTTTCACAAGGTGGCATGCATCTTCTTCACCCCGAGATGGGCTGAATAGGGTGCACAATGTGCCTCAACTAAAATTTCCGCCTCAAGCCTCCATCTCTAGGAAAATTATATCCCGCCCCGTGCTTGAGAAGACCATCCACATCTAATTAAAAACCAACAAAATTCCCCTCAAGGGGTCTCTAAGACTCAAACTCTACCTGTACTACAATGTAGAAGCTATCAAGAGGAAGCTGCTAAAGGATCCTGCTCCACAAATTTGTGCTCACTGAAGTGGCCATAGCCACATGTCTCCATCTATTGAGAGAATCTACTACCACATTCTCCTTCCCCTTCACATGCTCAATCTCCATGTCATACTCACAAAGAAACTCCATCCAACACCACTGACAAGCGTTGAGATTGGGCTACGTGAAGAGGTGGCAAAGACTCAAATGATCTGTCCTAAGTGTGAATATCCTGCCAAGAAGAAAGTTCCTCCATCAAACCAAGGCATGCATGACTGCCAAAAGCTCAAGATCATGGGTCAGATAATTAAGCTCATGATATTTTAGTTTGCGAGAATTAAAATCCAATACTCTACCCTCATGCATCAACATGCCTCCAAGGCCTGCC
Source organism: Taxus wallichiana var. yunnanensis (assembly GCA_018340775.1). Lineage (NCBI taxonomy): Eukaryota > Viridiplantae > Streptophyta > Pinopsida > Cupressales > Taxaceae > Taxus > Taxus wallichiana. Next base: position 107,547,441 of record CM031234.1, read on the forward strand.
AACAAAGCATCTGTGCAAACAAAGAACTCACCCTATGGAATAGGTTTTGTAGTGAGGAACTCCTTTAGTTTCCTAAAGGCCTACTCACATCTTTCTGACCAAACAAACTTTTTCCATTTCTTTTGAAGGTAAGTGATAGGGTGCGTAATCCGAGAGAAGTCCTGAACAAATCTCCTATAGTAACCTGTTAATCCCATGAAGTTACACACCTCCGTCACTATAGTGGGTGCTGGAAAATCCATAATGGCTCTAATCTTGGAACGATTGATCGTGATACCTTCCCCATAAATGATATGACCAAAATAATATACCTCTATCTGAAAATAAAGCACACTTCTCCATGTTCCCATAAATCTACTACTCATGAAGACACTGAAGAACCTAGAGAAGGTGCCCTTGTGCTCCTCACGCATACATGAGTATATCAAAATGTCATCTAGGAAGATGCGAATGAAGCAATCTAAGAAGGTCCTGAATACCCCATTCATCGACTCATGAACATTGTGGGGAATTAGTTAAACCAAAAGGCACCACTATGAACTCATAGTTCCCATATCTCGCATTTTAAGGTGGTTTTATGAATTTTCACCTCTGAAATCCTCAAATGATGACAACCTAACTTAAGATCAATCTTAGAGAAGACTGTAGCTCACTTTATCTTATTAAACAAGTCATCAATACGCAGAAGGGGATAACCATTCTTGATCGTTACCTTGTTCAGCTAGTGCTAATCAATATATAACCACAAGGTTCCATCCTTATTCTTCACAAAGATCACCGGTGCACCCCAAGGGGATACACTAGGATGGAAAAGGAATTTCTCCAAAATGACCTCAAGCTACAACTTGATCTCATAGATCTCTAGCATGGTCATCTAATAAGGTTCCCGTGAGATAGGCTCTTCTCCAAGAACTAGATATATATGAAAATCAATCTCACATGGGGTGGTAACCCCAATAGATCCATTGAAAGACATCAGCAAAATCTCTCAAAATGGGATGATCATCTAGCGATGGTCCACTACACCCATCATCATATCTATCACTAATTATAACAACATACATCATCGACAACCCCGTTGCATGCACTTTGGTTAAGATGCATTGTGGAAATGGTGTGAATAGAAATGGGTCTCCTAACACCTAAAATCACTAAATCAACTCCCAAATCATTTTCACAAGATATAGTCTTGTGATAAAAATCCATCCTAGCCCTCGTGTGCGAGATAACCAATCCATACCCAAAATGACTCCATACGATCCTAAAGGAAGGATGTAAAGATCTGAGGTAGCGGTGAAAGGTCCCAAATCCACTACACACCTCCTTAACTAAGGAGTCTATAGAGATCTTGGCTCCAAAATCCATATCGACATCCCAACTATGACCTTGCCTAACTCGCCATCAAAGCATACATCACTCTATTAAGGATGGTACAATGAAAGAATCAAAGAACTAGAATCAAACAATACAAAAGTAGGAATACCACCAATGCTACATGTGGTCTCAATGACTTTACTCTGATGCTCTACTTGGTGGTTATCAACCACTACATAAATCTTGTGGCTACATCCCATGTCACAAATAGTTGGCTCGAAATATGTGCCTTACCATTATTATTATAGTTTTGTGGATAATCTCTCCAAAAGTGTCTAGTAACTCCACAAGAAAAACATCCTCTTGATCCTCCCCAATGAGTAACACCTCCAGTATGTACCCTAGAAGTCTCGTGTCATGGATCCCAATGATCCAAATATGGTCCGCTAAGGTCTCTACTTGGTGAGCTCTTGCTTGACTAAGCTCTAGTTCCCACCGTGTCCCGATGGGACCCTTGGGATGAGGCCCCATACTGGACCACTTTATGTATCAACTCTTTATGGAGGTCTATGAGGTGGGCAGGACTACTTCTATTGTGGCCTAAAGGATGACTATGTTGAACCCTAGCCACCATGAGGAAGAGGTACTGACCCCCTTGATCTATTGTCCTACATATGTTGTATGTGGCTCCTAACTCGGTCTCTAGCCTGCTGGGTTTTTCCCCGAGTCTCCTCTGAAATATAGGCCTTCTCAACGGCATCAACTAATTTCTATGGGAATTGTATCCACACCGCACCTCCAATATCTAAATTAGGCCCTAGATGAACCTCGAATCTTCACATGCTCATCCTGCATATACTCAACATACTGGATTAGATCTAGAAATCTACTCTCATACTCTGCTATTGAAAAATATGCCTATTAGAGGTCATGGAACTCATCGATCCTCTGTTGTATGAACCTTTGTGAAAATACCTACTCCTGAATCTCTCCTCAAATAGCTCCTAGGTCACTATCTTAGAATCTACATAGATATTTTGCTCCTCTATCCTCCACCATACTCTTGCTCCATCCCTTAGTAGATGGATCACAACACGAGATTTTGTGTTACTAGAACAAGGAAAAAGCTTAAAGAAACCACTCAAGCTCACTAGTCAGGCCTCTTCCTGAAATCCACCTATGTCACCTGAGTAATGTGATGGCTAAAGCTTCAGGATCTCCCTGATGTGATCTACAGCTATGGTCTGACAGCCTCTAGGTCTCTCTGCATGCTCATCCCTAAGCCTAGGGCTCTAAGACCTCTCTCTATGCTCTAGAACTCTATCACCTTGTACCCTTAGTGGTGACTCTACTCTAGCTGACTCTGCATGGGAGTTATCTCCTCTATGCTCCTCACTAGGTTAAGGAGATACCTGACCCTCAATGGAAGGGGCTCTGTCATGACTGGCTGCATGTCCTCCTCCTAATCCTCCGCATAGAGTGACATTGACATCCTGAAGAGTCTACAAGATCTAGGTCGGGATAGATTCTATACCCCGATTTAGTGGTGGTGGTGGTGGTGGTAAGTCTGAGTCTCTATGAAAATTTCCCTCACCCCGTCTGTGCCTCCTACATAGACCAAAGCGAGAGTTAGTTCATTTTTCTAGGTTTTATTCAATTTCCATGTTTACTAAAATATGCAATTTCTAAACTAAGTTGTTTTATCTTAGATTTAATAATGTGCTAGGTTTAAGTTTCATGTCCCAAGTTTTCTAGTGTGCCCAATGGTCCAATATTTTGAACCACTACTATGATACCAAGTGTGATGCCCATTAAAACAACCCACTTGAGACCTAAGAAACAACATAGGATTAGTCAGGAAAATTATGGAATAATTTATTTTTTTGATTAGAAGTGTCTACACCCAGGTTGCAAGACAATAATTGACACAAACAGGTTCCAGAACAATTCTAAAATCACTAGAACATACTTTTCTTTTATTAAAAATTTTCAGAGTTCACATGGTCCAAATTTTAGGGTTAGAAGTTTTAGTTAGGTTTAGGGGTTAAAATATCACCATACCCACTCTCTAGCATGCTCCAAGTTTCAACTTGATTTTTCTCACACTTAACACATTAAAATTTTCCCTAAATCATTTCCATTGGATAGGAAATTTTCTCACCTTTCCAATGATATAAATAATTCCTCCTAACTCTTTGTAGAACTCCAGATATGGACAAGTGGACTTTAGGGGTCAAAATCTCCCCCAAGGAGACACGTGTCGAGTGAGGAAGAAGAGCAATTTTTAGGTTGGTGGGTCATGGGGAAGTGTTTGAAAATTTTCTTGCATGGGATAAAATTCCCAAATGTGCCCACACCTCCATTGTGTTTCCATGGACATGTGTCGGGCTCTAAGCCATCGCTAGGAGAAGAGAGGGAAGGGCGGGGCGGCAGTTTCGGGGAAAATTCACCAAATGGAGGAAGAAAACAATTTGACACCCACGCACCCATAGATCCACCAGGGACATGTGGCACTCAATGAGCTAAAGTGGGGAAGAGAGATATATGGTGGAGAGCGGTGGGGAACGTTGAAAATTTTCAATAAAGGGAGGAAATAGGGTAAATGGGTGTGCGCGGGTCCACGCGATCAGGAAGAGATAACACTGAGGTGATGGCGGGAGTGCGGGGCCATGGGGAAAATAAGTAAATTTTTTCCCAAAAAAATTTCAAGGGAGAGAGTTGTGAGGGTTTACCCACCTTGCTTTCACCCCATATTGCCATGTGGTAGCCTCTGGTTGGTTGTGGGCTGGTGGGGAGAAATATAATATTTTCCTAAAATTTTAAAGGGCCTAAGAGCTAAAATGATGCCATGCCTCCACTACTTGCCCATGACAACACCCGGTAGCCTCTCGATTGGTGCAAGTGGAAGAGGAAATTTTAAAAATTTTCCCCAAAATTATTTTCAAAATTTTTCTAAGGGTAATCTTGACGGGAAATTTTTGGGTTGCGGGCCCACAAGGAAAATTTTCCCAAATTTTCCCGCCAAGGCAGGAAAACTTCAGAGGGCCATAACTTTGGCTAGGAAGCTCGGTTTTGGGGAAACAATGACTTTATGGAAATCTCTTGATGCCCTCTTTACACAAGAATCATAAATTTTACATTTTGATAAAGTTTAAGGGGTAAAGTTTTTTAAAATAGTCAACTAGTAATTTTTAAATAGTCAACTAGTAATTTTTAACTTATAAATTTGATTCAATTTGATCACATCCTTCACTCAACATGCCAAAAGACATGGAGGATTACTCTAGGAAATATTTAAAGTGTTTTAGGAGGCAATTTCACTTGTTTTATTTCCAATTTAGATTTTTTCCAACAATTTGACAAAAACGGTTGTGAAAGGCATTTGGCCAGATTTTTGCAATGTTTAAATTGTTTTCTCAAGTGTTCTTTGTCAATTTGAGTTCCTTGATAATACAACATGATAAATTTTAACATTTCCAAGTTGATTATTATGTGCAGGTCCGAAGTGTACATTTTTAAATAAAGTTATTTGCCGCTTTTTTAAAAATTTACAAAGAGATCAAATTAAAAGACGTCCATCCAACTTTTCATCATGTTAGTATGACATTTCATTTCCAACCTAATATAATACACTCAGTTGTTTTAAAAAACCATTCTAAATCATAATCCATTTTACACATTTCCAAATATATAAAATATAGTATTATTTCCACCTACATTTCTTCTTTTCAATCAAAGATCTAACTATCTCTTTTGACATGCAATGAAACATTGAATTAAGTCCAACCATGAATATTAGAGAAGATCTTGAAATTCTTTATTGGATTCAATTATAAAACTTTACATCTTTCCATGTTTCAATGTAAATAACATAATTCTATTGCTTTACAATAAACAAAATAGAAGATAATTATCCTTCACATTTCAATGTACACATTTCAAAACCAATTACAACATCCTTTCTTCACAAATATATATTACAATTTCATCCACATCAAAGTGGGAAAGGTTACAAATGATTTTTTTCATAAGGGACCGGCAAAACTACATTTTCCTTAGCTCCAGAACAGCAACATGCAAGTTTTCTTTTTTCCAAGTTGATCACAACAAAAGTGGGGGAAGGACAATGCTCTCCACCCAACCAAGAAATCCAATGAAAGGAGAAGTCATCCTTCATCATTGGCCACCGAGCCCCAAGAACAATACAATAATAGGTGTGATTGAACCCATGGAAACAAAAAGACTTCCACAAACACACAACATTCTTTCAACATGCATATCTCAAATTAAAATATAGCTCAATACAAAACAGTTTACAACTACAATTGAAAACACTAAAATCAGAAATCAGGCTTGATCATGCAAGCCAAAGGAGCAAGGACTATGGGGGAAGCTACTTATGCCTCCCAATGAGAATTGGGCATCCACCTATAACAAACCACAAAAATAATTCATCACACATGCATCCTTATGCCCCCCACAAATCCCTCCTTATGCCCCCCACAGATTTCCTTATGCCCCCATAAAGTAAGAAATGCAAGCTATTTCTTTTCCATGGTGGATCCCAAACCCAAAATCCCTCCAAAAAATATGATGCCAATGGAATTCCCTTATGCCCCCCCACATGGATTCCCCATAGCCTTCTCCTACACCATTCCTATGGTAGTCTACCCAACTAGCCAACAAATAAATCAAAACATGCACCATTCACACAACACAACAAGAAAATAACAGCATAAAAGAAGAGTTAAACTCCTACCTCTCCATGGTAGCTTTTGTTTCCAAACAACAAGCTTCAATTCCCAAAACACAGTCCCAAAGTTTCTCCAAAGTCCTTCAGAAATAAAGAGCTCCAAAAACAAGAAAAATGCACCCCAAGGAAGTATGCAAAAATATTCAACAACCCAAAACAAACAAAGAGTTTGAATTTTATAGAAGAGGATGATGTGGATCCATGTAGGATGACACATCACACATCCTCAAATTCAAACACAAAAGACAAAATTTCATCCTCCCAAGCACAATAAAAGAGTGGGTGAAAATATGACAAGTTACTTGCACACTCGCAAAAGCCCACACCCCAAAGGACTGAAAATTAAATAAAATGTAAGAGAGTGCAATCAAAAAAATGCAACATGATTAATAAAATGCATAAAAAAGGTCTAAAATCAGCCTTCCAACCATAGGTATGGTTGGTAAATTAAATTTAGAGGTATGGGACAAGTTTTACTTGTCCCACAAGCCTCCAAAACATCCTCAAGGAAAAATTCGAATTTCCAAGGAGGTGGAGTGTTTCATACTCTAAAATCTGACTTACACAACTCTTACACAAACTTACACATCTCTTACATATTAAATAAAAAGAGCCAACAACTTCTTTTATTACTTTCCCATATCCTAATTTGATTTATTTAAATTTTAACCATATGTTTTCTATCATTAATCTACCACAATTTAATTAAATAAAAGAAAGGAACACATCACTAATAAAATACATACAAAAAAATAAATAAATATAACCACATTAATAAAATGCACAAACCCATGGTCACATATAAAGGTGATCCCCCCCATGGGAATCCCTAATAGCAAACACAACACAATAAAACAAGTTGCCTTGGTGACCTTGTCGAATTCACCTAGAATTCCATTGTGGTTGGTCTCCGATCCCCCGATGTTTGTTGTGATATTTAACCTAAAAACCCCAAATACCTCCTTCATCCTTGTGGCCATATTAAAATATCCAAAATGAATATAAATATAATCACAAAATCATCTAAATATGTGAATCACAACAACATCAAGGAAATTTAACATTATCACATACAGCTTTATATCAACAACTATATCATCATCATATAATAACCATTTTCTAGATCTACTCATAATATCTAAAATCACATGTCTGAAAAATGTCAAGGTCAAATAGCATATCAGCATCCACATATGAAGTGTTTCCAATAATCATCATGCATCATAACCAAATCAAGATCAACAATAATCCATGATCAAATGTCTAACATCATACTAAATCAAAACATAATAATTTCCATAACATAATCACAAGATCAAAATAGGTATCAAAAGGTGTCAAAGGGAAGTGGGCACTACAACAAACTACAAGTTGCATGGCCATACAACCCATCCTGGTTAGATGACTCACGGTTCACGAAAAGGTGAAGTAGATCGGTGAATGACAACTCAACAACCGACATTAATGCAGAATGGTGCCCTTGTATTTTCTCGATAGAAAAGTACCCTTGAGAATTGAATTTTTATGGATTCCCATACATTTTTAATGCATTTTGTTAGCTGGGGAGACAAATTGGCTATATAATGTAATTGACCCCCTCATTTTTTAGAAAGACATTCTGAAAGTAGGGGAAACTCTTGCAATTTTTTTTCCTCAACTCCAATGAGTTGTAAGCCTTATCTTGCGCCCGAGTAATGGTCTCATGCATATTATAGAGCAATAAATTTTTGGTGTTGTGGTGTTTTCATCCCTATGTAATGCTTTATTGCACCTCTTTGCCTCTCTATTTTGTTGTTTTTATTCATGTATTTGACATTTGTAGGTGCAGGTATCATGTTTCATGGAGATTTGATGGGGAGTGGAAATTTGGGCATGTTTCACTATTTTTCTGACCTTTCTCTAGCTCTATTTTCCCTCTTCTTTCTCCCTCAATAGAGTATCTCACCCATTTTCTTGGTGTTATCACCACCCTTTAGTGTAGGATTTTCATTTTATGTGCTCTCTCTCCGTGTCTCCTTGGAAGTGTTAGCATAGATTTAGATTTATTTATTTTCATGTAGGGTAGTTTTGGTAGTAAGGTTAGGAAGAGAGATTCGACCTTCTCCAGAGGACTATCTCAAGTTCACAAGTACCACAGCTTGAGAGATGGTCCCATATTAGCAAATTACATCGATTTCCCCACACATGTGATAGAAAATTGGGGGTTAATGTAATTATGCAATAATAGTTTTGGCACCCCTAGTGGGACAGGTTTGAAGCACCTTACCACTTCAATTCATCAAGTTTTATGTGCTCTTGGTGAAGGTTTCAGCCTTTGGAGGAAATTTCAAGCATATATGGCAACTCCACTAATTCAAGTAGCCCATTATCTCTAGTTGCAGACTTATTTTTAATGTTTCACTCTAGCCATGGCTCTCTAAAGAGCTTTTCCATTCCCTCATTTAAGTTCTATTCCTCTTCACTTGTAGCAGTGGGATGTTATCCCCAGGTGGCCCTGAAAAATATGCCTCTCTTTTATGGAAATGGAGATCAATTCCCTATTGATCACATTCAATATATTTCCAACCATTGTGCCATTCATGATGTCACAGAGGAGAATTTTTTCCTTAGACTTCTGGTTTCATCTTTCAAAGGAAAAGAAAAATATTGGTACAATAGTTTGGCTCCAAAATCCATTTCCACATGGAATTAATTAGGAGAACAACTTCATAACCAGCTCAAGGAGGATGTAGATGTTATTTTCCTCATGGAACATCTCGGAAAAATAAAGTTTGCTTCAATGGAATCCATTCCAGATTTCAACCTCGGAATCACAAGGACACGACACTAAATCCCACAAGAATATAGACCCCACAAGGTATGGAATTATTGTACTATTTGAGGTCCTTTGATGCTAACTTAGTTGTATTGATTCATTCATTAGGGGTTAGTAGTCTTCCTCAAAGGCTTTGACCATTGCATCACAAGCTAAGAATATTTTGATTCATGTCGGTAAAAGGATGCCCATACATAATGTTACAATCCCTCCCTCACCACCTCAAGTTCTCCCTTCCCCATGTGCGAAATGAAAAATCCATCATTCCTTTCCAAAATAAGGAAGCCCCTTTTCTTCTTTATCCTTCATTTGATGTCTCACAAGTTTTTATGCCTAGAACATTCCCCAAGCTTCATAAAGATCCCTCCCATCTCCACCTAGGGCACTACCCAACTTCCCTAAGCCATACACCAATGTGCCTAGAAGTTGTGGCATTCCATATGTTGTCCCTACCTTCTACCCAGCTATCACTAAACTAGGTTATCCTACAAGGATGGTAGAAAGAGAGACATGTTATGTTGTTAGAGAGAGGATATGCCCATACAATACCCCAAACAACAAATTTTCAGGAAAAATCATGTAGTTGTTTTAGAGGCAACATATCAACAAAGTAGGGGTTATGTTTTGGAGGGTCATTTGGCTTCCCCAAGTGATCAAATCATATCCTTTGAGCATCAAACACCTTGTCCCGAAAAGAATCAAAAGAAAAACCTCTTTCTTACACCTCTCTCATAACCAATCTCACCAAAGATGAAAAAATTGTATCAATAGGTGACTAGTCTTATTCAAATTGGGAGGATGAGGAAATTCAAAATATCCCAAAGAGGGAGTTGAACCAACAAGAAAAGAAAACATCTAGAAGGAAGCTCAAATTGGAAATTTCATGGAGGAGGAAGATTTTTAAACACAATTTACACCTAAGGCCTCGAGGAGGGGAAATTCCAAAGTGAGCAAGACATTTTTACAAAGTGCAATGATCCTAATTGCTTAGCTTGTGTAGAACTTGTTGCACTTTTATTAGAAGGGAAAGAGGAAATGGGGAATGAAGATACCCATTAATTTCCAACAACCATCAAGGTGGAGAAATATTTATTTTTAGAGGCACAACAAAGCATATAGTAGCCTCTAAATAACCATATTAAAAAAGAGGGTCCGCATGAGAGCCCTAGTTATGGGTCTGAGCAAAAATTAATAGGAAAATCATAAGAATCGGGCCTTACCCAACCGGATACCTAGCTTCACTAGAGTGGGGGTCAGAGTTTCCATTGGTCATGTTAAATCAAGAGCATGGGGATGATTTTCAATGCACCAAGGGTCAATAGCAACATCTCCAACCAAATACAAATAAACTGAAGTAGGTATTTTCCTTATTTGTTAATACCTTGGAAAGTTGGGTGGAAGATTATCTCTATGTCAATATTTCATCCATGACCATACCCATTGTAAAATTAGTTACATGGTATAAAATGCCAAGGAATGGTAGTTATTTTTCCTTGTCGGTGTCAAGGTTCGTGTGAAGTTCCACATTCCCTAGCTAGAGTAGAGTAGGTAGGTTTTCTTTCAAAGAGAACAAATGATTGTGCACACTCTACATGTTTCCTCTTGGAACATGTATGATTTTCTCTTGTTTATATAGTTTTGGATTTGTTAATTCTCTTGCACACTCTATTTCAAAAGAGGTATGTCCATAAGGAAAAATCATGTTCTAATAACAGCTCCAACCTATCTCAATCAACTTGTATTCTTAGAAATTCTACAGTGTTATACTTGTCAAAAAATCAATGGTTAGTTGTGCTTCACACTTGGTAAGAAATCAGATGTGGGACAGTTTCAAAGGGATTCATCCTTCATCCCATAGATCAAATTTGTAGGAAAGGAAAATTCCAGTTCAAGACAATTTTCCACTCTCACAAAACCTTAATTTAGAGAATTTTGTAAATGAGAGGGAAAATCCTAGTAGTGGTGGGCAAGTTCCAGTTCAAGTGACAGTTTTCAATGTCTTGGGACAAGAGTTAAATTTTTTGATTAGTATATAGGTGTATCAAATTGACTTCATGCCCAATTGATTCTTCAGGCAACTAGTCACACATCTAGCAGGAAGATGTCCCTAAGAGGTTGCCAAATTGTTATCTATATTTTACGCCCTGGTAAAATAGAAAACTTGGGAGGATAAGTTTGAGCACAAGATAGGGATCCATGGAGAAATTTTAAATTATAAATGTGGGTTTTCATTTTTGGGTGTTATTGCAAGTGATTCAGAATCTTTGGGGCCATTCCATCAAAAAGAGGCTTCTAGGCCTAAAGGAACATAAACCATGAAAGAGGACTTGAGCTTCAAAGAAATATTTTGAGATCTATGTGTGGAATTATAAGTCTGAAAAATATCCTTTTCCATGCCCTACATGATGGAAAATATGATACATCTTGAAACATCATACAATTTCCAAGGAAGTTGAGTCTTCTAGTGCACAACTAGCCATCCCAATAAATAAGGGGAAATTTATAGGTTAGTAGTTAACAATTGAATCATGTGACCACCACCATTGGATTTATTTGGTTTTTTTCATGTGAAATAATATAAAATTTCACCCCAAAACTCATCCTGGGAGCTCGAGATGTGGCTCTCACAAGTTGGCCTATGGGGGTTGGATGACCAAGGGGTTGGACGGTCATCCAACCTAGGTGGTTAGATGGATAGAGGGATGGATAAGGTTTGGATGGCCATATAACCTAGCTTAGATGTCATACAACATCCCGGAGTTTAATGGGTACCTAGGTTGGACGTCTTGGTAGGCTGCATGACAGATAGGGGTTGGATGGGTCACATAGTTGGACATCCCGAAGTTGTACTGAAAAGGGGTTGGATGGGTTACATGGTTGGAAAAATCACTCTGATTTTTTATGGTTTATGGTTAGACAACTATCCAACTTGAACATGGATGGACAACTCACGGGTTTGATGGCCATCTAACCCAACTTGGTTAGATAGGTCATGATTCACGAGAAAAGGTGAAGTAGGTGGGTGAATAACAACTCAACAATTAATATTAATGCAAAGTGGTGCCCATGTATTTTTTGTCAGAAAATTACCCTCGAGAACTGAATTTGTATGGTTGACCATACCTCTTTAATGCATTCTATCAGTTAGTGAGAAAAATTGACTATATAATGTAATTGACCCCCTCATTTTTAGAGAGACATTATGGGAGTTGGGGAAACTATTGCAAGTTTTTTCCTCAACTCCAATGACTTGTAAGCATTATCTTGTACTTGGAAAGCATATTTGTGTCTTTATTTAACAATGTAAGGGTTTATGCATATTATAGAGCAATAAATTCGTTGTGTTATGGTGTTTTCACCCTTTTTCATGTTTATTGTGCCTCCTTGCCTCTCTATTTTGTTGGATTTATGTTCATGTATTTGACATTTGTAGGTGTAGGGTATTGTGTTTCATGTAGATTTGATGGTGAGTATATATTTGGGTCATTTTCATTGTTGTTCTGAATTCTCCCCAACTTTATTTTCCCTCTTATTTATCCCTCAACAGTATCTCGCCCCTTTTCTTGGTGTTATCACCACCCCTTAGTGTAATATTTCCCTCTTATGGACTCTCTCTCTCTCTCTCCATGTCTCCTTGGAAGTGTTAGCATAGATTTATATTAGGTTTTTTTCTACATATAGGGTAGTTGTGGTAGTAGGGTTAGGAAGAGGAATTCGAGATTCTTTGGAGGACCATATCAATTTTGTATGTCCCACAACTTGAGAGATGGTCCCATGTTATAAAATTACACTGATTTCCCCACACATGTGACAAAAAAATTGGGGGTGCATTAATTTTGCACTAATAGTCTCACCGTGGCCTTAATTTTTCAATTGGTCTTTAGTTCTTGTTTTCATTTAGCTCATCATTTTTGTTCCTTATGTTGACTAATAATATCCTTATTGGTGTCATCTGGTAGCATATTTATTGCTTTTGTTCACTAGTATCCTTTCTGGTTTCATCCAAGAGTAGCATCCTTCTTGGTGTCGACAATAGCATCCATACTTGGCGAATCAGCTCTATATTGGTTACTAGCATCCATACTTGGTGTCGATCGATAACAACCATAATATTCTCGAGTTAAGTTCATCAACCTAACCCTCCATTCTAAGAAACAATTTTTGAGTTGACCTCTTACACATCATGGTTGATGTGTGAGAAATGTCAACAATTATTCTATAATATGGGTGCATAGGTTGATGTTTTTCTCCAAGAAGTTAGTTAAGGTATGCTTTTTCTTGATCTCATCCTATGGACATGTCTCAGCTTTTGAATCAAGATATGTTCTCTTGAAGGTATGTTACAATACAATATTACATTTTTATTTGTGTTATGTGATCATGTGATGATTGGTCGATTATAAAGGTTAAAAGCTACATGGAAGGATGACTTGAAGGATTTGTAGGTAGGAAGATTGTGCCAAGAAGGATGAATGCTATTGTTGATAGGTCTGATCAAAGTGCTATTAAGTTGAAGGATGAATGATGATGATTATAATGGTAAGTTCTTACTTAAGGCTATGTGTCTCAAAAGGACTAAAATCAAGAACAAGTAAAATAAAAGGTAGGATTGCATGAAATCAAAGTTAAAGATCAACGTATAAGATAATCAAAGGTTGCGATATCTTGAAGAGAGAATTTTATTGTGTATTTTTCCATGTTATATGTTTATTTATCTATATATATATACATATAGTTATTAATGAAGTAGTATGCATTTTTCTAAGTATGATGGTCAAGATTGGTCATTTGAAGCCTAAGGATTCAAGTTATAGGTGATTCTATCTAGTCACTTAAACAAGATAAGATAATAATAGTTAGAAAAATCTAGGTTAGTATGATGCAAGGAATGATAATTTTAGGATGTTATAAAGGTCATACGGATCTAAATGAATTATTTTAGGTAAGATCAAAAGAATTCAAGATATAATGGTTTTATTTTTTAATGAAGATCCAATAGTTTCTATAAATGCTATGAAAATAGAAGGATGTATCTTATCAAGGAGAGACAGCAGTCAAGTTTCAAGAAGACTCAGGTTGACATCTTGTAAAGAGAAGTGATATGAGTAATGTATGATCTATAATATGTTACTTATTGGTTTTAGCTGGTTGGTTAATTAAGGAAATGAGAGGTTGTTGGATCTTTTGCTCATGAAGAAAATTTTCCAAAGGTATGTGATTGAATCTAAATATTCACTTCAGTCCAAATTGGATTAGGTAACTAGTTTATATAAAGAGTGTTTGAAAATTTTTGGTAAGTTCTGAAATTCTATGTCTATGCTTGAGATTGTGATTCAAGATCTAACACATGTCTGTGTGTAAATTATTTCCCTTAAAGCACTATAATGTAAAGACAAGTTGTTTACAAGCTTCAAGAAGGTTTGAAAATAAATATTAGCGGCTGTAAGAGGCAATGCATCGGATGAATAGGATTGAGAAGCATGAACAAAAAATTGAAGGAATGAGTTTCAAGGTTTGACAGAAATATGTTTCATCAAGGATTAAATTTTGTTGAACACTATCTTGATTTTTTTCATTAATGACATGGTACATTGATGGAAAAGAGTGAGTGTTGATGTGTTAACTCTATAAGGGAATGAAGTTTGATTGGTAGTTCCTTCACAAAATGGTTTAAGTGTGTTTCTTGAGTAGTCATGGCACTTTCTGGGTGTTTAGTGTCCTGTTGGTGTCCACTAAATGTATAGAGATGTTTGGTGTGCACTTCTCAAGTGTCCTAAAGGTATAAAATTATTTTTTAAGAGTGTGCAAGGGCTTCTAGGATGATCACCGGTCAAGTCTTGTAAGTCATGATTGGAACTATCCCATTTAGGCCTAATTCAAGGACCTAGTGCAAGAATAGGTGGATGTATGAAGTAAATTAGAATATGAGTGGAAAATACAAGTATGAGAGGTGAATAGGGAACTTATATAGAACCTTTAGATGTTGCTACAAGTCATATTTCAACATTTGGAGGCATGTTTGGGGTCATTCTCATAACTTTCCTATAGGGATAGAAATAATTACATGTAAAAAAGTGTTCACCAAGATGGTACAGGATAATTTTGAGAAAATAAGGAGTGGGACATGTGTAGGAATGTGTTACATGAAAGAGGGTTTAAAATCCACAAGAGAGGATCACAGGACAATGTGCACATCAACGGATGTGCGAAAGGTAGCGTGAAGAGATCTCAAGAGGAACGAGCATCAACCGAATGTGCATGAAAATATTTGAAACACGGGTAGAACCTGGTTAAGCCATAAAACTCTCCTCTATCTCATAGATCAAATGGGGTGTACATATAGGAGGTGCTGAGTAACCCCCAGTGCTGCAATCATGACAAATCGAGTAGAGAGGGGAGTTACATTCCTAGAATAGAAGTGTAACTCCCAATGACGCATATGACACATTGACTCGTAAGAGAATATCATAATGACCCATAAATGACACATGGACCTATGATCTCACCTAAGTGAGATGAATCACCTAATGATGTGGAAAATAACACACACCAACACCCCCTTCATCGTAACTTAGGATGAGGCGGTAAGTAAAAAATGAGAAATGGGTCCCGACACAAAGCTTGATGAGGTACCCATGTACAAGAAAAGGAAGATCCCAAGCAGTGAAGGAAAACCTAGTGGGAAAAACATCCATAAAAAGAAAAACACACTCTCTAATCTAAGAAAGATGCAAAATATGGGTCCCACCATAGATGAGCTTGAAAGGGTACCCATGTACAAAGAGGTAATCTCTCAAAAGAATAAGAAGAGAGAAGAAGGAGACGAGAGGAATGTAGAAGATGCTATGGATGGATCTGAACTCTCCAGCTCTAGGAGGTCTTCCGAAGAAGAATGTCGATGACGAGATTGTCTACCTCTACATCAAGAAGAGCCACCCACAATGAACTGTGTGTCTGCCCTTAGGAAGGATAAAAATGATGTGTTGAAAGTCTCGCCCACTCCATAAAGGAAACTCAAGGAAGCCACATGAAGAACTTTGAGTTTGGTGCCAAGGAACCAAAGGTAATGCCACATGTGTAGAAATATCAGAGTGAAAAGAGGAACACCCATAGAAAGGATGTCCAAGTGATGTGAAGGGAATAAAACATCCTCCACAATAGAAAAGGGATCCACGGCTGAGGGTGGATCAATGAAGATCTCTGGAAATGTGGAAGTGACATGATTCCCGAAAGGGGCACTCCCAAAAAAGAGATGATGAACTCCTCTAAAACACCTGTAGATGGATGTGGAACATGTAGTGCATCACAAGTAGACTCTGTGAAAAGACGACTAAGGTCAGGTAGATACTCGT
The DNA here is from genome assembly GCA_018340775.1 of Taxus wallichiana var. yunnanensis. Classification (NCBI taxonomy): domain Eukaryota; kingdom Viridiplantae; phylum Streptophyta; class Pinopsida; order Cupressales; family Taxaceae; genus Taxus; species Taxus wallichiana. The sequence continues at coordinate 107,563,675 of CM031234.1, forward strand.
CCCAATGAGGGGGCTCAACAAATAGAAGAGCAATGTCAGATAGGTATGAGTCATCCAATGAAGGTAGAGGAGTGGAATGGGCCTCACACACTAGAAGTGGAAAGGAGGCTGGTGTAATGATGATGTGAGATTGAGTATGAGACTGCTTGATATCTGATGAGATGTGGGGGTGACAACAATGTTTGGGATAGTGAGAGAAAGAGGAGAAGAGTCCTCTATAGTACTTTCGACATCGAAGGGGTGCACACGATCCTTGTCATCAGAAGTAGAACCAAGTGGGTCTATGTCAGTGGAACTGTCATCGTATGAGGAAATTGGGGAGATGACTAAATCAACAGTAGTAACAATGACTGTAGTATGTGAAGGGTCTCCATAGAAGGACTGAAGAATGCTCTAGACATGGTGAGGTGGATCTGAGTCTGCCACGTGAAACCAGAGAGATCGAGAGACATGCATCATCATGTGACCAAATACATGGTCACAAGTGTCAAGGAATTCCTCTAGATGACGATGATCAGTGGGTGTAGGAACTGGCCCAAGAAAGAAGGGTAAAAGACCCTCATGGGTGAAGTAACGTTCCATGGAAGCACGCCAAGCTGAATAGTTCCCTCTCCCGGTGAGAAGTGGCGGAGGCTGTAAGGTGATCCTATGATGCTCAAGTTTGGAAAGAGCACTCTCCATGATGAAAAATTCAAGATGCACAAAAGCAAGACATCGACTTGGCCGATAATGTGTTTGCATGTGTAGGGCTAAGAGTACAAGTAACCCCTAGAATGCGGCACTTTATAAAAGTAGTGGGTTTACAAAATTGATAATTCCATCACGTAGTGTGTGAGAAATAATGAAACTTTGACTAAAGAAGCGCTCAAAAACAAGTTGTGAGTCAAAAGTTATGGCATTAAAATGATTCCCAAGAATCGATGGAAAATGCCACTAAACGCTGCAAAAACATTTAAAAAGAGCTCAAAAATGTGCAAAGGGTATTGTGTGACTACTCATTGGAAATGGCACATAATTTTAATAGGGGTTTGTTTTGACTGCGAGGGGGGGTTAGCCTCCTACCAACCCCCGACCTCACCCTCCATCTTCGACACTCGAAGGAAGGGATTAATACAAGCCAAAATCAGCCTTAAAAAATTAATTACATGCCAAAATTGAATGTTTTGCCTCAAAACATTAAAAATGAGGAATTGTTTTGACCTACAAAAAATTTTAAAAGGAGTGGTGGGGCCCTTTGACTGCTATGACCAAGCTGTTGTCGAGGACCACGTGCCATATACCAACAAGCTTGAAGTTGCAGTGAACTATGTGTAGAGCAACAGTATGCCAGCAGTAGGTTGTCCACGTGGAGGATGGAGTTGAAAATGGCTGCTGAGCAAGGTGGCAGGTTTGGAGAGATGGTAAAGTGTCAGCGAGTCAGAAGTAACTCCCTACGCTACAACCAACCTACGTTGGAAATTGGAATCTCAGTTTGTTCAAACATGCCATTTAAGGTGTAATCCGCTGCACAGTCCCAAGATGGCAATGTAGGGAACCATGTTGGAGCTATTGGAGGGGTCTCATGGTAAGCGGAGTGGAGTGGGTCAGACAAGAAATGGTTTCCAATGCAGAGGAACAATGTGGAATTGCAGAACAATACTTGAGTGCATGCACAGAAGATAGGGCTGAAGCAACCAATTTGAGCCTACTGAGTTGGATGCGAAGGCTTATGAGCTTCCATGAAAAAACCAAGCCATTTATTCGGGTAGAAACCACGACCAACCGAGGTGAGGAATCCCGTGAAATGACCAAGAGTCCTAGGCCACGTGTGAAGGGATGATTCTGTTGCGAGTGCATGCAAAAAATATAACCGATGATCAAAATACACAAGTTACTCGGCAAACAAAATGTTGTTGCGGGGATGTCGAGGATTCTTTGGAATGTGGAGGATGGTTAAGCTAAGGAGCGGTAAGCTTTGAGAAATGTCAAGTGGTCCATAGACAGTACAAAGGTCTCATTTGATTTAGGAACCCATCAAAATGGTACAGGGTTGAGAATTTCTAAACTTATGATTCAAAGGCAAGACTATCCAGGTAGAGCCAAAGACCAGGCTTAAAAAAAAGTAGGGGTCCATCTGTCCAAGCACAAGTCGATACAACTAACAACCGCGCCACCGAGACATTGCAAGGTCGAATGTAAAATCCACGAATCAGATGAAAGTTAAACCATGAGTCGAAGGCACAAGAGCCCACCAAAACACAAAACTAGTACAAAAAAACTTAGATCTGCACCCTGAAACGCAGTAAACCTCATAAAAAACCCCAAAACACACATGTAACCCCGGAGAATCAAGTAGTCAAGGAAACTAACGCCATAAACACCACAAACTTGAACATGACTACCTCAAACACATGAACAACCCAAGGAGAGGTATAAATGCCCCAAAATCAGTGCAAGTAGTAGAGCACGGCCGGAATAACCATTACGACATACACACGAGAATCTGAATATCACATCAGAAGCTAGAAAACACGCACAAAAATGCCGAAGGGTGCATGGATCCACAAGATCCGCTCTGATACCATGAAAGAGGGTTTAAAACCCGCAAGCGAGGATCACGAGGGATGACGTGCACATCAACGGATGTGTGAATGACAATGTGAAGAGATCTCGGGAGGAGAAAACATCAACCGAATGTGCATGCAAAGATTTGAAACATGAGAAAAACCTAGTTAAGCCATAATAATATCCTCTATCTCATAGATCAAATGGGGTGTACATATAGGAGGTGTTGAGTAACCCCAGTGCTGCAATCATGACAACTCGAGTAGAGAGGGGGAGTTACATTCCCAAAATAGAAGTGTAACCCAAAATTATGCATATGACACACAGACACACCGACGCGTAAGAGAATCTCATAATGACCCCTAAATGACACATGGACCTACGATCTCACCTAAGTGATATGACTCACCTAATGATGTGGAAAATACCACACACCAACATTATAGAGTTGTAGGACAAGTGTCATGAAAAACTGAAGAAGTATTCTCAAGATAGAAGGTTTTTAGGTCTATCAAGATTCTGAAAGCACTCTCCCATCTCGAAGGTCATCTTTCAAGAGCTAAAAGGCTTGTAAAAAATTATTGTGTCTTAATCCTTTCACCAGTGATACGAGAACTTAGTCAAGAACATTTCGATGCGGAATGAATTAATATGGTGGTTTAATATTTATGAACAATTCTTAAGATTGGAAGTCATTCCAAACCCTCCCCAAACCCTAAAACTAAATTGATGGATAAAATAAATTTTTAGTCTTTAAACCTCATGGAAATGAAAATGTGATCATTAGGGGTTGTATAGGACACCTTTTAGTTGATTTGTGCATTGGTGACATGTTTTAGGTCATTTGCTACAGTATTATTTTACCCCTATTTTTAATAAATTTATATTTTCAGTCATGTATGGCAGAGGTTTGGATGAAATTTTGGTGTGGAATATTGTATGGGAAGTGTTCTTAATTTCCAAGAAAATATTAAGGCGATTCATGTGTAAAAATTGAGTGAAACTTGGCTATCTCAATCATCTACCGTTAAGGACTAGAAATTCCAAAAATAAATATTTTGAATATGAGAAAAAATGATGACATAACATGTTCTTAAGTGCTAAATGAGCATACATGTGTAGTATAAGTTCAATAAATTATATTCAATCCCATAACTTGGAGAGATGAAGTTCTTTGTGCTATAGTACTAATGATAAAAATTGGATTCTTAGGACATTCAAGAAAGGCCTATTGAATGGTCTTGAAGACTTGTATTTCTTTAAAAATCATATGAAAATAATGTTTTTCATGGATTAGAGGTTACCTTTGAATTTTCTATGCATAGTTTTGTCACAAAAACGAGTTTCAACATGTTAGATTCAAAGTAGAGAAATATTGGGTCTTGAAGCTCAGAACTCAGCCTTGGTATTCCTTAGAAATCAAGAAAGTTTGATATATTTGTAATGAGATGAAAAAGATAAGGACCTGATGAGCTGCATATAACATATATAACCTCCTTGAAATGTATCTCGTAGAGTCATGAATAGTTTGTTAAGTGTGTTCATTTTCTCAATATTTGAAGATGTCAATCTGTATGATGTTAATCAATGTATACCTTTCTCTAATGAATGATTCAGAAGTGTATGAGGATATTATTCCACTTATTGTTAGTTTAATGTGATATAATTTTCACAAACCACCTTTGAAAATATTTTAAAATAGTTGAAGACTTAATATTTGTATTTTTTAAAGCTCATCCATGATTGTCATCTAAGTACATTATGACTTTGCATACAATGATGTGTGATAAGGGTTAAAAATAAGACTCCAAGATCTATCCTATTTATCTATAAGGAAATGATGATGATGCAGACTCCTTGAATATGCACTTGTCCTAAATGAATGATAATACATGAACTACAAGTGTAGTTCCATCACCGATATATGTTAAATGTTCTTTGAAGAACCTATATCCTAATATGCATGAGTGCTCAAATGAAGTCAAGGAAGGTAAAATGGAGAGATATGATGTATGTAATTATTTTATAGAGAAAAATGTAGAGCCTTGTAATTTATTTTCATGACAATAAAACTTGTAATCTAATTATTGTACTACAAGACAATATTCCCACCTGAGGGAATAAGAAAAATCATTTTTGACAGTTACAAAATAGGGTTATAAGGGTTAAATGAAAGGTTTCTAGGAGATATCAGGAGGTAAGATATTTTAGAAACTTCCTCAATCATCATATTCATTAGGGGCATATTGACAGGCCTGATAAAACTATGCAAGTAACTAACCTTATGTTAGATGCAATGATTGGATGAATAGGTATTTTTATGAATTCATTCTATCTTCTTTGTATGAGTTGTAGAGGATGTAGTTAAAGATTTCCTTTTGAAGTTAAAGTGAAAAATGGTAGAGGATGTTTCCTTATATATAAAAAATAAAAATTATGCATGAAATTTTTGTTGAAGAAAGAGAGAGTTTATTGTGTATGAAGTCTAGTGAACATGTATGAAAAAGAGAGCTGAGAGTGTATGAGTAAATTTAGGATCACTATTTTTATCCAAATAACTATGTCAAGTGTGTGATAAAAATTATGTCAAGTATAAGTAGGTGCTTAGCCTACTTGGAAGTGGGTGCTTATATGCTAGTTTTAGCTTGAAACATTTTCAAGTAGGTGTTTGATCGTATTTTGAAGTTGGTGCTTCATGTTGAATGGGTGCTCAACAAGTTTTATACCTTTTAATATTCCATTGGACAAATTGTATATCTTAGTACATTGGTTTCTTATTGGTTTTTTTCTCTCTTCACAGGTTTCCTAATTTAAATCATGTCTTCCCATGTGTTCTATTATTTATTTCTCATAGATAGTGGTGTTGTTTCTTCATAACAAAGTAAAGTAAATTGAATCGTCTTTCAAATGTTGAATTTTCACTTATTTTCCCCCTCTCGGTGTCTAGATTTCTAACAATTGGTATAAGATAAAATTTATTTTAAAGTTATTTTAACATATTAAAGGAGATCTATATAGCACAATCATGTCCCTCATTCAAGCACAAAGTTATTTCCCTACCTCCAAGGCACCTCTCTTCAATAGATTTAATTATTCTTTTTAGAGTATCAAGATTAAGAACTATCTCATGTCCTTAGGATTTGACATATGACAACTAGTAGTTGATGGTTACACCATTCCAACTACACCTCCAATTGATTCATTTAGTAAGATATCTAGTGAGAATAACTCAAAATCCATGAATGCAATCTTGTGTGGTATATCATAGGTAGAATGTGTGAAAGTTATCCACTTTACAAAAGCTAAAGAAATTTGGGAGTAATTAACAACCATAAATGAAGGATATGGAAAGGTTAAACAAGCCAAATTTCATACCTAACATAGTCAATTTGAGAGCATGAAAATGAAAGAAGATGAAAGTGTTGCATCCTACTTACAAATAATTGATGAAGTCATCAATCTCATCAGAGGACTAGGGGAAAAGGTGGAAGAAATAGTGGTTGTTCAAAAGGTGTTAAGATCCTTAACCCCTAGGTATGACTCCAAATTCTCAGCTATATGAAGAAGAAAAAAACTTAACCACTCTGAAATTATATGAACTTTATGGCACTCTAACTGCATATGAAATGAGAACAAAATAAATAAAATCAGTTAAGAAATAGGTTGCATTCAAGGCTAACAAGGAATCTCAAGAAAATAAAATAAAATATGAATTTGACATGGAGGAGGATGATGAGAAGGTTGAAGCTATGTTTTTTAGGAAACTAAAAAGAGGATCAAGTAAATACAAGGGAAAGTTACCATTCAATTGTTTTAATTGTGGACAAGTATGCCATTTTGCATCCAAGTTTCCTAACAAGAATAAGGGAGATCAAGATGAGCATGATGAAGAAACCTCTCATAAACACAAGAAGAAATTAAATAAACATAAAGGTAAGAAAAATTATTTCAAGAATAAAAGAAATTTCTATACCAAAGAAGAATCAAGTTCATCTGAATCTAGTGATTCAAGAAAGTTTGAAAGTGAAGATGAAGGGACTCAAGTTGAGACTCTATTCATGGCCATGGAAGTGACCTCTACAAGAAACTTAAAATTTAAAATTTAGTTTGAAGATGATAGCTTTGATGAGTAGGATTCATGAGAAAATCTTGAAGCTGAGCTAGTCAGTGCTCTTGAGGAATTAAAAATTCAAAGGAGAAAGAATAAAAATTTGAAGTTAATATTAAAGTATTATAAAGAGCATATCAATATTAATGAGAAAGGATAAAAAAATGATCAAGAACATGAAGAGGTAATCAAGGAACTTGAAGCACAAATAGAGTTAATTGAAACATCCTTTAAAGTCTAAGGAGAAAAAGAACATAAAAGCTCAAAGTAAAAGTTGGAGCTGATACAAACTCAATTGGATCATACTTCAAGAAAATTGAATGTCTATCACAAATTTGATAAAATCTCAAATGATCTAGATGAACTTCTGAAGCAATAAAATAATCCTTGAATGACAAAAGGTAGCATATAATTTAAGGAAGAACATAAGAATGATGAACCAACAAGTAATAATGAGAACAAGACCACTCAAGGACCACATAAATAAAGGAATGTTGATGTCAAGAATGTTAAGAAAATATATAATTCAAGCAATCAATCATCATTCAATAATGTATGTTCACTCTTTCTATGGTTATGATTTTTGTGAAATATGTTTGGACACAAAGCTTCAAGGTGTAGGAGACATGAAAAATGTCATGGAAGACATCTCAATTCATATCACATGAGAAACAAGAATGAGCTGATTTGCTACAACTGTCAAAATTCTGGTCACATAGCAAATTTTTGCTATCAGAAACCTCCAAAGCAAGACAAGAGGGTGTACATAGTGAAATCAGATCCTATAAGTAAGAAGGAACAAGGTCTAATAGCCCAAAACTTCCTTTCATTCTAAAATTCAAGATATGGTAGTACATAGACAATGGATGCTCAAGTCATATGATAGGAAACAAGGTAAATTTCATCTCTTTAGAAGAAAATGCATCAGGAATAGTGAGATTTTGTGATAATACATTAGCTATAATTATAGGAAAGGGCACATTAAGTCTTGACATTGGGAAGACAACCGCTAAAAATGTGTTGTATGTAGAAGGTCTGAAACACAACCTTTTGAGTGTAATTCAAATGTGCAAACAAGGGTATACAATGATATTCCATAAAAAAGGATGTCATATAAGGAAAAAATCATGAAAGATGGTTGTCAAAGATAAAATAACCAAGAATAATATGTATGTCCTATAAGATATTAACAAAGAAAATATTTTTAACTATCAAGGTGGATGATAGTTTTCTATTTGGAAGGAGGTTAGGACACTTAATTTTAATAATCTTGTTAAGATCAGCTCTAAGGGATGTGTGAGAAACATTACCAAGATCACTAAACCTGTTGATATAATTTACAAATCATGTCTACATGGCAAACAAACTAGAAGAAGCTTTAAATCCAAGGAGTACTCTACTATAAGACCTCTAGAGCTGATTCATACTTGACCTTGTTGGACCAACAAGGACTGAGATCATTTAAGGATAAATCTACTTCATGCTACTAATTGATGAATTCACAAGAATGACTTGGGTTTCCTTTCTTAAGGAGAAATCATAAGCTCTAGAAAGATTCAAGACATTCAAATCCTTAGTGGAGAATGAGAAAAATGAAAAAATCAAGAGTTTGAGATCTGATAGAGGAGAAGAATTTTGGGTAAATGATTTAAATGAATTTTTTAAGTTCATGGGATAAGAATAAAATTTTTAGTAGTAAGAACACCTCAAAAAATGGTGGTAGTGGAGAGAAATAATAAATAGTGAAATAAATGGTAAGAACCATGTTGAATGAATCAAAATTTTAAATGGATATTGGAGTGAGGTGGTTAACATAGTAGTATACATATTTAATAGGTCCCAAATAAAAATAAAAATTAATAATAATCCTTATGAGCTCTGGAGAGGAAGACATGTAAGTGTGAAGCACCTAAGAGTGTTTGGAAGCAAGTGCTTTATCAAAAGAGATGAAGATAACCTTGGAAAGTTTGATTCAAGATGTGATGAAGGCATATTCTTGGGTTACTCGATAGTGATTTCAACA